>CM044448.1:70287872-70301672 GCA_024363595.1 Xenopus borealis
TAATGAACAAATGTCATTTACTAACTACAACATTAATTCATAGTGTTTTTCTTCTCCAAATGTTTAGTTTGACTATTGAAGGGAGGTTCATAGGGAAGTAATGAGGGTGTTCCTTTTGTGCCTTTTTTGTTCCTTTTGTGATATATTATGTGGCATATTTCTGTTCCATATTTCATCTTTTCACTCTTCAGGTAAACAACACAGTCGTGGGACAGGCCATGGTGCTTGGTGCTGCTCAAGTTAATGCTACTGTAAAATCTCTTCTTAACTGCCACATCTGCCTAGGTTAGTATATTATAGCAAGAGCTCACTAGATAGATTAAGGACTCATTCACCAAATTTGCACAAAAAATGGTGCTGTTCTTCATATTTCTGACCCATGCTGCTGGAACTAGTTATTGTTAATTAGCCCTAGAATTATGGCTAGAATGAAAAAATCTATATTGTTGGTTTTTATATATCTTTGCCTCAGTATACAACTATTGGGAACCATAACACCAAATATTACCTACAATACTGCATCTATAATATTCAGAGCCTGGCCAGGCCGCGCAGACACCCTAGGCAGAGAGGCCGGTGGTGGCGCCAACTGGAGGTGCACATGTGCGAGCGTGCATTCAAATTACTGCTGGCGTGCATGCACGTAAATTGTCACCAGCCCGCATGCGAGAACTACAGCAAGCGTGAATGGATGGAGAGAGAGGAGACCTGACTAGGGGTAGGCAGCAGAGCAGATACATGCCTGGCACACCCCCAGCTTTGCGCCCTAGGCACATGCCTACTCTGCCTATCCCTAGTTCCGACCCTGGTAATACTGCTAGGAATTCAGCCTGCATTTTCATTAGCAATTTGATCATTCTTCTTAATATGAATTATCTGAATGACACAATTTATAGGGCAGGAGAGTGAATGCTTATGTGCCTACTCCCTCCTACCTGTCATGAACACAGTGTTTACAACTATAGGTGGTGCTGTATTCATCAGGGAAGCACAGCTCCTTGTCCTCCATTTTGGACATGCACCTTTGTGCATGTGCCTGTTTTTTTCATTTCGCACCCTGCTCCATGTGTAATAAATAACCCCTGAATTGTGTTGCTTATCATTAAACATCATATTTAGCCCCATAAAAATACATTTATTTTAAAACTGTTTTTCACAGATATCTGTGACCCTCAGAGTACGTGTCCTGGAAGTTCTGCTGGTAGTGCTTTTAGAGGCCGACGTTCAGCCACAACTGACTTAGACATTGACTTGGCTTTCCTGCTGGACAGTTCAGAATCCACCACACCAGAGCAGTTTGCAGAAATAAAGAGATTTGTTTCCCATGTGGTTGGCCATTTGGAGCTGAGTACAGATCCTAAATCCTCATACCACCATGCAAGAATATCTGTTTTGCAGCATGCCCCCTATGAGCACCTGACCAATGCAAGCATTCCCCCTGCTCACACAGATGTTGGCCTTACTGATTACAACTCAAAGGAGTTGCTTCAGGACTTTATATTGAACAAAATGACCCAGTTGTATGGCACAAGGTCACTTAACAATGCCATCAAGTATGTTCAGCAATATGTGCTTGAAAGTGCACCCAACCCTCGTTCTATAAGGACCATCTTTCTCATACTCACTGGAGAAGTGAAGAGACATGAATTGAAGCAACTCCATGAAACAGTTGTTGAGGCTAAGTGCAAGGGTTTCTTCATTGTTATTCTGAGTTTGGGGAAGAAAGTAAATGTTGGAGAGCTGAACTCTTTATCAAGTGAACCTCATGATGTCTTCTCCAAAAAGGCAGATAAACCATCTGAATTGCATGAGGATACACTTTTGAGATTTGGACTGCAGCTACCAGGATTTCTTAGCAGTAAGTATTATTTTTCCATCTTTCATCTGATGTATTATTAAATATGTGAATAATTGTATAACCTTCAAGTTTTCATGATTCATACCCTCCTAAATTATTTCCTCCTGTTTCTAATTATGTTATCTATGAATACTGTACAGGAAGCATTCACCGTGTTTTCTCACTTATCAAGAATTTTGAGCCCCATTTGAATGTTTTAAAATACAGAAAATGTAATTAAAAAGAAGAATTAAGCACCATCAATCTTTAATAGGTGTCATGTGAATTAATTTTGGATGATTTAAAGAAACATATAAAACAATGAAGGTAATTATCCCAACAATAACAAGTGCCCAGTATCTTAGACCATTTTGCTTTTTGTACTGTGCATCTTCCAGGTGAAAATGCTTTTCATCTGTCTCCTGAAATCCAAAGGCAGTGTGACTGGTTCCAGAATGACCAGCCAGTCATAACTATGGAGAATGAGAGACACAATGAACGGTGAGTAAGACCATAATGTGCACTGTATACAACTTATGACTATAGAAGAAATGTAAACTGGTATATCGAGTATTTATGTATCAGACAGAGCCTCCCTATCTTTCATCAGCAAGTAATTCATTTAATGTGATACTGTTGAGCAAAACACCCTAACTAATTTGTCTTTTGTTATACATGATAGCTGTGTTTATAACAAATGTGATTTTTTTTTTATTTCAAATAAAATGTTATATGTAATTAAAGGATCTAGGTTTGCCCAGATACAGTAAGCCATAGCAACCAATCAGCAGGTAGCATTTTATGGCAACCTGGCAAACATCTTGTCAGTTGTTATGGACTACAGTACCTTTGCAAACTCAGTTCCTTTTCTTACATATAAAACAAAGTGACAAAATAAATTTACTACAGAGCAACTACTTTTTTGAACTTGTTCCCACCCTGCCCTTTTTTTGATGTCACTGTGGGGACACACACTGGACAGGCCAAGTGTGGTTTGGGAGGGGGAGTATTAGGTTGGGTGTAGGTTAAGAATTTCTCGACGCACACACCACAAACAGGCAGGTTAATTGCCTACTGATAAAGCAAAAGACCTTAGGTTTTAAGCCCCACTGGTCAGTGAATGATGAACGATCTCTGTAAAGTACTGTGTAACTATGTGCTATACAATAAAGGATGATGATTATACATACATGTATGTGTTTAGTTTGGAGTCACCAGTAGTCAGTAGAATAAATACTGCACATATAAATGTAAATATAAAAGTCCATGTCAGATATGGGGAATTTAATTATCTGTGTGCTTTCGGTTCCAGAATGGAACTTTAGATTCTTTGTAGATTTTAGTACTTTGAATTTTATGATATTTTTCCTTATTCTGAACATACTAGAACACAACCATTTTAGCAAAGGACAGAACCATAGTTTTTCCTTTTTATTTCTCCTTGCAGGATGACCACCACTATAAAACCAGATGAAATGCTGTCTAGTCAACACCCTAAGATTGTGACAATGCTGGCAAGCACAAAAACACCAACAGGTAAGCACCCCACAAAGGATCTATATGTATTATTAACATGCACAAATCTTCATGATTGCATCTTTGCCCTGCACTTAATACCGCCATGCATACACCAGCAGTTGAACATAAGTGTCCCCCTTCTTACCTCCTACCCAACTCTAAGTTGCATGCCAATCAGACATGCAAGCAGGGAGCATAGGATTGGCTGCCTTGTTTGTATCAGCAATGCAAAATGCACCTTGTGCTGGTATTTGCACCCTTTACGTGTCTAGTACTTGTATCAGTGGCATTTGTAAATGACTAGTAGGGCTTAACCCAATGCTTTTATTTGATGCATACAATTTAGCATCTCCCCTCAGAATGCAGGTGCAAGTTTTGAGAACATATTGACATTATGGCCACAGGACAATAAAATTATTATTTTTTCTACCTGTAAAGGCATCAGGCAATGCTTTATTTCTTTTTTAAACCATAACCACCATTACAATTCCCTAGTTACACAGAAATATTCACTGTAAATATTGTCCTCTTTTAAGAACCTGCCATTTCACTGCAAGATGTAGAAATGCCTACTGCTGAGCTGAAGGTGTCAGATGTAACAGTAAACAGTGCAACCTTGAACTGGACAAGCCCTATTTCCCAGGAATCTCCCCTTTCTGATCCAACTCTCTCAACACTGGAAGACCAAGTTGTGACTCTCAAGCAGAATGTTTCTGATGTAGATAAGATAACCGGAGGACTGGAAAATGAAGTGAGATACCAGACAACTGTTACAGAGCATAACAGACATCTTGAGCAGAGTGCCCATCAAGAAACATTCACCACTGCAAGTGAGTCTCACATACTGTACTGTGCTTATACTTAGTTTTACATTGTTATTATGGCTTTTGAAATTAACAACTGGCTATGTATTTACATAAAATTATTACCCATCTTAATAAATGCACACAATTTAACATGGACTGTGTAGACTTTAGAGCAAATTAGTCAATTTTCATTTGCTAAAAACAATTATTCTTTAGGTAAGGCCCAACTCAAGCCAATAGTATTGGCCAGTGCAAAATCAATTGTGAACCCAGAAACAGCCAACGTTCCAGAAACAGCAGGTGAGTTCTGGGGAAAAGTGGTTGGGGGGGGGAGAAGAGCTGGATATTATGTCAAGGGTGCCCTCAATCTGGGCAAGATTAGTAGAAATGGTAGCTATCTTTTGATGTGAATCTGAGAAGCAATGTCTAGAAGTTTGCTGCGCCTTTTGTTGAATCCATTTGTGGGATCCCTGGAGCTTTTACCAGGTCCAGGGGGGTGGTAACTCCAAGGTATCCCAGTGTCAGCTCAGTTGCACACAATTAATCAAAACAGACAGAACGAACACGCTTGCAAACATGAAAACTCACTCAAGTACCTTAATGAATTGTGTCAATATGCACTGCTAATTCATGTCTGTTGCTAACACCGTTATGTGTTTCAAAACACTAAGGGGGAAATGCAATAAAAGTTGCAAAGAGAACAAATATGTGAATAAAAATTCACGTCACAATATAATATTTTTCCTTATGCTTTTATTGCATTGCCAATCTTAATTGTACATTGCGAACCTTTAACACACTTTTTCATTAAGAAGTTTTATTACATACACTGCACACTATCACAAACTACAACATTCACAAGTACTATCCTATTGTTGTGTGAGGGGCAAAGCAAAGCAAAATTATTCCCTTTACAAACATTTATTTGTATTGTGAACAAATTGTGAATGTTAAATTCTCCCATTAAAAACCTTACGCACTATAGTTGCAATGCTAATTTTTTTTACTTTTTATATGGCTTTTACGGATCGTTGTTTTAACTTCTGGAGGCTTAAAAAGACAGATAGAGGTTATTTTAAGTAAATTAAGTCTTTAGGCCATAAGTGCAATTGTTCCACCCAGCCAACTGCAGCTACAACACAGTTTTGCCATCTTGAACACAGTTTTGGATCACTTTGCTTTAAGGTTGCAAGCTTCTGGTAAGTTGACTGTACGACCATAGCAGAGAGATGCCATTATGATGTGGCGATGTTTTAGTTAAGATCCAAACACAAAATCTCAACTGAGTACTTATTGAATATTACACAATAGTTCTTAAATGGTAATGTGTAAGATAAATTATTAAATCAGCAACAGAATATTTAAGTCATTCCCAAAGAAGAAGCCCCATATGCAACCTGTGCCAACATTTGGAACCTCCTCCTCCCACTCATTTTGTAACGCTCTGCGCACTCTTTGAAATTCCACTTTGACAGATCCATGTGAACTAGAAGTGGACATGGGGCACCAGTGCAAAGAGTATGAGATTAAGTGGTTCTTTGACAAGACAAACAAGATTTGTACCCAATTTTGGTATGGTGGGTGCGGTGGCAATATCAATAGATTTGACACAGAAGCTGAATGCATCAGCCAGTGTCAGAAAATATGTAAGTATCAGCCACAAAGAGGATTCATCTATGTTGCTTTATGATAAATAACAAATATACAAAACAAGCTATTTTGACCAAACCCATCTAAAAAGTACAATATTTGCTTTCTTTTTCTGGGGGGGAGGGGTAGCATGAGATGATAAAGCATGAAAGCGAAAACTGGAAGATCAAAGCAACATAGTCACCTGCAGTGCATCTTTAATTGTGCAGATAAATGATTGTGGTGCAGGTACAAAAGAATCCACAATATGTATTAAGTTGCTTCCTAATTTGTTCTGGAAACTGACTAATGTAGCTTTGATAGATCAAGTTGATCAGTTGTTCCCAATGACTGTCTGTTCAGATAACTTGAATGCACTTTAAATCTTTTGTTGCAATGCAGGATACATTAAATCACAATGCATAATTTTGCATATCTCAATCTGTGCCACAATCATAATTATTGCCCCTGTATGGCCACTAACAGTTTTGCACTCTGTCATCAGTATGGGTGTAAAGTTTATTTCTGCATTGAAATTAGTGGGGGATGTTTATGATACCAAAGTGCAGTGGCTGATATAGGATTTTCTGTCCTCAGTATACAGAATTAGCACAATCCACAGGCCCTGATGTTGGAAAGGTTCCAAAGAAGCAAGACATCTTTGGTTGGGGTACACTTCTTTAACCCCGCAGCATCAATAATATCAAATTCAGTTTTTACCAATATCTTAAATTCCTGCAATGATTTGACAATGAAATTAGAAACACCCCCACATATTCAATGCATAACATTTGTTTTCAACCTGTTTAGTTGTCCCTTTTGTTGTCCATCTCTCTGTCATATTTGCTTCCTAAAGCTTTTCATTGCATTACAAATATTGATTATTTTATTTCAAAGTGCAATGAGAGAGTGCATAGATTGGTGCAAAGAACTAATACTGCTTTACTTATTTTGTTATACACAAGTATACATGAAGATTTGTCTATGACTAATTTTGAAGATATCTTTTTGAGCTTTCTTAAAGTCATTTAATGTTCTTACTTTTTTGTTTTATTACTAGTGGTTGAGAGAGCTATGTCCGCACCAGTACTGGAAGTAAAGAAACTATCAGGTAAATATATACATGTAAATGCAAATAATACCTGCATTATTGCATATCAATACTAAATAACATAAAATGACCAAGATATTGGGTAGAACAAAGGGAATACTGCACCTGTGCTTTCTGTTTTGTATCTGTTTTTAAATTGTTATTTGAAGCCTAGGGAGTTGTCTTTGCTATGTTAAGTGCCATTTAAGGATAGCCACACCTCAGTGACATCATAACACACCCACTAAACTATTAGGCCATGCCCATCCCCGGCTTCTTTTAATGAGATTATAAACATTACACATTGGCAGATGAGATAGCTCCTCATTTGTGCCATAAATAAACTGACTGTTAGTAGAAATGGAATGCATATACTATGGTTTCTCCACACTTTAACCTGTGCATACCAGTATGGGATCTCTAATCTGGAAATCCAATAACTGACTGCATTTTATGCAAATAATTAGGCAAGATATGGTGATTCAGGTCCCAATTATTTTGCATGATTATTTCCATACCAGCAGACTCCTTAGCTCAGTGCAGAAGAGGGAAATATAAAAGAAAAACATTATCCTAGGGGACATCATTGTGTTTTGAAAAATCTGTATCTGGTGTTTGTTGACAATTAAATAAGATTCTGTGCAGAGAAGAACTGGAAGACAGAACAAAGTATCTCGTATTTTGGTTGCGTGAGCAAAGCTGGTCCCAATACATGATTGAGAACTGCGCCAATGGCTTGACTTGTAGCCCCCAGGCCAGATTGTTCTTTAGCCTCAAACTGGCTTTTTCTACCCTAGAAATATATTCTTTTTCCACAGGAATGTATTTCTAGCTAGTGGAAAGTATTTGTGCAAGCAGAAAGCACACGTGAATTTGCAGCTTGTTTTCCATAATGTTTCATTAAAATGATTCATAGGTCTGCTTCTAGTTTGGTCCATGTTAGTCGCAAGATGCAAACTTAATAAGAATATAAAAAAAAACAAAGCACATGTGAGTGTAGAGGCTTTGAGACTTCTATACACAGTGTAAGAATTCATATATACTATATATATATTATCAGTCAACTGCCCCAAATCTACCTGTGTGTATTGCTCTTTATGTTGTACAGATTAAGTCAGGCTACTTCAATCATATGGCAGTGGTTTTCTGACATGATATTCAACCTCTCTTTAGCTCAGCAATCTGATTAAGGCACCCTTTATCTGAGTTTATTTAGCCCCTTTACTTGCATTTAAACATTGTCATATCAGCCATCCTACAGTATTATAAACAACAACCTTGGATGAACTTTCCATTATTATTTAGAAAAACAAATAAGCATTCGCCGCAACTTAAACTGTAGAGGCCTTTAGGCTGGAACTCCTCGTGCATTGATTTGATACCCCATATAGGGGTGGCAGCACAGTTTGGTAAACTCTAGTGTCAGTAATATAACACCTTTTATGTGACCACTATATGTTTCCATAGTTTAATGACTCACATATGGTATTATGTAACTTTAAGCATTGTCCCATACTTAAAGGAAAACTATACCCCCAAAATGAATACTTGAGCAACAGATAGTTTATATCAAATTATGTGGCATATTAAAGAATCTTACCAAACTGGAATATATATTTAAGTAAATATTGCCCTTTTACATCTCTTGCCATGAACCACCATTTTGTGATGGTCTGTGTGCTGCCTCAGAGATCACCTGATCAGAAATATTTCAACTCTAACTGTAAGAGGAAGAAATGTGGAAGCAAGAGTCACAACTCTGTCTGTTAATTGGCGCATGTGACCTAACAAGTATAGTTTGTTTTGTATGTTTGTGTGCACCGTTGAATCCTATGATCCCAGGAGGCTGTCTTTATTTTTTAAAATGGCCATTTTTTATTTAGGATGATCCAATGGCACATGCTACTAAAAAGTATATTATTATGAAAATGGTTTATTTACATGAAGCATGGTTTTACATATGAGCTGTTTTATGCAATATCTTTTTATAGAGACCTACATTGTCTGGGGGTATAGTTTTCCTTTAATGAAAAAAATTAGCCTGATTCCTTCGCAGAAAGTTTTTCTCATGACCATATTTGTGGGTCATCAATATACTCACAATCCTAGTTTCAATAACTAAGCATAACTTTTCTCTTTATTAGGACCAGAAGTGTGTCACCTGCAGAAAGAAGAGGGAACCTGTAGAGATTTTGTCTTGAAATGGTATTATGATACAGAAACCAAGAGTTGCGCCCGGTTCTGGTATGGTGGCTGTGGAGGAAATGAGAATCGGTTCAACACACACAAAGAATGTGAAAAGACCTGTACACCAGGTAATAATGAATCAGTTACTACTAAAGCTACACACTGAATGTTCACACATTTGCATTCATTGAACCACATCTCATCACAAGTCAACAAATGCCATTTCCTTCCAAAGAAGACAAAGTGCAAGTGATATTAAAATGGCAGCATATTACGTTTCATTATTTTAAAGACTTCCAAAATTGTGAAGGGGTTGCAATTGTCCTGAAATAATCTAATCTAGCAGAATAAACTTTGCAGTGATAAGGGACCCTCATAAAATTCAATATGTTGGGTTTGATGTGTCCATTATGAATGAACTATTATTCCTTACTCAGGGCATGATTAAGGAAATGATGCTGATTTTGATCATGGTAGTTTAGGGTCCGGGTAGGACTGGGGAGCCCGGGGCCCACTGGGACTGCTGTCCAGGGCCCCCTGCACATCAACGTTCTTTTTAAAGTACCACGATTTGGGGGTCTGGTCCGGCAGTCTGGCAAATCTGGGGACATAGGGAGCCCTTGAAAATATTAGTGGCCACAAAAACTAATATTAAGGCTCACAGCTGACCCACTGGAATTCAGTTAGCCAGCATTGATATAGAACAATGTACATTTTTATTTAGGAAAAGCCCTGATTGATTTACAAAAATGAAAATGCCATAATAACATGTAATACAACTAAGTGAGGAAGCAAGATACCCCCTCCAAATACAGTTCTGTAAAGAGCCTTGCAGTAGAACAACATTGATAGCAGGTCTGAATGACGCACAAATTAGGGCGTTAGGGTTTTTATATTTTTTTCCTAAAAACTTTAACAAAGCGTTCACTGGAGGGTGTACCTCTCCCCTCCTGCTCCTTGTGAATATACTGCGGCAGAAACCAAGCAGTGTTATAATTATTGGGACAGTGGCAGGTCTCTGCTCTCCAAAACAGAGTGCAGAGGCATGTGACTATACAGGAGCAATTAAAGACAGTGAATAAATTTAAAACAATAAAATGCCTGTTTTTTGCACTTTACCCACTGCCTTTTGTTAATGGTCCCTAATACAGAAATGTACATTCACATCATTATATAATGCATTTCAATTATAAATTATAATGTTACAAAAGTTATTTATCATGCTAGGAAAAACAATGCTCCTCTCCTCCTTGCTAAACCTAGGGAACTCTTCATGCAACAGTTACATCACAATATTCTACAAGACATATTAATGACCCTTTGCCCATTTTACACAGTCTCTATGTGATCTTATTTTTCTTTTGTCTTCATAAAACTAAGCCTTTGAATTTGATTTTTCCTGCAGTCCCTCCAAACTCCAGCATGGTTTCTGCTATTGGTACATAAGAAGACTGCGTACTTATCTCTCTGTGGGAGATAGCCCAGGATGCACTGTCCTTGTTTCACATTCAGCCCTTGCCAGCCTGTTTTTGACCACAGGGTGGAAGAAGCTAAAATGGCTTATCAATATGGTGCTAATTTGTCTGCGGACTTGGTGAATACTGAGGTTTGTGCCCTCAACCCTTTCATTGCTGAAGAGGTACACTTGCCAGTTACTCCAGCCCTGTGGAGTGATACTCCCAGTCTCTACAGCTCTTAAAGGGTTACCTAACAATTTGATTTTCCTCTGTCATGAAACAGTAGCTGGCACAAGATGATATATATGTTTTAGGTGCACCCCAGCTAGTTACTATAAAAAATACCCACAGTTATTTTACACAACATCTGCATTTGCCTCAGCCTAGGATATAACAATTTTTGGTTGGACTGCCCTTTAGGTAAAACACAGTGCCTTTCTCCAAGTAATAAAGAGTTGAATGGGCATTTCAGGTATGTTTAACTTTCCCTCCCATAGCTCTAAGTGCCTGCATTTTTTACGCTGGTTGTTTCTAGTTCTGCCAGTCCATTGAAAAGTGAAGGCTTTTGCAGCTACAAAATGCCTGGTGCATATAACCTAACAGCACTGTGCAGGTTTCCTTGGCAATGAAAGTGTTAAGAGCTTTAGAATTTACCACTTATTATGTGGAAGAATATTTTTCTACAACAACAAGGTGATCATTCCGTGCACTGTCTCTTCAACCCATGTGAAATAATGCAACTTTTGTTTACTTGATGGATATATTTTTTTTTTAAACTTGTTGTAGGGGGGTACTTGTTTTAAAGACAAATTGAGATGAAAGTGAATGAATAAAGGCTGATGAGGTGCCCAGTTCTCTGTGTCTTCCTTATGGATGAAATATGGGCACAGCATATCACTGAATTTGAAAATATAACATAGTAATCATGTACCAAATAAAAGGTGTCATTATAGGACTATTCTTCAGATTTAGGTATACACCATAGACAGCAAATGGTGTAATACAATTTAGAAAAAGAGAATCAGAAGAGGGCACTTAACTAAAATATGGTCAAAGGTCTCCCCGACTTCCTCTATCAGATTTCACCAATGCACAAAGACCAGGGCACAATGTGGTTTTGTCATGGCACCACAGTTTCAAGGTCATTGCCATCTGGGGGTTTCTACTACAGTACATGAGGTTTACTGAGCTTTGAACAATAGGCAGACTACATTCAAAGTGCAACATCCCACTAAGTCATGCTTATCCATCTGAAAGCAAATTATTGTATGTTCCTCCAGCTTTAATTTCATGAGTGATGATTTACTGGTAGCTATCCACACTCTGTATGAACACAAACAATCCAAGTCACTATATTTGTCTATCAGGTTCCAGTGGCCCTTAAGTATTAAAAACTGATTAGGCAAATATTCTACTCAAGACAAGATTGCCATTCTACTCTACGCTACTAATTGCATCCAACTCCCTTACAGAAATCTTTCATCTTCATACTAACTTGTTGTATTTCTACTGCACCTTGTTTATACCAATTTTGTTCAACTAATTGTTTTAACTCATCTTTATACCCCACAATGCATTTTGTAATCACTCTTATACATCATAAATTCATGCAATGGCATGTTGAAAATAACTTTTTGAAATACCTGACATGTCTTTATATGGACCAAGTCCAAATGCAATAATGCCATGCAGATGCATTTCTATTACTGTATTGGTTCCAACCACATGATACGGTTCAACTGGTCGTGCCAGATGGAAAAGCAGCAACCAGTCTAGTTGTATAGTTGCTATCCTGGTCTGGGCCTGCTTTTCCTAATTAACTGCACCAGCCCAGGGTTTTCCTATGAGTACCACTATACCATTTATTCTTGTGTCCCAGGAGTTTTCTGTGCAAACTGGGTGCACACAAAAATTTGCAAAAAGTGCTTGCAAAGAGTGGCTCGAGGGCTTCCTGGGACTCCAGAACAATATGGCAATGGGGCACTTGTATAAGAAGTACAATGGGCTGGTGAATTTTTAGAAGAAGAGGAGCACTGACCCAGAGTAAGAAGTAAGTTACCAAAAACACTGGGTCCAGTCCTCCCTTCCGTTCTCCCTTAAATAGAATAAAAGAAAGAGAATGCACTACTGTAGACATGTAAGGGTTACTATTGTGAGCTGTAGATAAAAAAGTCAAATCAAGTCTGATTTTATTAATTAAACTTGTACAACTTGTACTGGGTACACATTTTATTTAAAAAAAAAAATCTGAAGCATAAAAGTGAGCAGGAAATAATGGAAATTTAAGGTGAGTAGCATTTGAAAAGGCAGAAATCCACATTAACAAGGTTGAAGATGGTTTATATAAAGAGGAGTACAAGGCCTGAAAGGAGCAGAGTCATATGGGATGTAGTGAGCGGCCAGCATTTATTTCAGGAGCACACAGTTCAGAACAATTTTAAATATCACCGTGTACAATTGTTAAAATGCAAAGGATGTGCTTAGGGATGAATGATTTTACTGCCATGGAGAGCTTTGAACAGAAATCGAGAAAGCTTGTACTTGCATAACAAGATTGATTTAATTTTTAACTTGTGGCATGATGTGTTAAATGGTGCCACTGTGTGGGTGTATCTGATTTATATACAACATGTCCCCTGAGTCAGTTTGCCCAAGAGGTGGGGGTTATGGTCTTTTCCCTCTTCCCATAACTGTTCCCATGAGTCACATTGTTCTAAAAGTGGAATAAAGGCACTTACAACCATTTCCATGAGTCATAATGTCTAAGGATGACTTGCCTGTAAATCCTTTACATTGCTATAAAGAAGAATACATTCTCAACACGAATTAGGTTAAAATACTGTACAGCATTATGTTGTGCTCTTCTGTACCAGTCAAAGGCCACTTCAGCTGTATATAAAATCAACATTTCTGGCTGTATTGACTTTAAGGCTTTCGTTCCTTATCAGGAAATTTAGAACAGTGCTACGATAATTCAGTTTGCCACCAAATGCATGCCCTAACTGTATTTATAGGTCTAACCAAATCAGTGCTTTCATTCTTACTGTGCATGATCACCACAATAGAATACCTATTGACTAATGAACCTCATCTGCATCTGTATGACGTGTTTGTTAGTCTACCAAGAATACAAATTAGACCACTTTGCCTATACACTGTGCACAGTATAGACCTTAAGAAGTGCTGCTATTTGTACAGAGTTTCTACAATGTTGCCTCAGGTAATTTCTTACTAAAGGGGGTAAAAAAAGCAATTCAGGTACATTTGTGAAGATTC
>CM044448.1:70316062-70328983 GCA_024363595.1 Xenopus borealis
AACCCTATTTCCTGAACTATCCATGCAAAGAAATTTGTATTCATTTATTTAACAACAACAACAAAAAAGACACTGGAATGCAATTAACTGAAGTTGTTAGACCCTGGAGGGAAAAGTCCCTTCCCTTTATAAGTGACAGTATATGCATTAGAGGTCAAAATGGAAGCCATTATAAAGACTGCTCAAAAGCTGAAAGGATGGCTCTTAGCTTGTAATCAGTATAACAGGGACAGTGTTTTCCCCACAATCTGTAACTTTCTGCCCTCCTATTTTGTATATTAATTGAAAAATCCCACACATGTTCTACCAAGTCTGTTGAACCAAGTGATTTGAAAGGCTAAATTATTTTTGAACGCTGAGGTTTACTCAGCTATTTTGCTGTCTCGCTTCCATTCCTTTTTTACAAGACTTATTGCCAAGATACTTTCCAACATGTAGGTTATAGTTTCTGTGGTGTGATAATCAACATTTCCCCATAATAATTCATAGTAGGTGGTTAATTTTCACACAGTACTAACCACAAATCCACAATCTACTTTTCAAGTTGTCTGCAAAACAAAAACATTTTTGGATTACATACACCAGACATCTGTGCTCCTGCTTCTCCATTTATTGACTTTCAAAGGCCAGGAGATGTGTGATTGATGGACTCTTAATTTCAAACAGACTCTTGCTCAGTATGGAAAATATTCTGAAATGATCTAGCATGCAAATAAAACAACATTAACCCCTTCTAAGCATCAGAATGAGGTATCCATGCCATTCCATGTGTGTTGTAAAATTAATGAAAAAGAGACTTTCAGAATGTATTAAATTAATTAAAGATGCATTAATGTAGAGGCTAAAACTAGTGGCAACAGGACTAGACTGGGATTTAAAACAGGCCCTGGTATTTCGAGTGCACAGAGGCCCAAACAGCCCCCACCAACCCACTAAATATTGACGGTTTATGGTATCTTACAGAAGCCCATCTGGCATTTTCCAGAACTCACAGATTGCCAGTCTGGGCCTGAGTGGCACACAGGCTGTTTTGTCCGCTACTGCATTTTATATGCTGCTGGTCTGGTGCTGGAATGAGGCCACATGTTTACTAGTCAGATAATGATGTCTTGGATGGTGCACATGAGGGTGCTTTTGTGGATACACACTATATCAATGTTCAAGTTCCACATCTTAGCCAGGGGTAATTCTCTGCCCTCGCTTCTCAGAGCTTACCATTCTTGTGCAGGAGCGGATCCGGGGGGGGGGGGTTCATTGTTAGTGCAGAGAGCACATTTGAGCTCTCTCTGCACTTAAAGAGCTGAATTTGCACTTTAATAACTGGAAACTCAGCTCAAAAGTTACCAGAAGCGTATTTTTGCCACCCTTGGTAACTTTGGGGCTGCTCAAGTTGCCTCATGGCAGCAGCACCCCTGATCTTTTAGTGCATGGGCCTACAACAGCAGGCTTCCATTGCAATTTGCACTTGGCCAACAAGTACAGTATTGTGCTGGGGCAGACATTTTGGGTTCCCTTGTCCTTTAAACCCTTTGTAAACCTTCTCAAAAGCCAGCACTCTGTAACATACTTAACTTCAGGTGTAGAGATGATTCTCCAGTCACCTTTAGTTCTACAATAAATCATCTAGTTATTTTTTATTTACTGATATTACGTGCAACTTGTTTTCCAATATTACACTGTAATAATACAGATTTGTTGCAGCTTTGCTTATAATAATATGAAACTAACATATTAAAAAAACAGGGCAAAATGTAATCTCAGAGGAGGATCCTCTCGCATCAGTTGGACCACTGGCTTTGTAGAACTTTAGAAGCTTTACAAAGCATTATTGCTATAGGAATCTGTTTCTATCGTAAAATGGGGATCTAAATCCAAGTCAGGGTGCTTCTTGGAGCTCTATTGCAATTTGCTGGCGGTTTCTCAGATTTTACACTGCTAATACCAAGCATTTGGCTCAACAGTAATGATTGGCGAATCTATCCCATTTCGACGAACAATTTGCATATTTCCAGTGAAATTCGCGAATTGGCGAAAAATTCGCGAAACGAGTCGCGTCTCGTCGCGCCATTTTCGACGTGCGCCAAGTTTTTTTGACATGCGTCTCTTTTTTTGATGCCAGTGAATTCAAAGGCGCTTCACGAATTTATTTTTAACAGGAATTCGCAGCGAATTCACTTTTGGCGAATAAATCACTACTCAACAGCTCTTTTAAAAGTCAGAGAGTCAGTAACTCTCTAGGCTTAAAGAAGAATTCAACCACTTTAATGAAATACCCCTACCCTAAAAAGACCCCTCACTCCTCCCCCAAGCCTACCTGGTACCCCAGGTACATGCCACTAACTGTTTTTGTTGTGCAAATTTTCAGCATGAAGTCCAGAGTATTGGGGATTGGAGCACAGGAAATTTTCAAAAGTATCTCCTGAAAATCCCCAGGCTTCGACCAATGTGGGTGTGGTTGGGTGGCATGTTTCCCCCCCTAAAATAAGTGTGGTGTTTATACAAATGGCCTGCAGGTGTCACTGTGCATACACAGGACTTTCTGTACAGCTTGAAAGTGAAAGTGAGACTTACTGCTGTTGTGTAATGGCTGCATGAACCTGCTTATAAAGCATTGCTATACCCTCCTCATCCTCGGCTACCAAAAACAACAATAAGAAAAGCATAACTAGGATTCAGACTAATGTAAATATTTGAGCATAGCTTACTGGGTTATCATAATATCATAACATTTTCTCCTACTTGAAATTGCTTGCCGACCTTCTCAGGAAACCTTGCACAATATCTTACTCCAGCACATTAGGCTGACAGATGTGGAAGACTAGATTTAACTTCCAATAAAGCAGACTGGCAGAAATGCAAAACCCTTGTTTTTCACTCAACTCTCAGTTAATCAGGAAATATTTACTGGAATTGTTTTTAATTGCAACCCGTATTTGAAAATGTTAAATACAATAACAGGTTGCTACAAAAAAGGGCAACATTTGGAGTGGCCTTTTCTTTTATTATCCTTATGAAAATGAAGGGAGTATACATTTTTCCATAATACTGTTCCAAGAAATTATATATGCAAGAATATTCACTAATGAGAATCTGTGTTACCAGTACTACATCAGTCAACTTTCTGTTGTTTACCTGATGAAGATTACTGATCATTCTGGGCTCCTTAAATTACAGTGGAAACAAACATCAGAATGGAGGACATGGTGCAGTTCAGGAGATTAGTTCAAACTTGCATGTAATGTTTCCAGCTCCTCTTGCAGGAGAAAAAAAATGGAGTTACACAAATCAGGTGGGATTCTTACTGGATATTCTTTTTGCATTCATTAAGCCACTGGCTCTGAAGAGCTGTAGATGGGGTTGCCACCTGTTTGGTTTTGACAGGTAAAGTTTATTTTTGCTATGACATGGTCAGGTTTCAAGTAACTCTTCAGCTTGTTTTCAGCCTTGTGAAACCTGAATAATAACCTGAACAATAATTGATCAAAATGTAAATATTATCATACTTATCTTGATTTTTTTGTATCAACATGACTTAGTTATCATCAAGTACATTTTTATTACAGAAAGAAAAGTCAATCAGTCAAAAATTAACTATTGCTTTTTAAAATTAGCATTGCTGTATTTCAGAGCTTTGAGGATAACTGAATTATGTATAACTGATCCCATATATTTAATTAAAGGCTAGGACTTAAAGGGCACCTATGGGGCTCAAAAGATTCCCCAAACCGAAGGTGCGGGCTGATAGAGCCCGCATTCCAGTTTGGGGTTCTATTAGTTAAAAATTTAGTTAAAAAAAAAATTCCCCCTGCCTGCGCTGGCTTGCTGCAGTGCGAGCCACCATGAGCCACCATGACACCCCTGGTAACTGGCCACTCCGTGCCGCCACCTTGCCTCATGGCTGGAGCGGCCCTGCATACATACCTAATTACTTTTAATATTTTAATACCATTCCATCTAGCAATGCATATACCTAAACTTGTCAAGACTCAACTAGCTGTTCATACAGGGACTACTTGAGCACCAGGGTCTGATTGCAGTGCAATCCCTGCAACTACATTATGGCTCAAGGGTCCGCACCTTTTTTACCCCTGAACCATATTCAAATGTAAAAAAAACAACATAAGCATGCAAAATATTCCTGGTATCCAGCTATCAAATGTGATTACAACTGGTAGCCCCTATGAGAATAGTACACCTTTTTGGCTCTGCTTCGGCAGTACACAACTTACCTCCATGCCAGGAAATAATAAATAAGCACCTGGTTTGAGGCCACATTGTGAGGACCTGTTTTGGGAGCAACATATTGTTTGCCAGCCATTGGATGAGGACCACTGCTCTAGTTTAATCTCTAAACTGCACTCAGAGTGGGAAATTCACTAAGATCCGAAAATACACCAGCGCAAGCTTCGCTAGCGTTCGCCGCACTTCGCCAGGCGAATTTTCGCCAGCGCTACACAAATTCACTAAATTGTGAAGTTACGCTCAGGTCGGCGAACGGTAACGTATTTGAGCTAGTGTTACTTCGCTAGGCATAGCGCAATTATGCTAGCGAAGCCTAATTTGCATACGGCGCGAATTACAATATATAATAGAAGTGTATGTTACAGCCACTACACAAGCCCAGGAAACCTTTAATCAAAAAAAAATAAATTTGTCCTATTGCCCTACATGTGTCCCCTATATAGTAGTGTTGCCATATGTCAGGAAATGTAGGGGGAAGGAGGGTAACCCCCCCCAAAAAAAAACAATGTTTTTCAGACTATCACCCACAATGGTAAAACATGCCACAGTGTTTTTTGGGACTTTCAATTTCAATTTTCAATTTTTTTTTTTCAACCTCCTATCTATTGTATTGCACTTCGCTAGGTCTGACCTGGCGAAGTAATGTCTAGCGTAAGTGCTAACGAACAGCAAAAAGTTGATCTTAGTGAATTTGCGTAATTACAATCCTTCGCCAGTGCGCAACTTCGCCTGGTGTAAGGGTGCGAAGTTGCGCAAGTCTATCTACTTCGCTAGTGTAAATTCGCCAGAGATGGTGTTGGTGAATTTGTGAAGTTACGATTTGACTTCACTCTGGTGAATTTGCGCTAGCGTTAGACGCTTCGCGCTTTAGTGAATCTGACCCAAAGTTTCTTCAGGCTAAACCAACCTATGCACTGGTCACTCTGGTCTGAATGCTCCCATATAGATTGTATACCTTAGTGGCTTTTGTTTAAAGCAAATTCTAAAAAACTACTTAATGGATGGAAGAATGCTGTGCAATTTGTTGTTTTGCTGCCTTTTCTTGCTTTATTGACTCTGGGAAAAGAATGTATGAAGGATAGAAAATCTGGATGTGGATGCCACCAGTCTAAAGATGATAGTGAAACTTAAGTTCTAGTTTGCAATGGTTTTTAATGAGAAAATTGAGTGTTAATAGTTAATTGCAGTGCTTGGATGCTGGCACATTTAACTGTGGTTTCTTGTAAAGTGTAATGAGATACTGCCATTTTACTCTGAACGTTGCACTTAGTGGTTGCCTATATGTGCCATCTACAACTATCTACAGTTTATTTGATGTTTTCCAGCTTCCACAAATGTACAACTGTCACAATTACTGTATATTGTATGACTTTGTGAGAGAGAGATTTGCTTCCATAGAAACAAATGATATTTGGGTGTTCAGTGGGAGTTTGGTGCCTCCAAATTATATTAATTCTAGGAAATAAGGAGTAAGTAAAATTAAATGGATGTTAATCATAAACCCTTGCCCAAATATCCCACAGGAGAGAACTGATTTGTCGCAGGTATTGTTGCTTTGTATTTAACTATTATCTGCAGTGTTCATTTATTAACAAGTGGTGTGCCAATTAGTGATGGGCGAATCTCCTGCGATTCGCTTCGCCGAAAAATTCGCGAATTGGCGAAAAATTCGCGAAACGAGTCGCGGGACGATTTTGTCGCGCGTCGCGTCAACTTTGACGCGTCGCGTCGTTTTCGGCGCGCGTCGCGTCGTTTTTGATGCGCGTCGCGTCGTTTCCGTCGCGTCAAAAATGACGCGCGTCTGACGCGCGACTCGTTTTTTAGATGTTTCAGGAATTCTGTGGGATCCAATAAGGAAGTTATAGCTTATCCGGAATGTCCATAAACTACACAAGCATAATGGTCTGGCAAATGCAGGGCCGCCATCAGGGGGGCACAGGGGAGACAGTTGTCCCGGGCCTTGCTTTACTTACTTTATTAGCTGGGCCCCACTGCTGCAAGCATGCTGAAATCTTCAGAAAAGAGCACAGGAGCTCTGTGCGTGTATGTTCAGTCTTCTTTTCACTTCTCTGTATCCTCATTGGTTGAGGAGGAGAGGGGAAGATTCTCTTTGGTTGATTAAGTTTAAGTCCCGGTAACGCTGTACAGGGATCGGTTTGGTGAAGTAGGATCTTTGGGGCCCCAATTTTTTTTTAACTTGTAAGGGGGCCCTGGTGCCAAGGTTTTTTTTAAAACTTATAGGGGGGCCCTGGTCACCAATTTTCATGAAATAACTTTTATGTGGGGCCATGGCACCACAGTATTTTTAGCTTATATGGGGAACCCTGACCATCAATAGCTTTTTATAACTTGTGTGTGTGTGGGGGGTTACCTTTTTAGCCCTGATGTCTGTGTGATCTTTTAACTGTGGTGTGGAGTGGGTGGGATCTGGGTTGGGGCTTTGGGACTGGGGTCGGCGGGGCCCCAAAAATTTTGTTGTACGAGGCCCAGTGATTTCTAATGGCAGCCCTGGGTAAATGACTGATAAATCTGTAAATGTCAAGAAGGAACCTAGTCCTAGTCCTACACTGAAGGGTTAAGGAAGCCCCATAAGGTTTCCATTAGCTGGCTGGAGATACATAAGGGCTTTGGCATGTCCTATATGTTTTCCTCCTTCATAAATTTTATCTCTCAGATTCTGGCAGCCTATTATATGAGCTTCTATTTTTTTCTTTTTATTCTTTGGATGTCTAATTGTTTCCTAGGGAAAAAAACATTATTTGCAGGCACCAATCTCTTGGTGACAATGCAAATAACAAATGTGCTGAAACTAATATATCCCTGGAGACAATGATACTTGCATACAAATAGCAACATACAGCTACCATATGTGGCATTTAGCTGCACGTACAATACTGCAGAGCAGATTTGTGGATACCATAGTAATGTGACTGCAGACAACTGCATACTATCACTAATCAAATCAAATGGGCTTTATTGGCAGGACCAAATATATTTAGCATCGCCAAAGCAGGTAGAGGGGTGAAATGGGTGGGGTTAAAGGGCAGTTTATGGGAATAGGTATGGGAATAGGGGAAAGTCCTATCTCTCTCAGTCTCTTACATATTGTGCAGCTATTGTTACTATCAGTGTATCGTCTCCCAGTAGGTTATGGAGTTTCCTCTGTCTTCTTTTATGGAGGTGAAGTCTGGGATGTGACTGGAGAATCTCTGAAAGTGCTGAGTATTGGGGGCACTGTAGCATGAAGTGGGCGTCATCTTCCACTGCCTCCTGGTAACATCGCTGGCAAAGTTTGTTCTTCCTGTGCATGTAGGTCTGTCTGTGCTATTTCCAAGTTGGGGGCACTTGGTCTGTATATACTCAGGATCTGCCTGTCTTTGGGGTTCTGTAGCTTTTCCAGATCTAGTGCCAGTCTGTGTTTCTTGGAGTTTGATATTTCATTCATCTAATCACAGATGTATTGCTCTTTGGATTTGTTTATTATTTGTGTTACTTGGGGACATGTTTACTAACACTGGAGATAAATAACTGGAGAGCTTTCTGTTGATGTTGCCCATGGCAACCAATCAGCAATTAGATTTAAACAGTCACCTATAAGTTAGAAAACAAAAGCAAAGATCTGATTGGTTGCTATGGGAAACATCTCCAGAAATCTTTCCAGATATTTATCTCCAATGTTAGTGAAGATGCCCGTAAAGTCCTTTGTCTGTTTTTGGTAGTCTTTGGTGAGAAGGGTGCTGATAAGTTGTTCCAAGGCACATGGTTTGCCCTGGGTCTCGTTGTTGAGCCAGGTGTTACATCATGGGGGCTGCTGTTTTGTAGGTGTGCCCAGTATGAGAGCGCCCTCTTCTATATGGCAAACAGTAGGGGAAATCTGCCCAGCTTGGCCCAACAGGCAGGGTTTGAGGTGCTCTGGTGGACCTGGAGAAGGTGCTTCCACAATTCCAGGTGGAATATTTCTGATGGGCTAGAGTCCAATTTTGGTTAGTCTGGGTATGGTAACCCCTTTGTTCCGTTCAATCCACAATAAATGAGCAAGGGTTTCCCTGCTAGAAATATCCTGTTGTGACAGTGATTTTCAACTTACACAGTCTGACATGGGGGCTGCCAACACCTCCATCATTGAGAACCAGGACCCACAAGTATTGGACAGCCAGAGTGTGCAAGCGAAATTCTTCTCTTTTCCTAAGTGACAGGACCCCACACTTTACTACCATAGAGCAGCATTGGAGTGATGACTCTGTCAGAGAGTCTGTTTGCTCTTCTTCTGGAACACCATAACCTTTGTTTTGTTTGGGTTAATGGGCAGTGCCCATGTTGTGCTGTACTACTCCAGAACTGCCAGGTTGGCTTGCAAGCCACTCTCTGTTGGTGACAGGAGAAGGAGATCATCAGCATACAGCAGGAACTTTACCTTGGTGTCATGTCATTTCAGTTCTAGTACTGAGGAGTAATCTAAGGCTGCTGCTAGTTCATTAATGTACAGTAGATGTTAGAGCTGCAGCCCTGTCTGACTCCACACTCCTGCCGGAACCACTCGCTTCTCTTCCTGTTAAACTTCACGCTGCACTGGTTCTCAGTATACAAGCTCTTTGTGACATCATTAGTCTTCCCTCCTATCCTGCTCTCCAGAAGTCTCAGGAATAGACCTTGGGTGCCTTTTAAAAATCTACAAAACAGGCAAATATTTTTAGATGTTTTGTTTTATAGACATGGTCCCTGATGATGCTGTTCAGGGTGTAGATGTGATTGGTGGTGTGATCGTTTGGCATGAACCCTGCTTGGCTCAGACTGATGACATGGTGCTGGGTTAGTAATGTGAGAATTCACTGATATAGGATACTGTTAAACAGCTTGCCCATTGTGCTACCCACGCAGATCCCTCTGTATTTGATTGGGTCATACCAGCCTCCACTTTTATAGATGGTTGTTTTGAGGCCTTGGTTCCATATCTGGGAGAAGTGTCCAACACTAAGGACAAGGTTAAAGAGTTTTTCTATTGCAGCATGCGTTTCTGGGGGGCTATATTTAATTATCTTCAGCAGGATTGACTAACGTCTGTGCACCATTTACTCACTTCCAGTGTTTTGAGCAATGACCATATCTACTAACTATACAATGTACAACTCTGTTAAGTCATCATAAGCTATTCTGTTTGTGTTTTGCTAAAAGCATAGCTGTAGGTCATAGTGCAGAATAGGAATATACTACTTGGCATCTTAGATTTTTGAAACATGAGTATATACCCCCATGTACTGTATAAGAGCTGGTGACCACATTTGTGCCTATTCCAACATAGTTCTTACTGTGACTGTACTCTTACTGTATTAGTTCCAGGGTGTGGCAGAATAACCCAGCTTGGCTTGAATCTCCTTACCGTAGAGGGTTGTCTTGCCAAAAATGCTGAGCATAAATTCTATACCAGAGTCAGAGGCTTTGCCAGCTCTTGAAGCAGGAAACCCCACATATTCATCCTAACTAGGCACTAGTCATATTCTCCAACCAAGTAATTTCCCTAACCACATTTAACTAATATTTACAATCTTGTCTGATCATTAACCCTTCTTTTATTGAAAGGCAATTCCTTCCACAATGCAAACATACATAGTTTACTAGCATAGAGCATTTTATAAGGGTATTTTTTTATCTCTTAGGAGATGTACAGAGGGTTGGGTTAGTTCTCACATACTTTCATAATAACATAGGTACCGGTTGTACATAAGATACCTACTGTAATTGCTTTATTGCTGGGACTTTATGAGACTTGTCAAGATGACACATGTAAGACAGTAGCTATGACAATAGTATTTAAGCCGCTCATATAACTCCCTTTGTAACTTTTTTGCTCATATTCTCATGGCATTGTACTACTCTACAACCTAATTGGGTCTGTCTCTCACACACCTAGATTGAGTTCCATATAGAGTATAGCCTAATTCAGTCTTTGGTCATTCAATCCCTCATCTCCAACTTCAGCTGAGATTTTTCTATGTTACCTATCACCACAGAGTCTACTTTGAGGTTTCTTTTGTATCAGGTTCCAGCACCATCCATCTCCAAAGAGTACAAAGAAGCCCCATGGTCATTTCCATTTTATCCACCAAGGCAGTGCTTTTTAGTGGAATGATAATTAGACATCCCTGCTCTAGGGAAATACAACCTGAAATCCCAGGCCATTAGAAATATGCCATCTCCCACAGCACATGCCCACACCTGGATGGAAAACACCCCTTCCCACTCATAACTCAACAGATCAAAGTTTGAATTCAGAGTTTTGTCACAATACACATTTTTTTTTCACAAAAACTCATAACATTTTCAAAATCTCAAATGTTTGGTATCAAAAACTTGCATGTTCATATAAAGGACAATAGGGTCTATCCTAGGCAAAACCATATCCAAGTTTTTTTTCCCACAATTGTAATGATAAATAAGCAAACATTTAAGATTTTTTAAATTATGAGTAGAAAAAAACTCTAACACCTCACGAATTAAAATTTTAATGAATAGACCTCCCCATTGTTTCAGTACATTTAAAAAATATTTAGACCCATGACCATGTTATAATTTTACAGAATAACAAATGTGACTATGTCATTTTGCATAAACAATAAATTAACAAGCAATACTATTTTGTAGAGCCACACTTTGCAGCCATTACAACTTTAGGTCACTTTGGGTATGTATGTACCAGCTTTGCACACTATTTGAGTGTGATTTTGATTGGTTCTTGCAGAAAGGTTTGCACTAGATTTTATGGATTACTTGAAGGGATTGTGCATATCAAATAGCACCTAAGGTTCTCGGTTGAGTTGAGATCTGTGATTTGACTGGGTCATTGTATCACTCTACTGTTACTTTGGCATTGTGTGATATAAAGTGCTGAAACAAACTGAAACTTGGTACATCTGTCAAGAAGGCAATGATCCCAAACACAAAGCCAAAAATGTCAATGTTCTACAATGGTCAAAGATCCAATCACGTTCCAATTGACACCTAGTGGCACTATTTGAAAACTGAGGTCCTGCAGTCGTCCAATTTGCGTATACTATTTTATTTTCTTAATGATTGAGCCAAATTAAGATGCACTAAAGAGGGAGCAATCAGCAAAGGAAAGGAGAAAGGGGAAATAAGCTAGCTGGGAGCCTATGGGATGCGATTCACAACGAAGCTTAGGCTGGGAATGTCATAACCCATGCTTACTACATCTGGCCCCTTCCCAATCAATGCTAAGTAGGCCTGACCTTGAGAAGGTAATTTTATGCCTATTTTATCATTCCCTTTATGACATTGATTTCCAACTAGTGTCTCTTAGCAACAAGTTACTCAATCAACCCCTTGATTGTTGTTCCCAGTGACCTCAAAGCGGGTGCTTTTTTTTAAATTCTTGGCTTGGTGGCAAGTTTTACTTGCATAAAAATCAAGTATACTGCCAAACAGATCCTCCTATAGGCTACCAGGGCACATAGGGGCTATCAAAAAGCCAATCACACCCCTTATTTTGCAATAAACTTTTTCATGATTGTGTTGCTCCCCAACTTTTTTTTACAATTGAATGTGACTCACGGGTAAAAAAGATTGGAGACCCCTGCTCTATGGTGATGTAGGATAGTGGAGAAGGCTCAGTAACACACTATCCCACCAGCTATTCTACAGAAATACCGTGTTAGTAGTAATAGTACTTTACTATGTCAAAGAGCCAGATGAAACCAATTTAAAAATGGTTTAATTTTACCATCTAGATGTATCTGCTCAATAACACAGTAATGTTGTTCTGCAAAAAGGTACCATATGCTAACTATAGCCTTTCATCCATAACAAATTTATTCCAGAGCATGTTAATTACATGTTGCTTTCCTTGGGGCGTGTTCATGAATATAAACTTGTACTATGAACCTAGCAGGTTTTATCTTTTAACGCAGAGTACATCCCATTGTGACCACAAGGTGCAAATCTTGGGGTGGTTACAAAATGTCTAAGATACATTCTCCTTTCAGAAGTCAAATCACATCATTTAATGCTGTCTGAACACTACAGTGGCCGCCTACAAATAGTTAAGGCCAGTGCTAAATCTAATCTTGGCTGCCCTGCTTAATTTTCATGGAGAATCTGCCTGTGGTTTGAATCAGACATTCTCTTGGCTGAATATTCACTACTGCATGCAGAGGAAGAGGAGGCTGATCATGAGTAAGTGTTTCTGTTCAGTCAGCCAACATACAGTGACAGAATATGGAGGAAGGGATCACATGAGAATGCAGTGTATTCCCAAGGTCCCACTGATCTCTTTACTGATTCCCACTCATTCTACTAGTCAGGGGTTATGGTCTGTTTTCTATTTCACTTTATTAGTGCAAGTAATACGGCATAACAAAAGACAATACTTCTAGATGTTTCTATGGATTTCCACAGGGTAATCCTAAGGGATAATTGTTAGCCAAGGAAGCCCTCTGTTTTGACAAAAATTCTTTCCTGGAAGAGACGAAACATTCATTTACAGATTACAAGAAAACTATAGCTCAAAGGTGATTATGAGCTATATGAGTTAGATTGTGTATATATAAAATTTGTTACAAGGTGTGATCTCTTGTGGGAACAACTGTCCTATAACTAAAGCTACAAACCATAACAGGCAGGGTTCAAGATACAGTATATTGCCACCTAAGTACAATTTGCCTAGTT
>CM044448.1:70330550-70343946 GCA_024363595.1 Xenopus borealis
ATTGACTCTAAATGCAAATTGCAATTGGGTAACATGCAAAAGCTAACCCTAATGTTGTAATGCAGTAATATATGTTGGAATGAATATCCTTGTTGAACCATGGTTCTGTACTCTAAATAGATAAAATAGTCAATAGTTGAAGCTGACAATTTTTTAAACCCATATAAAAAGGGATCTAAAGGGCTTATTTATCCCAAAATATATACAATTGTGTTCGACTTGCACTGAATATTTTCCATGTCATGTCTGCAGTTTGCCTAAGGAACATCATTGCAGACTGGAGAAAGTAACATGTCACTATATTAACAATTTTAGTTTTTTGCTGACCAGGCACATTACAGTGAAGCAACATCTCTAGATGAATCTTCATGCAAGTCCCAGATACATAGCCATAGACAATTAGTGCATATTCAGATCAGCTTGTGGTAAAAAGATTAAAAGCCTTTAGTAAACAAAGTATAGGACATTGCACATAGTATATTTCCTTTCAAGTAGGATTATTGTGGGGCACACAAAAATCTTTATATCTTTTCAACAAAGTCTGTGACTACCACACATGTAGTCATGAGGTTGATAATTAAAATGCAATGGAATACATACTGTATGGAGATGATGGTTATAAGACATGTTGGAATGTTAGCATTACTAGTGCATGTTTCTAGGTCTCATTTAGTTGTTTCTTTGTACTGGCACTGTTCTATGCGTGTAACAACTTGTGTGTGTCATCCTTAACAAATCTGAACATGGCTGCACCATTTGCCAAATTTCTGGTTCATAACTGAAAATAAAAAAACATAAAACAATTGAGTTTACAATACGCATTCCCATTATGAGCCTACATGCACTACATGAATTAGCTGGAGACCAGCTGCTCCTTCTTCTATGAACTGAGGGAAAGCCGCCATCCAGTGCGGGGTGATGTGACCCTAAACACAGGATTCCTGGGAGCTGGCTCTGAACATCATACAAACTGAATCCCAGCCAAACCAAAGAGCTGTTCATACAGTTTGAATTGTTTTAACCATGAAAGGATCTGGAACACAGAGTTACAGAAGTGGCTTGATGGCAGATTTTCCCAGTATGTTACATTATTAAAGTGTACAATATTCCGTCTCAAGTAAGAATATGCACATCCAATTAAAAGTTGGTTTATTTGCCTAAAGTTCACTTTTTTTAAATATTTTTATGGCAAATGTCATTTTATGTCATTTTCTTGGGTTTTCTGTCCCTTACTCAGTGGCAAGCAAATCTTCAAATGGGCCTTGTTAGAGGAAGCAGACCCAGCTTACACTTAATAAAAGAGGCTGGGTTAAACTTTACATGTCAATAAATATTTTTTCCATTTTCTTTAAGTTGGTGCAAATGCCTTGCTTCTTTTATAATTTTTTATAATATTCTTTTAGCTTGAAAAAGAGCCAAGGAATGGCTTGATAAAGGCTTTTTATTATTACGGAAAATATACTGTTCGAATATGTTATCGATTGTACTTCAGTGAATGGTGGCCACAATAAGAACGTGCATCTGTTGTTTAAAGGAACACTGTGCTGACAAGGATTTGGAAATTTCAAACTTTCATAAACTGCCATTTTGTAAAATGAACATGGTAATAAGGGGGTGTGGCAACACAAATGGGCGTGGTCAAAAAAATTGAGAGCACCAAATCTTTTTGTCTCTCTTTCTATTTCCAAAATGTTGGGAGGTATGATACTGTTCTGTAGTCTTAATAAAATAGCTTTATATCACATTGGGCTCAAAGTAATGCCCTTCTTTATGCTAAAGATCTTTATCTTTGCCTACCTTAATAATAATGGCACAGATACTGACCATTGCAAGCAGCAATTCTGTCCTGCTTTATAGCTCAGCTTCTAGCTATCTTTATAACACAGCATTCTGTCACAGTGGAACAAATCTGGTCTGATACCACATTGCAAGCATCAGTCCTGTTCTTCTCTATGGCTGAGATTCTAGAGATCTGTATAACAGAACACTCTGTAAACGTGACACAGATCCGGTCTGATACAATAAAGTAGGGAGATTATAGTGATTTCTTTTAGTGATGAAAAAGTAACGTAGGAATGTATTATGCATTGCTGAGAGAC
The DNA here is from genome assembly GCA_024363595.1 of Xenopus borealis. NCBI lineage: Eukaryota > Metazoa > Chordata > Amphibia > Anura > Pipidae > Xenopus > Xenopus borealis. Next base: position 70,332,650 of record CM044448.1, read on the forward strand.
GGTATTGGGTATGGTTGAAGAATGTGTGTGTTCTCTGGACTGGCATTAGAATACATGATACACTGGCCATTCACTAGTATTCTTTAAGTTCTAAAATATTTCCTAGCTTGAATGAAGCATTTTGCATGGGTTAATTTCTGAATTTTGGCTTCTCTCCTTGTTTTGTGACAAGACCAAGAAATGTTCCAAGCTTCCTGGTGAGTGGAAAGAATCACAATCTTCCAGGGGGACATAAACACAGATGTTTCTATGAGTTAGATGCTCAGCACCTGCGAGTAACATCAGGAGCTTAGACAGAATCCATGGAAACCATCATCTCTAATACCCCACTCATTAGAGGGTGATGAAACAATGATGTTGGTCTTTAGGAAGAAAAAAAGGGAACATTCTGGATAAAATGCAGCGTCAACAACTGAAAAGACTCTTGTAGCAATAATTCCATCTGTGATATAAATCTAGGGACTATGTTTATAGGTACATAAAAGTGTGGCAGTCTACTTTTTCTAGCCTGTTCAGACATTTTGATCATTTGATGCCCTGGCATTTTGAGCCAGATCTGAGTTTTGCTTCTTACTACCCCCTCCACCAAGTCTTTATTTTTACTTTTTGCTATGGGGTAGGGTTCTGGCTGCATTAAAAAGCTGGCTTGGGCAAAAGAATAATAAAAAAGGTTAACAACGTTAAATCAAAAAGGAATGTTGACACAAGGATGTCAGGCCTATGACAGATGCTTAAAGGGGTGGTTCACCTTCAAGTTTGCTTTTAGTATATTGTAGAAGGGCCAATTCTAAGAAACTTTTCAATTGGTCTTCATTATTTATTTTTCATAGTTTTTTAATGATTTGCAATTTTCTTCCATTTCTTTGCAGCTTGCAAATGGGGGTCACTGACAACATCTAAAAACAAACGCTCTGTAAGGCTACAAATGTATTGTTATTGCCAATTTTTATCACTTATCATTCTATTCAGTCCATCTCCTATTCATATTCCAGTCTCTTATTCAAATTAATGCAGGGTTGCTAGATTAATATGTATCTTAGAAACCAAATTGCTGACACTGCAAACTAGAGAGCTGCTGAATAAAAAGCTAAATAACTATAAAACCACAAATAGTAAAAAATGAAAACCTATTGCAAATTGTCTCAGATCACTCTCTACGTTATACTAAAAGTTAACTCAAAGGTGAACAACCCTTTTAAAGGCAATAACAGAATCAGCCATCACAACATCATCCGGCAGTGCATTCCACACTGTGTGTGTAGCACCACCTACGTTGCTTCAAATGAAAGTTCTTTTCCTCTAATCTAAAAGGGTACAATGATCCATTTTATTGAAAAAAGATCACGTGCTACCTGTCTATAATGTCCTCTGATGACATTGTTGCAAAGAGACCAAAATGTGTAACTGGCTTACTTAAAAGGGTTGTTCACCTTTGAGTTAACTTTTAGTATAATGTAGAGAGTGATATTCTTTTTCATTAAAAAACTATGAAAAATAAATAATGAAGAGCAATTGAAAAATTTCTTAGAAATGGCCCTTCTACAATATACTAAAAGCTAACTTGAAGGTGAACCGCCCCTTTAAAAGGGGCTTGGATGACTTCTTGGACAAGCATAATATCCAAGGCTATAGTGATACTAAAATCTGCGATTAATATAGATATTGGTACTGTATATAAACTTTATGTTGTGCATGGAGGGGTTGGTGTGTTTATTTATGTTGTTGGGTTTGAGGTGTTGAACTTAATAGACTTTCTTCAACCTAACTTAAAGGGATACTGTTATTTAATAATAGTGCTGCTCCAACAGGCTTCTGCACTGAAATTTGTTTTTCAAAAGAGAAAACAGATTTCTTCATATTTAATTTTGAAATCTGACATGGGACTTTATATAGTGTCAATATCCCAGCTGCCCCCAGTCATGTGACTTGTGCTCTGAAAAGACTATTTACTGCAGCACTGCAAGTTGGAGTTATATCACCCCCTCCCTTCCTCCCCCAGCAGATAACAGCTCCCTAATCAATATAAGAACAGCACTCAGTTAGTAAAAACCCATGCCCACTACAACTTCAGATACTTTGAGTAGGAGAAATAATAGCCTGTCAGAAAGCAATTCCATGATGCAGCACTGGCTCTTACTGAAAGCACATGACCAGGCAAAATGACATGAGAAAGCTGCCTACACACCAATATTACAACTAAGAAAAAATAATAATAATGGGAATGACGTTTTACATGATAGAGTTAATTGTTTGCAGTGTAAATAGTGTAATTTAGAAATAAAAACTACACCATACAAATATGACAGAATCCCTTCTTATGTAACTATATACGTAGTCATAAAAGTAACACACACCAGTTCTGGATAAACGCCTGGGAACTAACAAACATAAAAAGAGGGATATAAGTATAGCACTCAGTCAGTTTTTTTATTAAAAGTCTAATGTTACAGGAACCACTTTTGACTTTTCTCAAGAGGAACACAAATAAACAGTGACACTGCTGGTGCTTGAGAAAGGTCACTGATGATGGTTTAGAGGGGTTGACAATTGTCTTTCAACCCATTATTAACTATGCTGCTACTAATATATAGAGTGAGGATTTTTCTGACAACATTTCCATCCATTCTAGAGCAAAATGTTTATCTGACTACACTTCTCAGTTAAAGGAAAACTGTCTGAAATTGCCAAAAAATCCAATCAACTTCTGGCAAATCAACAAATTGGCAAACATAGGTAAGAAATTTGCTAGAATAACATTTTAGCCTCCAGTAAATCTAGCCCAAAATGTTATTCTTGCCTTTAAATTGAGTTTGCTTTATACCCTGTAATAATACCTAGTAAATACCATGGAATGTCTCCTGTAGAACAGATACTGTACATTATTATAATTATTTTGTTTTACTGGATCCAAGGGATTGCAAATTAAGATAAGAGCATTTCAAGCAATTACATTAAAAATCTGCAGGTTCCAAGCAACTGCTCTACTCTCTACTTGGACCTCTATCCTACAAGACACTGGCACAATGCATTGGGAATAAGCCCTCCAAACCCAGTTCCGGTATACCGATCCTGGATTGCCAAATATTCATGCACTGTGGCCTCCAGAAGCCTAATTTAGCCTAGCAAAGAAAGGACATTGCTCTTCTTCCTTGACGTGTATGTTTTGATGCCTGAAGTCATTGTGCTTGGCAAGAAAAGGCGTTGTCTGTTTTTTCCTTGCCCAAAGTATGTCTATATCTGTTGACCAGAACCTTGGCATTTGTTCTGGGTTTTGGGATACCATACATGACAGATATGCCTCAACAGACACATGGAACAATTATCAAAAACTACCTTTCATGGTCCCACTCTAGCAGTCCCAAGGTACTCACAAGAATTGTTGCAGCCAATTCCAATGAGCCTCCCCTTCATGTCAACAGTGATGCCACATATAAAAATGCTTCCCCCTTGATTGCTTCCAAAAGCTGAATATACTCCTTGTTCTATCAAGGGCTAGTGCCCTAGTGGAATTATATACATTAGGTAATGTAACCTTGGAAAACTAAGTAACCCTACTGAAAATCTTAGAGAATTTTCGTACCATGGTGATAAGTAATTTAGGCCATCAAACAAGTTAGATGATTTCTGTTGGTTAACGATAATATCTTTGCAGAAAGATTCAGGCTGCAGCACTCCAAAATGGCTACAGTGTCAAGTTTTCCACTGTATTTGGTTTCCTTGGCAGTGGGGAAGCAGCACAGGTATAGTGGAAGCAATTTGAATTTGATTGTATGAATAATAACTTTGCATGTATTGCCTTTTACTGTTCCTGCCTGGAATTTTCCTCTATTCTGCTAGGCCCCTTCAATGGTTTCACAGTTGCTGTTTCATGCAATATACAAAATAAAAACTTTTAACATTGATCCTGCTGAAATGTTACCTTTTAATGTATAGAAAATCCAACAGTCCAACTTTGAGGTTTTGAGCAACTTAATTATAGTATTAGAATTCAACCACGACTACAATGATGGTTACTGCTATGTGGTGTAACAGACAGAATGTCATAATTAGGTCATGACAAAGTAATTCCACTGCAGATACTAATGAAAACAATTTGTGCTACAGAATCTCATTTCTCCCACAGTCTGGACTCTGCTGCTCAGTGGTTCATTTCTGTTCTGTTCTCCCAGGCAAAAACGATTCTCTGCAGAGCTCTAAGATTCTTTCACAATGCAATGCAGATTATTGGCAGAGAAACATATGTATGTTATAAAATGAATTACCTCGTCCCCAAATACTGTAATTCCAGCCTGAAAGCTCTGCTGAGCAAATCAGTGGTGTTTCTTCAAAGTGCCACCCTTCTCAACATAGAATCTTCAAGGGTGGCCTGGCACAAACTCACAGACCCCAACCCACCAGTCCACCCCACCTACTTTGGCAACGTCCACCTCTTGCAGCAGAAGCGCAAGCAGGCAGCATAGTTAGCAGAGCCAGGGAGTGTGAACTACTACGCAGCAGACCCCCATTATGCAGGCCTTCCTGTGCAACCTTCTGTACCTCCCACATAAGTCAATATTTATATGGACTGTGTATGCATATGTCCTTCTGTTTTATATATATGTATATATATATATATATATTTATAATAAGTATATATATATATATGTTTTATAAGCACGTGTAATATTAATAGTAATGATAACAGCATAATGGATGCAAAGATCTTCACGAGATCTTAAATATTTAGAAAGCATTTGTACCTAGTACCACATTTTTGTCTTAGACCAGTTTCTATATTCTCTTATAAAGTTGCATCCATTAGCTCCTGCACATCTTCTTGGCCACATTTTGGATATTATAGGGAAAATATTTACTTAAAGGACAAGGAAAGTCTAAAATAGAATAATGTTAGAATTGCTGTATTTTGTATACATAAACATCTTTGCAAGACCAAGACTGTGCTCATGCTCAGTGAGGTCTGGGCTACTTAGGGATCGTCATAAATTATCAAATTAAGTCAAATAATGTCTGCCAGAAGCCAATACAGCAAGACTGATTGTTAATCAGAATATGCAGACTGCACTGGGTCCTGTGTTGTCACGTAATCTAATGTGGAATTTATAATTCTTTTTATTGTTTAATACAAACGTTCTCCAACTATGCAGAACCAGTGGCTGCAGCAAAATTATCCTCCAAATAGAATCCCAGTTTATCTATTTAAATCTGGCTCCATGATCTTTGTCCCTGCAGCTGGAGTTGGAAACATTAAAGGCTATGTAAAGACAAAAAAACAATCCAATACAAATTTCTACACAGTGGCCGACTGCTCTACAGGGAAACAAAGCTGCTTGAGTTCTGCATAGCTGGGAAGTAAAGCGGAGGCTCTCCCTGCTGTTCATAAGTATGATTGTTTCCCTGCAAGCAGTAAGGGACCATCTGACAATTCCTATTCACAGCAGCAAAGGAAGGGAGAATTTCACTACATACAGTCAGGTTTGTTAGAAAAACGGTGCACATTTTTTAATTAAAGTATATTGGAGATAGATTTATTTTTCATTAAAGAAAGTAAAAATTGGATTTTTCCTTTTTTTGCCTTTCCTTGTCCTTTAAATGTTGATAAACATAGTCAGGTCTGAAGTTGAATAGTGAGCTAATGTTTGCACCACATTAGTTTCTCTTTCTCTTACCTAGAAATGAGTGGTGAGAGATATTAAGCGACCTAATTACTAACAGAGATTTAATAAAATAAAATAATAAAATTGGACTGTTTCAGAACACTTAAGAGGGATAATTATAAGATTGATTAAAATAAAGCATAAGGCAATAGCACACTATTTGACCATTGCTGTGAGAAATAAACACTGCTTTTATCTTCCTGGTAGAAAGAAACCAAGACATTCTGCCTATGGCCATTCACTTCTGGGTTCTCAGGTATTCACAATCACTGACCACCGGGATCTGCCATATTTGGAGTGTACTATTAACCCCATGGACTCTGATACTTGCCACAGTGAATATCTCTGTATTATCTCTCCAAATTAGGTTTCCAGGACTAGCCTGAACCCTACATGCTGTATTTCCTATGTGTGGTATAGCCACTGGGTCACAACCCTCACTAACCTCTTAGTTGCAACTAGTGTTAGCAAGAGTCTACCAAGGACAGACTGCATCCCCCTGAATCTGGTTTAGATGTAGATGGTTCTCAGGTGTTGATCAGACCACAGAGGCACTTTATCCTTCCCCAAGCCCTATTGTAAGTTGCAGGACCTAGGACTCCCCCACTCTAGAATCTTCCATGGATTCACTATCCTTGCCAACCTTAGGGGCTGCTGCAATCTACTGGTCTAAATGGAAATTACACTTTATCACACTTAGTTGCATAGTTACATAGTTAAATTGGGTTGAAAAAAGACAAAGTCCATCAAGTTCAACTCCCTCCAATTGAAAACCCAGCATCCATACACACACACCCCTCCATACCTTCACATAAATTATATATAGCCATATATTAACTATAGATTTTAGTATCACAATAGCCTTCGATATTATGTCTGTCCAAGAAATCATCCAAGCCCCTCTTAAAGGCATTAACAGAATCAGCCATCACAACATCACCCGTCACAACCTCACTGTCCTCACTGTGAAGAACCACCTATGCTGCTTCAAATGAAAGGTCCCCTGATATTTGTCTATAATGTCCTCTAATGTATTTGTAAAGTGTAATCATGTCCCCTCGCAAGTCACTTTTTTCAGTGACCAGCCACACGGTCCTAGTGCCCGCCTGTACTAACACACACAGGTGCAAGAGCGCCTGCACATAAGTGCCCTTAGCGCAGCAGCACCGGGGAGCAGTGCGTCCTTCGGTGCTCCCCATAGAGTGCCACCCCTAAAAATCTGCCACCCTAGGCCCGGGCCTATGTAGCCTCAACACAAATCCGTGCCTGAAAACAACCCCAAACTGGACAGTCTACCCTCATAATTTAAGTCTTTCATCCCTCTAACCAGCTTAGTTGCACATCTCTACACTCTCTACAGCTCATTTATACCCTTTTAAAGGTTTGGAGTCCAAAACTGCACTGCATACTCCAGATGAGGTCTTACTAGGAAGGCTATAAGAAGGCATAATTACATTTTCATCCCTTGAGTTTATGCCATTTTTTATGCAAGACAGAACTTTATTTGCTTTAGTAGCTACGGAATGACACTGCCAAGAATTAGACAACTTGTTATCTATAAAAACCCTAAGATCCTTCTCATTTAAAGGGGAATGAAAGCCACCCCCGCGCTAACTCAAAGCCCCCACCACCCCGTAGACCCTCCTCAACCCCCTCGCCTACCTCTCCCACCAGGCGTTTGCCTCTAAGTCCCTACTTATCTTTTCATGCAGGTCCCATCCAGCAATGTTCACAGGGGCCATCTTCTCTTCTAACCGATTCTTCTCTTCTTCCTGGATCCGGCTCCATCGGCGGCGCATGCTCAGTAGGACACTGGTACTACTGTGCATGCGCTGAAAGTTCACGAAGTTCAATTGGCGAACTCTGTGAACTTTGTACGCATGCACAGTAGTACCAGCGTCCTACTGCGCATGCGCCCATCACCGTCAGATCCAGGAAGAATCGCTTAGAAGAGAAGATGGCCCTTGTGAACATCGCTGGAGGGGACCTGCATGAAGGGGTAAGTAGGGACTTAGGGGCAACAGCTCAGGGGAAGAGGTAGGCCAGGGGGAGGGGGGCCTACTGGGGGGGTTTGAGTTAGTGCCTGGGGGGTTTCATTCCCCTTTAAGGAGATTTCCAACACACTGCCATTTAGTGTATAACTTGCATTTATCAACATTGAACCTCATCTTTCAGTTTGCTGCCCAGTTTCCCAACTTAGACAAATCACTCTGCAAAGTGGAAGCATCCTGCATGGAACCTATAGTTCTGCACAATTTAGTATCATCTGCAAAAATAGAAACAATACTTTCAATGCCCACATCCAGGTCATTAATAAACAAGTTGAAAAGCAAGGTCCCCAGTACAGAGCCCGAGGAACCCCACTAACAACACTGGTCCAATTAAAAAATGTTCCATTTGCCACCACTCTTTGTAGTCTATCTTTTAGCCAGTTCTCTGCCCAGGTAGAAATATTTTGTTCCAGGCCAACATTTCTTAATTTAACCAGTAACCTTCTGTGTATCAAAAGCTTCAGCAAAGTTTAAGTAAATCCCATCAACTGCCATCCCAGAATTGATGTCCCTGTTTACCTTCTCATAAAAAGAAATTAAGTTAGTCTATTAGATCTATTACGCATAAAACCATGCTGGCACAAACTCATAGTATTGTTATTTGCTATGAAGTCCAGTATCTTATCCTTTATTAACCCTTCGAAAAACTTACCTACCACCGACATCAGACTAATTGGCCTATAGTTTTGAAGCTGAGAACGGGATCCCTTTTTGAATAGCGGCACCACATTAGCAATTCACCAGTCTCTCTGCACCATGCCAGACTTCAATGAATCCTGAAAAATTAAGTAAAGAGGTTTGGCAATCACAGAGCTAAACTTGCTAAGTACCATCTAGCCCCAGATCTTTGTTTATCTTAACATGTTCTAGTCTCTTTTGAATTTTATCATGTGTGAACCATGCATCATTAGCTGTATTACTAGAATTGGGACTATTAATAAGGAAACCGTCATAAGCTGGTTCCTCATTTATGTAGACAGACGAAAAATATGCATTCAGAATCTGAGCTTTTTGCTTGTTCTCCCCTCTGATATTAAAGGTCCCACCCCTTCCTGCTTCATTTACACTTACTGTAGCTATAAACTAATGTATAGTCTACCTTAGAAGTGCTTTTGGACTTTCTACAGTAGTGATGCTGCCATCCTTAATTAGAGTGTATGAGAGTAAAGACAAGGAGTGGAGGGGATGGGACTGGGTTTTGTACGCTGGTAGCTGAACTAGAAGTCATTGGAGCCCACAATAGAATATTTTCAGGACCCTCCATACCTTGGAGAAGGCATGTGTGATTTTTTAAACCTTTTGTAACAATGACTCCTGGCTCTCAATACCCTTTTACTGCTGGGTCTGCTGTGCCTATTGTTATGCCCCTGATTCATGCAGTCACAAATTCCTAAATCCTTAAAACTACACCATTAGGTTTATCTCGCTATTAATTCCAAGCTTTATAGTCTGGTATATGAATTATCTAGTCATTAATCACTAACTACAAGACTCACATTGGCCAACATTTACTCTTCAGTCATCATTATAGTGCCAGAAGCAATTAAATGATTTAGGTTTTACATCTGCAGCAGTAATATAGCAGAATAAGCCAATATCCCTCAGTGGGAGATGTGATTTCCTCATTTAAATGTATTATTTTTGCTTTCAGCTCAGTAACAGTGTGGGAGCCAGTTCCACTGCAGGAAAAGGAACAAATTAGGTTTTACCTTTCACCACTTCACCCAGGACTCCTTCAGAGGGTATTCTCTAGCCCGCCCCCCGCCCCCCAGTCTCTTGTTAAAAAAATTCTTAGGATGTCCCTGCAGTGTATAGACCAACCAATCAAACTAAATGTTGATTGTTGCTATAGGTATCTGGGTATGGGTGCTGGGGCTCTTGGCCTCTTATGTTAGGAAATTGCTTGTCTTTTTGATGTATCCGTGTGAGTTAATAAACCCAATGTTCCACCCTAACAATTACAGTGTACTGCTAGATTTTTTTCTTAACTTTCAGTTATATTAGTAAGCAAATATAGCAGCACTGGTGTAACTATAGAGAAAGCAGACCCCACATTCACAGGGGGGGCCAGACCGCAGTGTCTGTTCCTTTATAGCCCTGAAATCCCCATACTCGCCATTTTCTTTTTCTGTAAATTGACATGTTTGCACCTCAGCCAGCGAGCAAGTGGGGGTGGGGTGATTGGGTGACAAGCTGTTCTTATGGCCCTGTATAGCAGAGTAGGTGATACTTTGAGTTTTGTATCACAAATACCAAGCCAAAGTTCAAGTCAAAATTATTTGTTCAACTAGGTTTTGGACTGATTCTTGAGCAGGCAATGGATTTCCAGTAAGCAGCATGCATTAAATAGAGAGGGTTGAGCTGTGAAATTAGACTATTAGTAAAACAGGCCTTGTGAGAATGCAATATTTGGCCAATATTTGCTACAAAAACAAAATTTCACATTCCAAAACACACGCTAGAATTTCTGGCTTAATTTGAAACACTGAAGAATTTACAGAGCCAAACCATGAGAAACATAGGAACGTAACTGAAGGTAACTATGAGCATGTCACAAACTACTAAACAGCAGTTGGGAGTAATTCCGGGTGACATCTGAGAATTCTTTTTGAGTTAAAATGTCTGGTCCCATTCATGTGCTTGGTTAAGGCACTAGCAAATTCAACCCGAAATTTGTACAGATTACTGTGATCCAACAGCTTTACAGAATGGTGTTTCAAAACTGCCACCCAAGAATACCATGCATGTCCAGATAGTTAGGCAGTGTGGTCAGTATTGGAAAAAGGGTCCAAACAAATTTGTGTGAGTACTAAGGTAATACTGTTTAAACCAATGAAATCCCCAGACACATTAAGCCTCCATGAGGTGTGTCCTGTGATGCCAACCCCCTCCCCACCGCTCTTCTTCCCATCTTTCATCGGAGTGGGTCCAGGAGGGACGCATCTCTAGTGCAGAGAATGCAATTGTGCTCTTATGCTGTCCCTGGCAATTTGTGGGGAAATGCCACCTGAGGAAAAGTTTTCAACTTGCATCATGGCTGGTGCACCCCTTCCTAGACATGGTAAAATGCTTGCTTTGAGGGTATGGTGCCAATCCCCATATATTCCCCTAGGGGGGTGAATCACTGTGCTTTTATACCCAGGCATTTTATAGACTAGGGTGTGATTACGTGCCATCAGGCATGAAATGCATAAGGCTTTTTCTGAACATGTTTTGGAATAATCTGTGATTGTTTTACTTTGGTCAGTCAGTGTGTTTGTGTAGCATGCCAGCCTGGATGTATATTTACAGTAAGTGCATGAAGACTGGATTCCAGTTGTTTTATATAAAAGGAGAAGACAACCTCAGTGGCCTGATCAACTTTTTAAGCACATATAAGAATAACAAGTTCACTCACTGATGATACATTTTAACTGCTTAACTAACCATCTGCCAGGCCTGTCCTTTATTGTCTGAAGAACATTAAAAATAGATCTGAAAGATTTCCAACATTCCCTTAGTAGTTTGTCCAAGTAATGTTTCAGAGAAATGCCTGATACACAACATATGCAACTCCCTCTTGTCTTTTTTCTTCAGCAACAAAACGTGCAAA
>CM044448.1:70344321-70372512 GCA_024363595.1 Xenopus borealis
TGTTTACAATCAAAAGTGCCAGTTGGAGTATGTGGAACTTACAGTGTGTAACAGGGGTTACAAAAATGCACAGACTGACCATCTACTTGTTGTATTCAGGCTCTTTGCATTATAATCCAAACATGATGTTTAAGAAAGAAATCAATAAAAAGAGTAGGGTAAAGGAATCAGCCCCATAGTGAATTGGGTGTGGCAAGGAGAGGAACATCAGAGTCTGAAAGGGCTGGTGAATAAGAATAGAAAGAAATTTAATTCATTTTTGCTGTATTAAATCGCTTCCAAATAGCACAGCTGCTGAAATGTGTATTAAGAAAAAGCAATTAGATGCATTTAAACAAGAACTTTTTTTATTTTTAATTTAAGACAAATGTTCTCAACAAAGCAACAACGTTTAAAACTTATCATGAAAAGCACAAAGCAGTAGAGAAAATGAAGAGGGGGTTATTTTTAGGATGAGGCACTTATGAAAAATGAATGAAAAAGTTCTCCATTTCCAAACAAACAATAAAAAAAGAAATGGTTTCCAGTAGCTGCCAGTAACCCTTTATATACCGTCTGATTGAAGGCACTAGATGATGTACTCAGTTAAAACATACGGCACTTGCATGTTCTGAAAGAGCAATAGGTAACGGTTTGTTTCATGGGGAATGTGAATATTCGACTTCAAGATTATTACAGATATTGTTTGCGGTTATTATAACTGGACAGCAGCCACGGGGTTCACTGGGATAACAAAGGAAATACAACCTTTTATAACCTTTTTCAGCTATTCTTAATATGACATTGTATTTCCTTTGTTATCCCAGTGAACCTCATTCATGGGGTGGCCTGGTCCCCACTAAAGGTGCTGGTCCCTTTAGGGTCACATGGCTTTTTTGGGGACTTCCTGCTCCCAGGCTCATTCGCACATCCAGTCGATCCAGACACCAGCAGACCAAGAGGAAGTGGCCACTCCTTTCCAGCACTATAAAGCTGTGTGGCAGGAAGTGGTCATTACACTCTTGGCTGCAACTATTGGTTAGAAGTATGCACTTGAAACATAAACTCCTGCCTAGTAACAGAGATCAGGGACTTTACTCCATAGGTGCCAAACAGAAACCTATGGGTCCCTACAGAGGTTTGTCTCCAAAGATGCTCCTGTAGCTCCCCATCTTCTTTTCTGCTGACTTGAATCATTACCACTGTAGAAATGCTGAAACCATTAGGCTAGTTTGATAAGTTCAGTATATAAAATATGTCATTTCTAGTCATTTTCATTCCGTTTAATGACTGATTGAGGCAGCAGCACAACAATTTCGCTCCTTATTAGATTTAAAATCTAAATTAACTAAAAAAAGGGAAATACATAGTTATAATTGCTACCCACATAAGTCATTTAACCCTATGGATGCCAGGCGGCCAACACAGCTGTGCAGAACAGCTGTGGAAAAAGCATATTTGCAGTAGGCAGGCATCCAAAATGTAAGTTATCATGCAGATTTCAGGGTTAGCATTTTTCTGTAGTTTGCCAAATCTTTCACAAGCAGCTTTTCCAAAATAATTAAATCATCACTAACATCATCCTAGTAAAGTGACAGATTGTCAGTTGTAGGGCAAACACCATGGAAAATGTTCTCCAGAATGCTATTATTATTTATGTAGCCACAGAAAAAGTGAGTCACTCAATGAGAAAAGCACCCTAGATACATTTTCCTGTTGCCGGTAGAATGCAAATAACCTAATTTAAACTTACTGACCTTGAGCCAGCACTTAAAATCCTCAAAGTCAAATGTAATGTCCAAGATCTTAAATGTGTCACCTTCAGATCGACCCTTGTACTACATGTGTCTACAGTTATAGCAAGTAATTTGCCTAATAACAGGCAGGGACGTACCTTTATACAACAATTTGCTGATGCTAGCTATACATTACACAATCTGCTTTGATTTATTAGTTAATTATTTATTTAGTCACAGCCCAATTTAGGGTAATCTAATTGTTGAGCCCTTGGGCATGAGTATTTGTGCAGACCACGTGGCTATGAAAAGCAGGCTTGGCCCAATTAAGTTCTCCCCTGACCCACCATTTCAGTCTGTCTGATCTGTAACTAAATCAGCCTTATAATATGGGCAGGTTTATGGGAACAATCTCTCTACCCATGGGATAAAGTTATGCTGTGCAGCCTAACAAGCACAAGCTTCTTTCCAAAAACGATAGTTTCCCAGCTGCTATAATCAGCATAATTATCTTATCCAATATGTCCTTATAATACTCAAAAACCATTGATATGTTGTAAATGATACCCTTATAAATGGCTCTTAGTGATGTCATCAGTGACAACAGAGCTTTGTGAAAACTTGTGTATTACAGTACATGTTCTTGGAAAATATGAGGATATTAGAAGTAACCTTGGAGTTCCATGACCTGTATGAAAGCATGAGGCCAGCTCCTCTGTGACTTATTACATCCTTTTAATATATTTAACGTATCCTTAACAAATTTTACAATAGGGGGTACCTTATTCACTATATAATACACATGAGCCACGCATTTCTTGTAAATGATATCCTTTAAAAACACAAGAGCCCTGAATATCCTGTAAATTATATTCTTATAAACGGTGCTTATTGATGTCATCAGTTATAAACTGTTTCAGTATTGTAATTTTCTATCACATGGCTCACTGAAACGTGTGTGTTATAATAATGTATCCATGTTGTAAACTATGAGGATATTAGAAATCATCTTGGAGTTTCATGACCTTATAAAGTTCAAGGAATTCTTTGAGATTTATAATATCCCCATATTTTACAATGGGGATACATTATTCACTATATAAAGGGTATTGTGATGTCATTTGTTATACTTGCTTGTTAGTGATGTAAATTTTCGTGAATCACTGAAACTTGTAAATTAAGAAAAATGCAATCCTCAATTTGAAGAGAAAAACAAACTTGCCTGATCTTGCCAATTTTCAGTCAGATACTGGTCTGGCAGGCCTCTCAGCTGCCAACATAGATGGGCCAGGAAGCTGCCGACTATATCCTTCCAGATCGATTTGTCAGCTTTTATCAGCTTGTTTATGGCCATTGGCCACCATTAGAATATCTTAATATTTTACAAAAATGGTACATTATTCCCTAAAAAATTATCAGTTATCAACAGTTTGGTGCTGTCAATAATGTTAGAACTCACAGACCTCTCTTGCAGTGAGTTGGTACTTTACGTATATATATTCCTTATGTATTATATTTATTTGATGTGTAATGTCACTTGTCTTATGATTGCCCAAGATTTACAGACCCTCTCAGCTTCCTCTGCCTCTTTTCTATCAGCTGAATGTATGGAATGCGTGCATTTAATTATTTTATGGCCATACTGAAAAGACTGGTGGTGTACAGTTATACAGTTGCCCATAAAAATGAACCACATAATTTATTATTTTGCCTGGCTCTAAAGCTCCCACTTGGTAAATGGAGAAAGTTAGAAGAGTGTGGGGGTAGAGCAAATTACATGCAATTTTTCTGAAAATTATGAAAGGGAGAGAGGATGAAAATTTTAATGGTGCGGATTAAAAATGTTACATCCCTGGCAGCACCCAATTACCCCCATCACCCCAAAGTACAGTAAATTGCTCTGTACACAGGAGTAGCTGTGCATGGGGTTACCTATGTGTGCAGTCTGCATCACTCTAATGCTATGGCAATACAGTATATGCAGTTAACACACACTATACAGGTTTTGCAGTCAACCAACGCAGCTGGATGGCATTACATCTGAAGGGTGTGGTCCTACAATCATATTTGCAAAATTGTGAAGCTATAATTTAAAGGGTTTTGTTATATGCAGACTGAACTCGTTACGTTCTATTGTTTAGTTAAGGAATTTTAACTCAGTACATGCAAACATCTGAAGCCAATTCAGAAACTACAATGAAGCACAGCCGCGGGTGGCAGCCCTGAAGTTATTCTCACTATTTCATAGAAATTGTTTTGGGTTTATGTTGTCCAGGAAGCCTTATTTAGCCTTATTGGTTTTCTTTTTTCCTTACTGGATGCTGCTGTACTGCTCTTATCCAGAAAACACAGCAGTACCTCAGGGAGAAACAAAATCCAGAACTTGGTACTACAGATGAGTACAGATAGTGTGCTACGTTTGTGTGTCTATCCATGCACAAGAGTATGAAGACCCCCCCTGTGGTTTTCCTGAGAGTGTTGTGACAGTGAAACTGCTTAATGCCACATGACAATCTCAAGGCAGTTTTTCTCTCCATTTGCAAATACGACATAGTCACAGATGGTCACTGACCTTAATTGAAACACCCCCAGGTCCAAATTACTCCTGATAACAGATTCCATTCCAGTAATTTCTTTGGAAGGGTAAGCAATCATCACCCATAGCCACTAAAGACTAAGTCCTGCATTGGATCGGGTACCGGAAAGTGGTCGGGTTTAAGGCAAAAAGTCACAGATTCCTTGGCCATGCGGGCAGTCCGCGGGTAACCCAGCTGGGTACCCAACAAAAGTGCAGGCTTGAATGCTCCCACCTACCCCTGTGATTCTTCCACTTTTTAAATTTTTTTGGGAAGATTCGGCACTTCAATGTCACTTCCGCACTAATTTGACTTCACATCCAGTTTCATGTATCCCCCCGGGTCGGAAGGTTAGTTGGCCTATTGCAGGTCAGGTAGAGAGAACATCAGGGGTCAAATTTCAGGTTGTGGGTTTCAAAAAATGGACCCATGCAGGACTCTACCTGCAGCAGCAGCAGCAGAAGGGGAAATGTTGGAATACTAGTGTAATGGTTAAATTTATTAAGACTTACAGTACATTGTTATAGCAGGCATGACTTAGTACAAACAGAGTCCACCAGCAGACCCCCCCCCTCCCTTTAATAGTCAGTACTGTTCTAAGTCAACCATCAAGGACACAGTGAAGCAATTACAAATCAGCTTTTCACTGCTGTACCATTGGCAAAACATCTCCAGAGCAGGACTTTTATGAATGCAGTGAATTTTTAATAAAACACCTTTTAAAGGTGTGAAGTTATTGTCTTGCTCAGTAACAACAAAAACAACCCTCTTTCTAAATCCATCATTTATTTGTATAATGTCCCAAAAATACATGGAAACAAATCCTTTTATATATCAAATGGGGCTATAACATGCCACCATTATATTATTTGCAAAAGAGGGGGCAGCAAATTCTCCAGTTACAATATTGAAGCTACAGTGTTCCACAACTACAGCATGCAACTCATTTCAGATAATTTGATATAACACAAGCCGACACATCAATAGTATGGACTTAACAGTTTTAATGTCACTTTTAAAGGACATCTAAAAAAAGAGGGACATAAAAAAGTAATCTTTATTTACATTTATAGTTCAGAAAGAGCAGTTATCCTGCAGTATTCAAACCTCTATTAAGCACATTTTAACATGGAGCTCTACCAGCCAACTTTCTCCGAGAGAAGCTGCAATGACAACATTTCTGTGATGGTCTCCAAGTAAAATCTGTCGGGAAATCAGTGATGGACTTTTTTCAGCCAGCTGCAGGTAGAACAATGAGAGCAACAATTTGATTGGTTGCCATGGATAAGTGCCCACTGAGCCACTACCGACCTTTCTTGGAAGGATAGGAAGCCCATTGGAAGCCAAGATCCATCTATATCTAATCTTGCTTGTCCAGATAATGAAACAATAAGTGGTCATGGACTGCATAAGTCCATCTACGCAGTCTAGAGTTATTTCAGTTATTTACCTGGCCCATCATATAGAGGAGAATGGGGTCCAAGAAGCTCTGACAGAGCGTTGGTTAATGGGTGCACTTGTGTAAAGTGGAATGCCCATAAAAACATTGCACTGTTTGCTAATATCACAGTTATGCATTTTTTAGTGTATACATACAAATCATATATTTATATATTTATGAACAAAATCAATCTGTGACAATAGGCAAGGAGTTATTACAGTTACGGGCAACAGTGGCTCTCAGGATTGTTAAACCACAACTCCCTGCATATAAACTTTTTTTGTAAGTCACAGTTTTATCATCTTTAAATTGACAGCAAATATCCTTTTTAAAAAAGGCAACAGCATAATGCATCTTTTCATAGATACAGAAGGGTTAACATTTGCTAGCACATTTACACCAGACTGTCATTATGTCTCGGTCTCACAGTTTGCCAACTGCCAGTAGCTCATGTCATAATCCCTCTACCAGATGAATTCTTAGCTTGAAAACAGCTTACTGAATATGACACACGTCTATATTTGCTGTGGGACAGCATCTGATTTTTTTATTTATTCATGGAGTTCAAAATGGAAATAACAACACATCCTTTTCCATAAGAGCAACCCTCGCTATGTAATTGACTGGTATGTCTTAATTCCTGAATGTTTAACAATGTGCATTCCACACTCATGGCATAAAACCAAAGAGCAATTGCTCATGTATGACTATGCAGTATCTTTTTTATCCATTTTGTCAGAGGTTCCTGCAACAAAGTGCACTGCACAGAGCTACAGGGTCCTGTGCCAGTAAAGAGTTTCACATGCACAGCACCCAAGCCAACAGAATGCTCCATGATCTACCACCTGTGTTAACCATTTACAGCTACAGACATGGAGCTCACACAGTAGAGAAAAGGTTTAATGACCATTATGTGTGTGGGTTTGGAGGTGCAGAGGATTTCACATGATTTCACTATGCCAGCGCCTTTTGATCTTGAAGTAGGAGGGAGCTTTAGTTCTCTAGGAAAGCCACGTAGTCAGTAAGTCTGGCCAGCTGCTGTTTGTTGGGGATCAAAGACAAGGGCGCCAAATCTATGAGCAAAGTAGAAAGATAAATTACACTGACCAAAGCTCCTCCTACTGATCACAATGTCACAGAACAGAACTTGATGCTTCCTCTAAAAAAGGCTTAAATGGATTTAGGAATATATGCACCATATTTGCCTCATTAACTAAGTTGTTCCTTCTTTATTGCAGGAATGGTGGAAGTGTTGGGAGGAAAAACTTTTCAGCACTGTATTGGACAAGCACAAAGACTTTTACTTACTGTAATAGATGTTGAACAAGTGTATGTAAAGGTACCCTACATTTGTAACAGGTTTAAGATTATTATTTAAAAAGATGAAAGAAAGTAGAGAATCTATATGCATATTTTATATAATCTATTCGTGTAATATAAACTTTGTATAAATACATTGTAAACCAAAGTATTGCCTGCACCAAGAAATCTTGTGGAACTGCAGTGCCACCTACTTGGCTTTTTTGGGCATTACCATCCAAGTAGCTGAATCAGCCTGCAAACCCTGTTCTAACACTCCTGTTGACAAAAGAAAAAAGAAACATCAATTTGGGAATACACCCTTCATCTCTGAGTTTAGGGATGCCTGAGCCCATCCAGCTGAGGATACCTCACCATCTAAAGCTCATCAGAAGCATTCAAATGCAGCAACATATAACATTTGTCTCATAGGAACAAGTTTGTAAAGGAAGAAAACAGAGGCATCAAGAGACATTGTGCTGCTTTTCTGGGGGTTCTGCTTCCTATACTTTGAATGAACTGCCCCTTCAGCATTTTCTGTGGTAGGCACCAAACCCCAGATAAGGTCTTAGGCAGGATTGCAAAAACAATCTTAGTGTTTTCTATTCTGAAACACTCAGGATCCTCTTTACCTCTTGTTTCATTTACTGGTGGTATATTTGTATATAAATCTGCATGTCCAATGTGTACACCATTTTCTGTAAAAAGACTAACTAATAAGTTGGTACTCTACAAACATTTATTAATAATAACAGTAATATCAGCAATAACAGAAATGGCAGCAATATTGACAGTAGTAATCATTTCATTGTGATACTATCTGATGGGGAGGCTCATGTTGCACAATTGAAGAACTCAGTGGGTATTTCTATGAGTGTATCTGTAACAAGCTGGACAGCATAACAAAATGCTAGCCTATTACTTAATCATCAACATAGCAAATTTAATATTGGAGGATTAAGTAGCATAATAAAGTAATGTCCAGATTGTATAAATGAAGAAGCAAGGTCTGCCAGGTTCGTAGTCAAAAGTTCTCCAAGTGCCTGGGAAAGGATGAATACAAAAAGTCAGCACTGAGCACACTTATATCCAAGAGCAACTTGTATATGTCAAAAGTATTTAAGGGAATGTCAACCAAAAAAATAAAAACTTTGCTTAATAAAAGAAGACATAATTCTAAACAAGTTTGCATTAATTTGTCCCTATGGATATTAATGAATTTATTATGTAATACATATGTCATGAAAGCATAATGCTGCTTTTGACTTCCAGTATGGCACCAAGAGCTGAGGCAGCATACTAGGAGAGCTACATCGCCCTCACTCAGTTCAGCTTAATAAATAATAAAAATACTTGGAAAAAAAAGCAAATGCTGCATTTCTGCCATGACTTTTATCGTGTAGTTTTTATTCCTAAATGACACTGTTTACATCACAAATAGTACACTATATCATATAAAAACATTAAAAAGTTCCAAGTCCCCCAAATGTTGCTCCCTTGGGGACCCTAAGAAAAGCTATTGTTTCTCCTACTCAATCTATTTTCATATCTACACCTAGCAATGCAGTTGTTGGGGAGCAATAATCCTGTTACCTTCCCATTGTTCTGCTGATGGGCTGCTAGGGGTAAAAGGAGGTGGGTGAAATCACTGCAACTTGCAGTGCAGTAGTAAAGAGTGACTGATGTTTATCAGAGCAAGTCACATGACTGAGGGCACCTGGCAAACTAACATGTATAGCCCAGATTTCAAAATTAAATAGAAAAAAAATGTGTTCACTACTTTGAAAAATGGCTTTCAGTGTAGAATTCTGCTGAAGCAACACCATTAACTCATGTGTGTTGAAAAACATGTCAACTCCAAAATTAATTTTAGCCTAATAAAAGAACTTAACTCAAAGCAACTTTGCTATATGCGTTCATTACAAATCTATGGTGTTGAACAGGTCAACGTTTTACTAATGTAAATATAATTCTATTGAAATGAAATTTATACCAAATGTCAGAAAGTAACCCAAGTAATCCACACATACAAAGAACTCAGAACAAATAAATTAAGTTTTGTGTAATAAAGAAGAATGACAAAAAGTGTTGAACAAATGAAGAAAAGGGGTACACAACCATACGGAAAGCCATAATCTGAAATTGTAAACAACATAATTGTGGTGTTTATACAAATGGCCTGTAGATGTCTCTGTGAACATGAGCTATACTGTGCAAACACAGTGCTGTCTATATTGCTTAAAGTGCTAGAGTTTATGTTACTGTTGTGTAATGGCTGCATGAGCCTGATATATGCTCCCCATCCTCGGCTATCAAAACATAAATTGGCGACGAGATGTCTCTACTACCTCTACAACACCCTGCAGCTTTTCTCCCAAACACTGGTGAGCCTACCTTTTACTGCTTGGACCCATATGTTTGACAATTACAGTATTGCTGCTGACCAAGGGGAGATTTCTGCTGCTAGAAAGCTTGCTTTACTTATTCACTACCTGGGAGCAGAGGGACTGCATATATACTTTGCATTACTAATACCTGATGAGACTTATGAAACCGCACTTACTGCTATAAAGAACTTTTTCATGCCAAGAGTAAATGTGGTTGCTGAAAGATATAAATTCCACCAATGTGGACAACATAATGGCAAATCCACTGAACAATTTGTAGCAGCTTTGAGAAAGCTGGTTGTTACCTGTGACCTTGGTAATCTAACAGATGAAATGCTAAGAGACCAAATTGTGGAAAAAACTATTTCACGATGCATTAGAGAAAGAGACTGCTCCTACAGTAGGATTTAAACCTTGAAAAGGCTATTACAGTTGCTAGACAAAGTGAAACAGCAGTAGCTCTCAGTCAGGGAACTGCTGGGAAATTACAGACTGTGAATCCAGCACTGGGGCCTTATAATGCACAGTCACAGGCAAAAAATAGTGCTTAGGAAAGCAAAATGGAAAAGCATTGCAAAAAGCATTTGCAAATGCAAAAAGTAGGTAATTTTGCTAAGATCTGCTGTAGGTCTGCTAAAGATGTTCTTGAAATCACTTCTACAAATGTTACAGTATTAAGTGTGGATGAAGCTGGTACATTTATTCCAGACAAGTTCATATGCACTGTTAATGTCAATACATAATTTATAAAATATACGCTTGTTGCACCTGTCCTGAGACTGGTCAATTACTCAAAGGAGTCAATCCCTGTGCTTGGTTGCTTGCCAGTGACGGAGCAATTTGAATCAAATACTGCATAATGCGAATTTTACATTGTGAATAAGGGTATTACTATACTTGGAAGGGAGCTCTTTGCTGCATTAAATCTACAATTAGTTGATGGTCTCATTACTAGTGATGGGCAAATCTCCCGAGTTTCGCGTGGCCGGAAAATTTGGAAATTCGCGAATTGGCGAAAAATTCACTAAACGAGTCGCGGCACGCTTTTGACGTGCGTTGCATCGTTTTAGGCGCGTCGCGTCGTTTTCGGCGCGAACATATTCGCGAACTTGCGTCAAAAATGCGAACGGTTCGCGAACGTCGCGAACCCCATAGACTTCAATGGGAAGGCGAACTTTAACAGCTAAAAAAGACATTTCTGCCCAGAAAAATTATTTTAAAGTTGTTTAAAGGGTGCAATGACCTGGACAGTGGCATGTCAGAGGGGGATCAAGGGCAAAAATTTATTATAAATGGTTATTACAGCAGTCAGCACACAGATGAGAATGAGATCAGAAGAGATCAGTGCCCACAGCAGCTAAATACAGAGCACTGCAGTAGAAGGTAGATTACTAGCCAGCAAAGCTACCTAACCTAAAATGTCCCTCAAATCCCTGCAGACTTGGCCAGTTCATGTATAAATACCCCTAGCGTTCACAAAAGATGGCCAGTTCATGTATAAATACCTCAGAGTTCACACAAAGATGTTAAAGTGGCCAGTTCAGGTATAAATACCCCTAGAACTCATAGCACAATGGCACAGTTATTTTCCATGATTTACTACATTCACAGCTCCCTGGCTTTGACTGGAAAGTGGACCAGTAGCCAGCACATCATCCAGGCACAACTAAAATACAAAAGCAGAGCCACTGACCATGTGGGTGGGAGGGTGGTGAGCAGACTGCAGGCTGCAGTATTTGTGTTATAGCAGCTCCTTCCTTTTTCTTTTTCCCTGTGCTGAAATCAGGGAACTGTTACTGTACAGTCTCTAAACAGAGGCGGGCAGTATCAGTGCTGGCCAATCCGATCAACAGCTCGTGCTAGTGCTCTCTCCTCCTTGTCACAGCCAAAGTAATTGGATCTGGCTGCAGGGAATGTGAAGGGAGGAGCGAGCACCAAGGGAGCTTCCATTGGAAGGGGAGTGGTCCAGGGGGTGTGGGGGTGGTCCAGGAGGGAGAGCTTCCTGATTGGCTGCCATGTATCTGCTGGTCTGAGAGGTGAGAGGGCAAAAAAAAAGCGCCAACTAACGCGAACCCAAAATGGCGAACGTCGCGCGACGTTCGCGAACTTCCGGCGAGCGCGAACAGCCGATGTTCGCGCGAACAAGTTCGCCGGCAAACAGTTCGCGCCATCCCTATAGAGCAAGATGTGATTGAAAAATCAGAATCCTCTGAATGGGTTTCACCAATTGTTGAACTGAAGAAAACTGGAGGTATGCGATTGTGTGTTGATCTCTGTGACCCTAATAAAGCAGTTGTCCATCCCTTGCCACACATAGAGGAAATATTTTTCAGAGGAGCAAAATTATTTTCCACCTTTGATCTTCAGAGTGCTTATAATCAGTTATTACTGCATGAGCAAAGTAGAGACCTCACTGCATTTATCATCCATGATGGTTTGTTTCAGGTTCAAGCGTTTACCTTCTGGACTGGCTTCAGCACTGAGTTGTTTTCAAAGACTGATGTCTTCTATACTGTGGAACTGATGTACAATGCTACTATACTTGGATGATATAATGCTCCAACTATGGATCTTCATGACAGGTACCAAGAAAAGGTTCTGCAGGACTGAAACTGAACCTTTCCAAATGCCACTTCAGACAAACTCAGCTGTCATTTCTGGGTCATATAATTTCACAAGAGGGATTACTGCCTGACCCTGACCACGTCAACACTGTTAGACAAGCACCTACTCCAGCTGATTTTTTAGGTCTTACTTCATGGTATTCTAAGTTTATTTCCAACTATGCTTCATTTGTAGAGCCACTTAGAGCACTAGAGGAACAAATTGCAGCACCGCGGTCGATTGACAATCTTGAAAGGAGTCTCTTTCTCACTGAGCAGGACATAGCGGGGTCAGATAGTTTGATGGGAACAGAACAGCAGGATGTTGAGGCAGCTAGCTGGGTGACAGTTAGAAAATCTAAGGTGGGCAAAAGGAAAAGGGAGACTGAACCTGGGTTTATACATCCCAACAGCTTTGCCAGATTGTGTGAAGATGATGGAAGTGTGAACTCTGGATTGGCAATTCTAGATGGGGCTGACCTCTCTAACAGCCGGGAGACCAGTTTCTCTAGTAGTGATGGGGAGGAGAGCAGAGTCAGGCCTAAGCAGATTGTGGTTGTAGGGGATACAATTATTAGGAAAGTGGATAGGGTAATCTGTCATCCAGATCGCTACAACCAAACAGTTTGCTGTCTACCTGGTGCCAGGGTTCGGCATGTGGTTGATCGGGTAGACAAATTATTGGGTGGGGCTGGGCATGACCCAACTGTCTTAGAACATATCGGTACTAATGACAAGATAAATGGTAGATGAAGACCTTAAAGAATGAGCTCAGGGATCTAGACTCTAAGATTAAGGGAAGGTCTTCCAATGTAATTTTTTCAGAAATTTTGCCTGTGCCATGTGCAAGTTTAGGGAGAAAGCGGGAGCTTAGTGAGTTAAATGAGTTAAATGCGTAGCTCTTGGTGTAAGAAGGAAGCGTTTGGGTTCCTAGAGCTCTGGGCTGATTTTTCCTTGGGGTACAACCTATACAGTGTTGACGGATTGCACCTCAATGGAAGGGGGTCCACTGTGCTAGGGGAAAGAATGGCCAAGAGGTTGGAGGAGTGGGGGGTGGGTGAGAGAAAGAAATATGGGGAAGCTAGGGTCGAAGGGGAAGTGGGATTAGTAAGGGGTCATGGGGGAGGAGGAGGGGTGCATACAGTTTACCAGCTAAGAAGGTCCCTCTGTTACAAGGAAAACAGACCAATGCTAACTTAACATATAATTCCCCTCAAAGTAATGTACATTTAAAAAGTAAAAGTAGTTACTTACACTGTATGCTGGCAAATATACAAAGTTTGTCAGGTAAAAGGGAGACTTAGAATTAATTGCATGCTCTAAAAATGATGATATAATTGGTATCACTGAGACCTAGTGGGATGAACCGTGTGA
The DNA here is from genome assembly GCA_024363595.1 of Xenopus borealis. Lineage (NCBI taxonomy): Eukaryota > Metazoa > Chordata > Amphibia > Anura > Pipidae > Xenopus > Xenopus borealis. Next base: position 70,357,717 of record CM044448.1, read on the forward strand.
ATGGACTGTGAATTTTAATGGTTGCATCCTTTTTAGGAGGGACAGAGGGATTAGAAAGGGGGGAGGAGTGTGTTTGTATGTAAAGCCTGAATTAAAGCCATGCTCTAAAGAAATAACAATTACAGGCACTGGTGAGGGTTTGGAATCCCTCTGGGTAGAGATTTCGACTGGGCATAAGGTTACAAAGACAATTTTCATTGGTGTATGCTATAAACCACTTCGTATAAGTTATTATTATGGGTGTCTTCAATTATCCGGACATTGACTGGGGTAACGGGGTTGCCAAGACAGATAAAGCTAGTAGGTTTGTAAATATACCAAATGACAACTTTTTATCCTAGCTCGCTCAAGAACCTACTAGGAATAACTCTCTTTTGGATCTTGCAATTACTAATAATACTGAATTCATCACTAGCATTTGTGTGGCTAAGCATTTAGGAAATAGTGATTATAACATGGTCTCCTTTGAGATTCTGTTGCAGAGGCAACTCTATAAGGGAGTAACTAAAACATTGAATTTCAGGCGTGCAAACTTTGAGGCAAGCTAAATCGATATCGATATGGAAATGTATATAGTAGTAAGCAGTAAAAAGAATCCCAAATTATTTTTTAAATAAATTACTAGTAAAAAATTGAAACAGGAAGGGGTAGGACGTTTATTATCAGGGGGGGTCAGCTGGTTGATGAGAACAAGCAAAAAGCTCAGATTCTGAATGCATACTTTTCGTCTGTCTACACAAATGAGGAACCAGCTAATGAAGGTTTCCTTATTAATAGTCCCAATTCTAATAATACAGCTTATGATGCATGGTTCACACATGCTGAAATTCAAAAGAGACTAGAACATGTTAAGATAAACAAAGGTTCAGGGCCAGAGGGGATTCATCCAAGGGTAATTAACAAGCTTAGCTCTGTGATTACCAATCCTCTCTACTTAATTTTTCAGGATTCATTGAGGTCTGGCATGGTGCCGACAGACTGCTAATGTGGTGCCGCTATTCAAAAAACGATTCCAGTCTCTGCCTCAAAACTACAAGCCAGTTAGTCTGATGTAGGTGGTAACTGGGATGGCTGTGGATGTGATAAATGCAAGGTTATGCACTTTGGCAAAAATAATATAAATGCAAGTTATACACTAAATGACAGTGGTGTGTTGGAAGTTTCCTTAAGTGAGAAGGATCTTGGGGTTTTTATAGATAACAAGTTGTCTAATTCTGGGCATAGCCATTCTATAGCTACTTAAGCAAATAAAGTTCTGTCCTGCATAAAAAAGGGCATAAACTCAAGGGATGAAAACATAATTATACCTCTTTATAGATCCCTAGTAAGACCTCATCTGGAATATGCAGTGCAGTTTTGGACTCCAGTCCTTAGGAGGGATGTAAATGAGCTGGAGAGAGTGCAGAGACGTGCAACTAAACTGGAGGGATGGAAGACTTAAATTATGAGGGTAGACTGCTGAGCAGTGATCCCCAACCAGTAGCTCGCGAGCAATATGTTGCTCTCCAACCCCTTGGATGTTGCTCCCACTTTTCCAAAGTATTTCAAGAAAAATATTCTTTGGTAGTATAGAAACAGCTGAACCTGTATCAAGCATCAGATTAATGGAGTGTCCCTTTGTCAGCAGAAGCCGTATTGAAACTGACATATAGTGCATATAAACTTGCTTTATCCAAACTTAATACAGTAATATTTGAAGCATCTTTAGCAGGATTATGGGAGATCTTAGCAAAATGTCCTACTTTTTTGCATTTGCGCCACTGTACAGCTTTTGTAGGACATGTAGCATAATTTGCAGTGTGTTATCCTGAACCACAGCGGAAGCAGTATTTTTTATTTTCTGTATGGTTTTGCAGTGTATGTGAATCCCTTTCCTTAGCATTGTATTGTGCCTGTGACTGTGCATTATTAGTCCCCAGTGCTGGATTCATAGTATGTACATTCCTCGCAGTTCCCTGACTTAGAGTTTTAGCCTCTGCCACTGTGGTTTCAATTTGGCTATCAACTGTAATCAGGGCCGTTTTAAGGCCCTATATAAATAAATGTAGTACTTTTGTACTGGTCTACTAGTAGACCAGTAAAACTCCTTGTGGGCCCAGGTGTCAGTGGGCCCTTCTGCTCACCCAACCTTGTTGTATGTCTATACCACCATGGCCAGTCCCCCATATCTATATGAGGGCAAAGAGAAGAAATGAAGGAAAGAATGGATGATAATATGTAAGGAGAAGTGATTAAAATAATTAAAGTGAATGAATACAGTGAACTTATTCAGTTTGTCAGTGAATAAATGAAGAATTGGGGGGGGGATTGTACTGTTATCTATAGGGGCTCAACACCCACTGTGACTGGACTTTTGTGCAGTGAGGAATATACATACAGTACTTGTGGGTGAAAAGCTGCATAATTTGGCACTGGACTTTCAGGCAGCAGAACAAAATAGTTCCATTCACAGTGAAAAACTAGGATCTTACACTGTTTTTTCACATGTAATTTTCCATAGATTTACAATGGAAATTACCTTGTACAGGCCCGGTCTGGCAATCTGTAGGTTCTGGCAAATGCCAGAGGGGCTGCCATAAGATGCCATAGAAAATTACTATTTAGTGGGCTGGTGAGGAGTTGCTTGGGCCTCTCTGTATTGGAATTCCAGGGCCTATTTGCATACCCTTTACTTTGGTGTGTTTGATTACTTGTTATGCTCACCCAGGCATATTGAATATTGTTCTGTTCAGAAGAAGTTGTATAGTAGTAGTAGTAGTGATAAGTGAATCTGCCCCATTTGACTTTGCTCAAAAATTCTCAAGATGTCAAAAAAAATTTGTAAAACAGCCAAAAATTCACAAACCACATTGAAGTCTATAGGCAATAATTTTATTTACCTGTACTCCAATGGGAATTTTATCTTTTTGTCTCTGCAGCTTTTTTGTCTCAGCAACATTTTTTTCCAAATGCATTAAATTCAAGATGGCGACGTGCAGAATTTCAGTGAGAATCCATGGCAGGAGGAAAAATGTGCTCATCAATATTTATATACTGTATGATATATAATTATATAATATACTGCATAACTTGTCATTGGGTTTTGATTACATATCTAACTTTGAACATTTTTTATCCTTCTTTCTTTAAGAAATTTTCATAAACTACTGACTGATAAAGAACTGCATCAGAAATGTGGGCGTAGTATGCATTTTCAGTTTTGCATCCCTTAGTCCTCTTGCACAGTTTAAAGGGCAGATTTTGAGGGTTAAAAAAACCCATGAATTCGACCTTGCGAATACTTGGGAATACTGTGAGAAGCAAAATCCTTCAAATTCGAATATCGAAATCGAAGGATTTTACCGCAATTCGATTGGTCGAACGATCTAATAGAAAATATTCAATCGATCGATTCAAACAATTTTAACCGTTCGAGTCGAATAAAAATTTAATGGGATAGTACTTCGAATATTCGAACAGGTTTTAGATTAAGTTCAGCACCAGAGATTTTTCACAGAACAATGCAGCAACTCTTGGAAGTGCTTGATGGAGTTAAAGTCTACATAGAGAATATTTTAAACTGTATTGTGTTAAATGGCAGTTCAAGAAACTAGTAATTTTGTATCTTGGTAAAATGATTTCTCACAGTGGAGTGCAATGAGATCCTGCAAAAGTTCTAGCAATTAAAAGAATGGCAAGCCATAATAAAAAAGAACTGCAGAGATTTGTGGGTATGTTAAAGGACTAGTAACATCAAAAAATATTTTTTTAAACAAAAATATCATGCAGTGTTTCCCTGCACTAGTAAAACCACTGTTTGCTGCAGAAACACTACTATTGTTTGTATAAATAAGCTGCTGTGTAGCCATGGGGGCAACTAATCAAAGGAGAAAAGGCTCAAGTTACACAGCAGATAGCAGATAAACTCTGTAGAACATTATGTTATCTGTTATCCATTATTTATCCTGTGCCATATAGCCTTTTTTAAATTTCCACCATTGCTACTCAGCAGCTTGTTTATATGAATTATAGTAGTGTTTCTGAAGCAAACAGATCCGGTTTACCAGTGCAGGGCAGCACTACATGATATTTTCATTACTTTAAAACACTTTAAATTTTTGGTATCACTGTTCCTTTAAACTACCATGGCAAGTACATTTCCAATCTGGCAAACAAGACACCCCATATGAAGAGCTTGTTCCTTAAGCACTCTGAGTGGAACTGGACAGAGAAGAAGGAAAATTAGTTCAAATCACTAAAAGACCTTCTTTGTTGTGCATAGACTCTGCAATATTTTGACATAAAGATGCAGTCACTTGGATTTGTGTGTTAAATGCGTCGTGACTTAACTCATCTATCCCATTTATCCCACTTAGCACAGAATATTGTGTCACAGCATCCCATCCAATTAAAGAGTTCACCATTGAAAACAATGGTGCTTTGGTATGCTAATGAAAAGGTTAAATCCATTAAATGAGTTAAGATAACTTTGGATAACACATTTTCTTCAATTAGCCCTGAGTCACGATGCATTTAACTTACAAATCCAAGTAACTGCATCTGTACACTGGCCTTCAAAAATATCAACAGATGCGTCAAAAGATCGAATAGGTGCAGTTCTGCTACATATTAATAATGTTCTGGCTAGGAAAGCAGTATCAGAAGAAATGTGGAAGAAATTTAAAACAAGCACTGCCTCTGATGATCATCTACAAAAAGTGATAACTGCATTATATTCAAACAATCCCAAAAAATATCTTCCAATGTCATATTGTCAAAATTCCACATGGGATGGAGTATTGCTCAAAGGATCTTAAATTGTTGTGCCTTCATCTCTGCAAAACGACATGCTAACCATGTCTACGGGGGGAGGGGTTTTTAAAGTATGGGTTTATTATAAGACCCTGCATAAACGGTACAGATAATAGAAACAAGTGTGAGAGACAAAAGAAAAATTATGACAAAAACACTTGAACATTTACACATTGGAGAATATTTGAATATTTTGTTAAAGGAGAATTCAACCCATTTAAATAAATGCCCCTACCCTAAATAGACCCCCGTCCCCCTAGAACTCCTGAGGACAGAACCAGTAATATAATTATAGCAAATCACCTGTACTATGTTACAACTATTAATGGCTTGTTGTTAGTGATGGGCGAAACGGCCGCGTTTCGCTTCGCCGAAAAATTCGCGAATTTCCTGAGAAATTCGCGAATTTTTCACTGTTTCGCGAAACGAGTCGCGCGTCGTTTTTGACACGCGTCACGTTGTTTTTGACGCGCGTCGCGTTGTTTTTGACGCGCGTCGCGTCGTTTCCGACGCGGCGCGTCATTTTCGGCGCACGTCGCGTCGTTTTCGTCGCGTCGCGTCAAAAACGACGCGTGACTCGTTTTTGCGCGGCGAATTTTTTTTGGCGAATTTTTTTGCCAGTTTCGCGAATTTATTCGCCAGCAGCGAATCGCGGGAATTCGCCCCTGGCGAATAAATTCGCCCATCACTACTTGTTGTTGATGTTAAAAAGTGATGTGTTAATAGTTGTTAATGTTAATAAAGTCATAGAAATAGAAGCACATAGGCGGGCCAGCTCCAGAAGCAGAGACTGAGCTGTACAGTCAGTGAGCCATGCTTCTTTCATGCACTGTATTTTACTAAATAAGTTGCTGTTGCAAAATCCAGAATCTCATTATTAAGGAGTACAACACAAAAAGAGAATATTTGTGCAGATAAAAGATAGAAATGAACAATCCCTAGATTGGTTTGATTGTCCTATCTGTAGTAATACAGATAGATTAGTTGGAATCTCCACTACTTTTGAAGCAGCTAGTGGAGAGCAGGTTTTTTTCTAAATTGCCATAAACGGAAAATAAGTAATGTACCAGGGCATTCCCAAAGCACCTGTGTGCTATTCAAACCTGCATGCACCTGTGTCTTATGTGCCCAAACATCATTTAAGAACTAATCATGTTTGCATACTTTAGGGTTCATACATGTGTTCAGTTTAATGTGTTCCACTGCAGAGGAGCTCAAGACAAAACACATTCTTTGATTTCTTCTGGGGCTGTAATCACATAGGTGCGAAGGCAGGTGGAACTCAACATTTAAAAGCATAGATTGCATTTCATCCAGCACTTCTCTGTGGCACAATACATTAAAAATGAAAGGCAAGGGACCACAAGGAAAGCCACACTTATTCATTGTTTAAATGGCAGCTATTTCTGCATGGATAACATACCTCTAATTTTTCTACAGATCTCATGGCCAGCCAGCATGACAAATTCTACCAATCAGCATTGCCTTCTGCTTCAAACTGGAACTGAGCAGCTGGATGTGGGGGTTGGACCCCGAAATGTTTGCTGAGATCCCACTATGACTAAAGAGAAAATGTCTTAACGATTTGCAGAAGCTTGGAAGTGAGTGTGCCTTTGTTACTAAACTTTGTACAATATATTCAGGGCTCTTATGCAGCAGGGCTAAACATTGAGCACCTCATAAAGGATATATAAAAAGGATTTTTTTTAAAGGACTGTGGCTGAAACAAGTTTATTGGATTGTGGACAGAACAGCTAGATATCTGGCTTCAGGGAATGAACTATACACTGGAGACTTATCAAACAAAAAACTTTTATGATTAAGACACGCCCATCCTGTTCAACTTTTCTGTCTAATATAAATTAGTATAAAATTAATATAAAATTAATATAAAACCTGCCTTACTGCTAGGTGATCCAGAGGCAAAAAAAAAAAACATTCTGAATCCTCTCTAATTTACAGCAGAATGGGAAAAAATCCTTCCTGACTCCTAGGACAATAGAGGATCTCTTTTGTCTTTATTTTGGCTCCTTGGATATTTTTTAATAGTAAGTGGCCATTTCAAGCAAATTCACCAATATCACTAATAAAGACATATATATGACCTATATGTACTTGCTCTATTTAAATACGAGTAAGCGTATTAATGAAGTTTTGCAAGGAAGAAAGAGCTAGCGAAAGTTAGCTTAGAAATGCTTACGCTGACGAATTTTTGCTGATAAAACTTTACCAGCATTCGTCTGCCGAGATGTAACTTCGCATTTTGATGAATGAGCATATACACAGCGAACTAATGTCTGGTGAAGTTGTGCGAAGTGTGGCAAAGTCTTCTGAGGCAAAAACTTGCCACCTTAAGGATTAGTTTTGTAGAAGATTATACTGGCCACTGGACAGTAGAGGGCGATATTATCATATATATTGGATACTAACATAATTTCAAATCACTGATAATTTTTTTTTTAGGGAAATTGTGTTAAAGAATGAGTTGTAAAAAGTGTTTAATCCAGTGTATTTACTAGCTCTGTAAATGGTTAAATGGATACAACAACAGTGCATAAAACATATATCTCCAGGCATCAGTCCTGAGCCCCCCCCCCCCCCCCCCCAAAGTTGGACAAAACAGTAGATTTTGGTGGAAGTTGGATATAATTTAAGTAAAGAATAAAGCATGCTGAACATGGGATTTCTGTTATATTATTATGCAAGATGACTACATTAATTGTGCTAACTTTTCAGTTATTTATCATGCTAACACAGTAACATGGTACCATTAATTTCACTACAGTTGTAGACCTGGCTTTAAAGTGATGCTCAAATATGAGATTCTGTTCTGCATTATTTAGTGCAGTTGTGGAAGGCTGTGACTTAACATTCAAGATGGTAGAGGACTCTTATTTGCAGGTTATAGGTGGTGAGATGGTATGTTTTAATTTTTTAAAATAAACTCATGGCAAAAAAATCAGTGCAAAGGTTAGGTTAGCCATTTTTGCCATTATTGCAGGATAATATCTGTGTGGGGCCCGAAGACTCATCCAGGAATAGTGGACCAAGAAGGAAGCACCAATCCAGCACAGATCGAGGTACAGATAAGGATTAGGCAGAAGAATTGTCAAGTCCAGGCAACAAGGTCAGTTCAGGCAGCGAAGAATCATCTTGGATTCAAAGCAGAACCAGCGTCCCTTACAGTACCCCCCTCCTTATGGGGGACCTCAGGACCACCATGACCAGGTTTAGTCAGAAACTACTTGTGGAAGTCTCAGACGAGTATGGGAGCATGGATGTCAGATTCTTTTACCCAAGAACACTCTTCTGGACCGAAACCCTTCCAGGGGTTTAAGATGGATATTTCTTGTAGAAAGCCAAACTCTGTCTTCAAGAGCATATTGAGGAGTAGGAGCTCATCTTTTGTCTGTTTGAGATAATCAACTCTTCTCCAGATTGGCCTTGGTGGCATGCCATATGGCAGACATGTGGGCCACTTGATCTCCAAAACTACGAAAAAAACTGAGAGCCTCTGTCAGACATTATCTCAGCTGGGAACTCATGAAGAAAAAAAATGTTTTGAATAAAAAGTCTTGAAAGTTCAGGGGCAGAAGGCAACTTCTGAAGGGGAATAAAATGAGCCATCTTGCTGAACCTATCTACCACCACCCAAATAACTGTATGACCCAGGGAAAGAGGAAGATCAACAATAAAGTCCATGGCCAGATAGGTCCAGGGTTGGGAAGGAATGGGCAGGGGAAGAAGAAACCCTTTTGGTAGAGAATGTCCAGACTTGGAAGACTCACAAGTAGCACATGAAGAAACAAAGTTCTTAACATCCTTTCGAAAAGACAGCCACCAGACAAGGCGTGATAACAGATCCATCGTCTTCCGAATCCCAGGATGGCCAGCTTGCTTGGAACTAAGAGACTGTTTGATTATGGACTGACAAAGTTATGGCGGGACAAATGCTACTCCAAGAGGAGTATTCAATTGGGCGGAAAGCAGCTGAGAAGCTTTAAGAGTCACAATCTTAGTAAAAGGCACGAAAGACTCTGCCAAGATCTGGTTGGGCTTCCTCGGAGGGGTCCATGGCCCTAGTATACTGTCAGGGGCCCGAAGACTCAGCCAGGAATAGCGGACCAAGAAGGAAGCACCAGTCCAGCACAGATCGAGGTACAGATAATGATTAGGCAGAAGAATTGTCAAGTCCAGGCAACAAGGTTGGTTTAGGCAGTGAAGAATCAGAATGTGGTAGTCAAGCAAGGTCAAACACAGGATCAATCAGAAGTAACACAGGAAGCTCACCCAGGAACACACAAGGTAGAACCTATACTAGGGAATTGATGGTAATGTTCTGGCGTTTTAAATAGCCGTCAGTTGGCGCCAAAACCCAACTCAGGTGTCCCTATTATTGTATGAGAACCTCTGTTCCCATATAGACAGACCTGTGCACTTGCCTTGCATCTCAATCCAGCTGTAACTGGAACCCATGCCTTTACTAGAAGATACTAGGTCAGGGATTTCAGGGACCACATCTGGGAATACAGTTTTTTTCCTGTCAATACCCCACGGCACCTCTCAAAAATCTACTTCTATAGTTTCACCTCATCAACCATACAAAACTGTATTGCTATACCAGGTAACATTATGTCTTTTTATTCTAATACGTTAGACATTCTGCTTGTTCACCTGAGAAACGACAAGACCAACTGATAAAGGGTAAACTGCTATTTTATTACCTGTGAAAAGATGTGCATTCCTCCAGAACTCATAGTGCTCACAATGCTCTCCAGAGAGACCTCTATTATCTTCTAATGCTAAAAATGTGTCTTTTCCATATTCTACCTAAAATACAAAACACATTTCCCTTTCTAGCTCCCAGTAAAAGCTCCTTTATTCATTAAAGGCATGGGACTTCTTATCGTGAATGCTTGGGACCTGGGTTTTTACAGATAACGGATCTTCCCATAATATTTCATACCTTAAGTATACTAGAAAATGATGTAAATATTAAATAACCCCATTAGACTGGTTTTGCTTCCAATAAGGATTAATTGTATCTTAGTTTGGATCAAGTACAAAGTACTGTTTTATTATTACAGAGAAAATGAAATATTTTTTAAAAATAGTAATTATTTGAATAAAATGCTTTCTGTATAATAGATTTCTGGACAATGGATAACATTCCTGCATTATATTTCTACTGTTCCCTGGCCAGTATAGTTAGATAAAATCTATGAAGAAAGCATCCAAGCAGCATGTATATAAGCTATGTTATTCATGAACAGAACAGCTTAAAAAGTCTCCTGTGAATCATCCATTCCATTTGTCATTTGGTAGTAAACTGGATGTCAGTTGATGTCCCATACACACACTGGTTTGAATTTACTTTTTTCATGAGTCATGCACAAGTGAGGGCTAACATTTTCACAGCTGAAATAGCATCACTTCTAGTACATTGAACCAACCTGCACAGCATTAAAAACACAACAATAAAGTAAATGACCAAATGCATTAATAACATGTTCTATGTGTGAAATATCCATCTATATTTTACTGATTTTATATAGTTGATTTGCTAGTTTAGAAGGATTATGAATTTAATGTCTCAGACCGCTGGTAAGAACACGCATTAAGGGTTACACCCTCACAGTTAGGAAGTATTGCAAAATAATCAGTTCTGCAGCCAAATAATATTGGCTAATCTCTCTGGTATTTCTCAACAGCCTGTCCAGTGGGAACACATTATGTCACCAATATATGAATTCTGTTTATATAGATACCCTCAGTGAGGGCGTGGGCTAGGTTTACGACAGGGAAAATGAAAAACATCATCAGACAAAAACAGTAAACATTAAAAAGGAAATGTGGAGAACAAATGTTTGCATGAGTATGAAAGGAAAAGCCCATTAATAAATTAAATAAGGATGATCAGATTGGTTACACCCATTCCTATGCAGGACACTTGTGCCCCTAGAGATAACATCTCAGTACAATAACAAAATGGAGAAAACAAGGATCTGGCCATTGACAGAACAGGGAGTGCGAGCTTTGTAGCGGCAGGTTCAGAGGAAAGTGACAGGCATCAATGCACAACTAGGTATAGCCCTTCTGTCTGCTGTCATTAGAGTGGCAGTAAAACAAAGTGCTCATCAGGAGGCCTTTCCTGTCTTTCAGCTATTTCCTTTGTTTATTATTTCAAATGTAGATTAAGTTTTGTTAATGTCAGAAAAAAGTACGCTCCACATAACAATACAATATATCAAAAATAAGAATTAAAGGAAAAATCCTCAAAAAGTAACCAGTAATGGTTTGATTCTGTATTATTTCTAGTAATATTGAAATGACGACACTGGTACCCCAAGGTATCCCAGTGTTTTATCATGGAAGTGATGCACAGGTAATTGGCCACATTTAGTTGAACACACTCAAAATTGGCTGGTAAAAGGACGGGTCAGAGAGGTTCCTCTGCAACAATATTTCTGTTTTGCCAGGCTTAAGCTGGCTCTCCATTGGAAAAAAGATGTTCAAGGACTCAGTGTCCTGCCAGTTGTTCCCAGATGCTCTAGGCTGAGGCTGGCCTCCCGAGTTCTCTTTCATTAGCGCCCCCAGCTGTACCCAATATTCAAGCAACTGGCTAATGGTACTCCAGGTGGATAAGAGATGGTGGTTTTATTCGGCAGGCTGTTACACACCCATCAAACAGGTTGCCCTTAAACATAGGCTCCAACATAGGGCCACCAGTATCTGCTGACTTGGCTACTGACAGCCATGTACTGGATTATGTGTTAGGCCAAAAGAGTGACCTCCATGAGCAATATCTGATTGTCCAGGGCTTCATAAGATATTAATTGGGAAGGTTGGAAAATGGCATACATCTCTCTTGATGTGTTGATAGCTTTGCTCTCAAGACTGAATTTTTGCAGTGTGCGCCTTCAGATGCAAATCATTTTCCTTATAATTTTTTTTGCCATAAGTGTTTCTTCTGCAGTCTATGTTGCATATGCCACAATTGTGCCCAGATGGGCCGAAAATGGACACAATTGCGGTTGCAACTTCCCCTTGGTAAGTGACTTAAAAAAGTTGGCATCTATGCAAGTCTGGTGCACCTTCTGATGCAGCCATCTATTGTAGGGTTCCCCAGAGTCAATAGGTGAAGTTACAAACCATTCATCATAAGAAGCAGGAGAGATACATTGGCAACCATGTGGAAATACAGGAGTGTATTTGGACACAAGTACCTTAATCGATTGCATCAATATGCACTTTTTATTGCATTCATTTTAGAGCAAGCTCTATTGGGGCATGCATTCATAACTAATCCCTAGTGTCTTAACATGTTGTCAGGGCCAATGGCCATTAGTTTGACCAAACAAGAACAAGATCAGAACATGACAGACAGAAGCTGCAGGATAGACAGACACTGCATTGTATCTAAAGTGGCTGTGTAATGTGCATCCAAAGAGCAGGCTCAGGCACATGTTTACTACTACAAATAATATACATTAATGCCATAGGAAATATTGGCCAACTGAGTTACAAGGTACAATACAAACTGGATGTCTTGGTGTACAAGACATGCTTCCAAGGTTTCCTCTATAAACACTCTGCCTACTTTTCCTGTAGAAAAATATAAAAGGCTCTTTTTTCCTCCCTAGGAATTATGGAGTAGTTTATATTCAGTGCATGGGAAATAAAGCATTCACAGCTTCTCGTTTGAGAGTCCATAGAGTTTTGGAAAAAGGAAGTGGAGAAATTCTCTGGAGACAGAAGTGCAACTTGTTCTCTATTGTTCTCTATTTTTTTTTTCAAAATAATCAATCTTACCAATCATTAAACTGCTTCCCAACTATTACACCACGTCATGTCTTCTGGTGTGAGACTAACCCAGAAAGAATGAACTGTTTTTCCTATATGCTAATAAGCTGCAAATACTTGCAACATAATAATGAAAACCACTTGAAGTTCTTATGCCAATTGCCATTTTTAAAAGGAAAATTAAAAGTAATTAATAATAATATGTTACATACATTGCTTTTCTGACAGTTTATCATACTTTACCTATTCGATTTATCACAACTGAAAAGCATTACTGTTATACACATCATTTCATTGTCTCCATTCACAAAGTGGCAGCCAAAATGATTGAGATGATATGATCTATCTTAGAGATACAAAACACAGACCCGCATACAAAATAGAAAAAAACGTCTTACAAAGCATGTGGCATTAATGTCAATACATATGAAAGCATATCAGCAGGCCTAAGGAAAAGGCCAGGAACACTTCATATCCATACATCAGGCCCGGACTGGCAATCTGTGGGTTAGGGCAAATGCCAGATGGGCTGCTATAAGGTGCCATAGAAAGTCAGTATTTAGTGGGCTGGTGGGGACTGTTTGGGCCTCTATGTGGGCTGATTGGGCCTCTGTGTACCTGAAATGCCAGGGCCTATTTTGATTCCCAGTCCAGTCCTCTCCATACTTATAGTATACAGTATGTAGATGTAAATGATATGTATGCAATAAGATTAAGCTAACAAAGTTTAAACACAGACTGATTGGGAGATGAGCTGATGTAACACACAGGAATGTAAGTTGCACTTATGTCATAAGGCAAAGACTGGAGGAAATATCTTGCTTTAGTAAGATTTCAGCTTCAATCCAACACAGTATATTTTGGTTTAAGTGGGGCACAGTGAAAATTTGAACATACCTCAGGGTTTATTTGCATATTAGTATCCCAGGATAGTCTGGTCATTCATATGCTATCATTAATTAATTTAATTTATATTCTAAAATGTTCCTTTTTGTTCTCATTTATTGATATAAATGTTTTAATACAGGTATCAAGACCTGATATCCAGAATGCTCAGTACCCAGGGTTTTACAGATAACGGATCTTTATGTAATTTGAATCTCCATACCTTCAGGCTGCTAAAAAATCCTGTAAACATTAAATAAACCCAATAGTTTGGGCTGGTTTTGCTTTCAATAAGAATAAGTTATAGTGATATTGAATCAAGTACAAGGTGCTTGTTTATTATTACAGAATTAGGCAATATTTATTTTAAATTTTGGATTATTTTATTATAATGTAGTCTATGGGAGATAGCCGTCCCATAATTTGGATCTTTCTGATTAAAGGGTTTCTGGATAACAGACCCAATACCTGTACCAGTAATGTCTCTTCTACTGAATCATGCACAAATTACCATGTTAACACTGGGAAGCCATGGGGCTACCAACACCCCATTTGTGGCATAATTCCAAGGCTCCCACTGTAGCCTGCATTAACAGACATTTTGTGCCAAAAAAATTGCACTCTAATGCATTTAACACTGTGCCAAAAGTGATGCAATCCCAACTCTATAAATGTTAGCTTCAATTTGCAAATGCACAAATTGGAGCTGCTACAGACACCTCCCTGTGTGGCCACAACTGGACCCTGTGTGGCCACAACTGGAATCCTGGGAGAAAATCCTAAGCGAGTCCTGTTTATAAAAGTAGGCAGCATTTAAAAAAAAAAAAAAATTATAGTCATACAAGCATTATATACCAAACTTAGGGGCAAATTCACTAAAGCTTGCCGAAGTTTTGTTATCGTTATTTTGCTAGCGCGAACATTTCAAAGCAAACCTTTGCTAGCATTCATTTCTGCCTAGCAAAACTTCGTTAGTACTCTTGCACTTAGGCCAGTTTGAATAGGGCGGGTACATATAGGTCATATGGATGTCTTTATTAGTGATGCTGGTGAAATTGCTTGAAGTGGCCACTTTTTATTACAAATGTCCAAGGAAGTATAATAAAGACAAAAGAGATTCTCTAATGCCCTAGACACAATCCCACCCTAAAACAACTTAAATTTTGAAGGCAATACCACTCTAGGGCAGAGACACGCTCAGATATGTGCATATTAGTCGCCCAGCTACAAATCTCCTCTTCTTCAAGCGACTAATCTCCCCCCAAACTGCCTTCCTGCTGGCTAGAATGTAAAGCTGGCCATAGACGTAAAACATTT
>CM044448.1:70382758-70421000 GCA_024363595.1 Xenopus borealis
CTAGACACACAAAATTAAGATTTCTGGCATTTTTGCTTAAACAATCTGAAGCTGCCATCCAGAATAATTGCTGATGCCAAGTCTATGAACCCTCCCCTTATTTAATTACACGGTTCATTAACATTTGGCTACTGGCCAACTTTTACTGCTAGGAACCAAATATCTGCAGATAGCTTTACAACAATCCTTTGGGAGAGCTGCACCTTTAATTAGGGTCTAAATTCAATACATTGCAGTCCACTCCCTGGGGCAATGCAGAGATTAGTTCTTCATACTATTCTGGGTTGTTTACTGTGGGCTTAAGAAGTCAATGTACTTGCACCACAATAAGCTCGCCCTCCATTATTTCCCCCAGAATAAGATTTCTCATGAATATATTTGATCAATACATAATTTGTGAAAATGGCAGCACAAAGAAATGGGATTTGTTTAGAATGAGTAATAGACATAAGTCAAACTTCCCAAAAGCCAATGCCATCATTTAGAGGTTAAAGACAGTAACGGAACTAGGTGTGGGCGGGCCCTAGTCCGTGTGATTGACGCGCCGCTGCAGCCGATTCCAGCCGGCTGCAGCGGTGCGAGACTGCCGGGGGGGCCCTGTGGGGGTGCGGGCCCTGGCCCAGTTGCACCCCCTGCTCCCCCGGTAGTTACGCCCCTGGTTAAAGAGCAGAAACAGTTACAGAGACACAAGTTTGTGGGGCAGTGAGTGGGATGAACACAAGGGAACATACTGTAATTAAGAAGTCCCCTTTAAACATATATTTAAACATGCTTGTTATTCCATTTGAACTTGGAGGAAAATGCAGTTCTCTGTAAATAGAAGATAGTGATTGTAGATGTGCAAGCGGTGCTTTGGAAACTGAGGTTCCAATTGTATTGGATTAGGGTTTATTTTCTTACTTATATTTTACTTATATGAACTATTTAAAGGAGAAGTCTAAATCACTGGGGAGCACTGATTGCTACCCCAGGCCAGTGCTCTTGTTAGCAGAAAACTATATTGGCCTGGCGTTCTTCTCAGAAGCACCATGCACAATGTTTTTCTTGCTTTATTCTTCTTCTCACAGGCACACATGCACAGTAGAACAAAAAGCATATCTTTGACATGAAAGCTGGCTTTTTCACTCTACTGTACATGCAACTGACCAGGCTTTGAAGAAAGAAGGAGGGGGAAAAGAGGATTGCTCTCTGGGAAGTACCTTGAGCCAGTGCAGTTATCTGGGCACTGGTAAGTGTATATAATCACTGGAGCAGCAACATTTATATAATTTTTAATTCAAAACAAGTATTTAAACCCTACAACTTTCAATAGTTGTAAGAGTTTGCAAAGATAGTTTGCAGACAGTAACCTTTTTTGGGTAGAGCCAAGAATGTTCAATTTATATACCTATGTATTGTACAGCACTGCAGAATATGTTGGTGCTTTATAAATTCACGATAATTATAATCCAATGGCAAAATGAAATCCATCTCCAAAAACACATCCATTTCAGACCGAGCCTCTTTTCACCTAAATCTTATTCACCTTTTTTATAATTTTTTCTCTGCTTTACTGTCAGCATATCCTCCTCTTGCAATGCCTGCTCCTTTGACCCCCAAGCATACTCACACAAATGTTGTTTTGCTGTCCTTACTCCTACAATATCACACACATATTAAAATCTTCTCCCTCTTCTGAAACTTGCCACTTTCATTTTAACATTCCTATAAGGATAACAAATCAAGACTGTTCCTGGTGACCCCTCCACATTGTCTAATTACTGCCTTATAGCCTCCAAATGCTCTGTCCAAACCATGTGAATAGAAGGTATGGTCATATGTAGTTTGACATTTTTCTGTTCCAAACCATCTGGACTTAAGCTGGCCACAGACATGCAGATTTTAGCCACGTATCGAACTAACAATCAGCCGTCAACATTTTCTAACCTGACACAAACGAGTAGTAAAAGAACAAATCAGATAATGTTCTGCCCGTGATATACAAAAATTATAGCAGTGACAGTCTCCCAAGGCATGCAATACATGCAGAGATATTATCGTTAGATGTCAGAAATCTAATCTGTCCGAACAACTAAACGACCAGTCGCCATGGTACAAAAAATCAAAACATGGTCCGAAAAAAGATTTATATGACTTTGTCTATGTCTACGTCCATGGCAAAATGCTGTTATAATTACAGTACACAATACAGTTGATTTGTAGCTGATATGTTTTTTTTCATTTAACTCATCTATTTAAACCAATATGTGTATTGCTCCTTCCCTTGCAGAATCAAATTAGACTAATTAAAATCCAGAATTAAGTACCTGATTGTGGCATGTGCATATTACAATTGGCATCCACACCTAGAACAATCCCCAATGTCCCAGTTGTGGTCAGTCTTCTGCCTATAACAACCACCTTTTGCTTTGGGCGGAGCCCTCCTCTACTCGGGTGTTGCCAGGTCTTAGCGTGAGAGGACCAGGGAGATTGCTCTGGGCAGGCAAGAAAACCACATTTTGTACAGAAACGGAGAACAAGAAGCATGGTGAGGTACAGGCCAGGTCAATACCAAACAGGAGAAGCAGTACAGATTCAGGAGACGAGAAGGTAGTCAAGGTCAAAGGCCCAACCAAACACACCAAATACGAAGTGCAGAGCATTAACCAAGGGAGTAGTCAATTCTCAGGCTAGGGTCAAGACAGGCATCAATTGCAAGTGACTTGCCTCTGAGTTACATTTTAGGCAATTTTTTTCTATATATCCTTGTGGCAGTACTGTTTGTTGCTTGAGCTCTAAGTACTATTTTATAGTACAAATATAACAAATGAAACCATAAGAAGTTCTAGACTTCAACAAACCACTACAAGCTAATACCTATTTCATAAAAATACAAAATGGGCACTGTAAAAAGTTTATATTGTGTTCTGGTCTGTTTTAGCAGTTTTAACAACGGGGTGGCATTCTTCACAAAGCAGGCAATGGCAGATTGTTAGGTTTACTGCCATGGGATCAGATGATTAAGTTTAAGAAGGTATATGGCAGATGTTATAAGTCAACTGCAATTTGTCACATAGCTTTACAACATTTTCTAGAGTGAAGTTTTTTTGAGGATATAACCAATAATCAGTAGCCTCAATGCACACAATTTCAATTTCAAGACCAAACCATGCACATCACAAAATAAGGCAGCATCTAAAGAATTTTATGGGTATTTCAGACAAAAAACCCTATAATATTATGAAGCTGACTTGATGTTTTTGTGGTCACCCTGGCTCAGAAGTGCTCAATACAATGAATACACATCTGTTGAATATTTCACTCAATAGAGGTCATTGTCATAGCTGTTTTGGAACAGTTTTAGTAATTGTTTAAAAAACACATTCATCTATTTTTAGTCTAGATGATAAAGATAAGGAAAAACCAGCAGCGAAAGAATTTCAGTTCAACTGGTTTATAAAAATCCAGATGGCATTAAACCTCAGCAGAATACTCACCTCATAAAAGAAGCATATTGTTAAATTATGCATACTTGCAAAATACACTCCAGATGCACTCAAACTTGAACAGTAAGAGGGTTATTTAGGAAGCTCCAAATTTTTCTACTCTGACTTTTAAAGGGGAAAAAACAATTTTTTGGAGGAAAAAAAATAGATTTTTTTGGGGGGGGATTTATTAGATTTATGTTAAAAGTCAGATGGTAGATATCCCATGAACAATTGGAAGATTTTCTGAGTTGAGCTTGGTTTCTGAAAAGCATCGTAGGTTTTGGGCGTTACGAAAAAAACTTAGCTTTCGCTGCAAAATCTGAAAAAACATGCAATTTGTATTTTAGCACAGTATCACAATTTTATCGTGAGACTATGAAGATTTTCATTCATCCAGGTCATGGTATACGTATCTGATATAAGTAATTCTAAAACAACTGCACTTGCTGAGTAATTATTGAAGACGTTTCACTACTCATCCAAGCAGCTTCTTCAGTTCAACTGACTGGTATGGGAAGTTCTCGGTATATAAACTCCAGTAATCCAATCACAATGGCACATTGTAACTCATCAAAGAGGTGATATCTGAATTTGATTCTGTGTAGTTACTGTGATGGGATTACCAATGTGTCATGCAACTCCTAGACACAGGTATTACTTGTGAGAGTTGCATGAATGGATGTGTGAAGTGTTCTGAAACCGCTTTGGTACTGATGTGAGAACTGTATGTAGCAGACAGGTGGTGTCGAAGGCCCCCGCCTCTATTAAGGGATGGTTTTTCTACCTTGACATGAATCGCTTCTTTCACGTCTCTTTCAAACCAGAGGTCTTCTTTATCCAAGATTTGGACCTTGCTATCTTCGAAGGAGTGTCCCTTGTCTTTGAGGTGTAGAAAGACAGCTGAGTCTTGCCCTGTAGAGTTCCCCCTCCTATGCTATAGTTTGTGATTTAAGTTTTTTCATTGCCATGTCAACTAATTATGTCAGGTTCATATTTTAAATGTAAAGATATATATTGGACACTAACCTGCTTTTAAATGTGCATTTTAGTGCATCTTTAGTATGATTCCAATGTGTTGGGTTCAAACAAGCCTAACTCTAATTGGAATATAGACTGAATCAAACAGATTCCAATCAGGAATGAAACTCATGTGGCCAATGATGGTTTCAGTGTATTCATATTTTTAATGCATTAAGATACATATGGGCCATCCACCTGATTTGAATCATTTGGCTATTGGACATCTAATTTTGATGCTAATCCCAATCTTTGCTAGCGTTTTTTACCTATGTTAGGTTAACCTTATTACAGGTTCCAAAACCTATTATCCACAAACACCTGAATTATGGGAAGGCAATCTCCTATAGGGGTAGATTCATCAAAGAGTGAAGTTCCGCCACTAGAGGGAAATTCCGCAGCTCTCAATTCATTTCTATGGGAATTTGCAAGGCGTATTCATCAATGGGCGAAGTGAAAGTTCACCCATTGATGAATACACCTTTAAAAATCCCATAGAAATTAATTTAGAGCTGTGGAATTTCCCTCTAGTGGTGGAACTTCACTCTTAACCACTCTTTGATGAATCTACCCCATAGAGTCTGTTTAAAGCAAATAATTCTAAATAAAAAAAGATTTCCTTTTCCTTTGTAGTAATAAAACAGTGCCTTGTACTTAACCCTAACTAAGCTGCATGAATCCATATCAGTGGCAAAGTAATAGTAAATCATATTTGGTTTATTAAATATTTAAATGATTTTTATAAGACTTCTGGTCCGTTGTTCTAAATTATAAAAAGATCCCTTATCCGGAAACATCCACGTCCCAAGCATTTCAGATAATAGATTCTGTACCTGTATTAACCCTGTTCATGACATGGGTGCAGGTTTAGTATTTAGTTTGATAGGTGGCTAATGTTCACAATGACCACCTGCCCTGTGGAAGATTATGGTAAAATAGGTATGATGATATCATAACTGCTGCAGATCTAGTCTTAACCCCAGGAAAAGTGTAATACTAGTCTTCTACTGAACCATAAGAACAAAGCATGTAACACAGTTGCTCAACAAAGGTCATGTACAGCATTACATTAGCGTGTGAGCTACAGTTTTAAGTAGCTCTTGTTTAGAAAATGGGTTTACAACCAGTGGTCCTGCTTTGTTGCTCCGATTAGAAGCTATGTTCCAATATCTTGCACTGATGAGATCTAACAAGATCAAAATAGACTGTCTGCAAGTCTGGATATTTGGCTCTATACTTTTAGGCTGTATTGGTACTATAAAACCAGTGATTCTAGACGCATAGTTGGTCAAAGGGACATCAAGGAGTAATTTGCATGTCTCCCCCTATAATACCTTTTGTGAGAGCTAAACTCTTATTTTTGGTATGAAGGCACTAGGCAAGTAAGTACCTTTTGTTTTCAGAAGGCTTCACACTGAAACCAGTGGTGCCAAATCTCATTGAATTCCTCTGTCCTACTTAACATATATCAGCCTTTCATGTACCGGCATGAGATATATTTTCAGAAATGCTTGGGAACTTAGGTTTTCATTTCGATTGAAATACCACCAATGCGTTCCTACAGCTTTCTTAGGATAAAGTACAGTTATGGGACCTGTTATCCAGAATGCTCGAGACCTGGGGTTTTCTGGATAAGGGATCTTTCCATAATTTAGATCAGCACACCTTAAAGGTGACCAAAATCTATAAGAGCTGCTTGTTTGGATAGTTCCCCAAAGAGTGGATATTTCTTCTGACATGTCCACCAAAGTCAGGGCAATATCAGGCTAATCCTATTGCCCCTAAGTCCCTACTTAGCCCTTCAAGCAGGTCCCCTCCAGAATGGATTCTTCATGGGGCCTTCTTCTCTTCTTCCTGGATCCGGCTCCTTCAGAGGTGCATGTGCGCCGTTTCCTTCCCCTTTAAATGTGGTCCTCCATCGCTGGAAAAATTGTTGGTAGGCCCCATACATAGGCAGATAAACTACCAAAATAGTCTAAAGGACCTGAATTAGCATCTTAAATCTGCTAACTTATGGCATCTCGTTTTTGGACGTGCACATCCGTTTTTGGACACCAGTGCCCATTGCCGGCATCCTTTTTTTTTTCCAAAAATGGACATGCTTGTCCAAAAATGGAAATTTGCAAAAAAATTCGGCGCAGTGAAAGGCCGCTGATTTGCCCATCACTAGAAATCATTTTTAAAAATGTAAATTAGTTGAAAAGAATTGAGTTTATGGAAGATAGCCTTCCTGTAATTCAGAGCTTTCACATGCTTGTAATGAACGGAAGCCTCAATTTGCATTATTTGCATGACATCTGACAGACATGACCTAATGCTGGCTGGGGGGGGGGGGCAATTTAAAAAAAAAGACTACTGTTGCCCCAAACCAGAGTGCGGCTGTATTAGCCAGCACCTTTGGTTGGTGATAATATTTTACAATGCTGTCTGAATTCAAGGATTTTATTTCATGGTGGTTTCTGTCGGTATTACATAATTATAATAAATTGTCTCTATAAGATTATTTCCTCTGTCTACAATTTCTTTGTTTTGCTCCACCAGCCAGAGGCTAGACGTAGACATGAATGCACATTTTTGGAGTGAGTATGTTTAAATTGTTACGGATCAAAAGAAATTATTTCTTGTATTCATTCATTTAATTATCTTAAGCAAATCTAACAATAACTTCCATTTGTGTATATGTGTGAAAGGGCTTAAGGAGCTTTGTATATTTAGAAGACTGGCGGATGTTTTTGAAATAATGTCACATTCTATGCACTAATTTTGAATTCTTCATATTTGTTATTTATAGTATGGGGTAGTTTATTTACCTTGCTAGAAAGAATGCTGTCTCAGAGCACCAGCAGGCATGCTTTTTGGTTCCTTTACAAATCCATGAGACTTTCTTCTCCTCAAATCAGTAGAAAAATATAAAAGTAAGCAAAATAAACTAATCTCTAACCAACTAATATATAAGCAGTGGAAGAAGTCTGGAATGTGCCAATTAATCAAACATGTCAAACAGTAGGTTTAACATTACAAAGCACCTGGGAGTGAAAAGAATTCCCAAGCTACAACACATATTCATATATGAAAGGTATACATAGTATATATATAAATAGTAATATGCAGTGTGGAAGGGTGTAACCCTTGTTTTGAAGGCTTGTTTCTGTGCACAAATAAATGACCCTTAATGAAAATGTCTTTGACTTCTACATATATTTATATCCTGTTTATGTAAATATATTTATTTTTAAAGTAGCTGCCGTTAACAGATTAAATAATAAAGCCTTAACCAGTCTTTTGTGTTCAGTGACACTTTAGATATTACGTGTTCTTGACCTGACGTGTTCTTGACCTGACCTCAAATGTCCTGGTGACTTTAAGAGGGGTTTGATGATTAGGGCATGTTTTGATATAGTGATAAAGTTAGTACACACTTGGGGGCAAATTTACTATTGTTCCCCAAAATGAGTTCATCAAAATTCGATATTCGATTAGCATTCGATCGTCGAATGCTAAACGAATAGATTTAGGCTACCTTTTATTCGATATTCGATCATTCGACGATCGAATACAAATTTATTCGATCAGTCGAATAATTTATTCGATCAGGAATAAATTATTCGATCATTCAAAGGATTCGTACAATTCAAAGGATCGAAGACTTCGATCGTACGAATCCTATTCAATCAGGACTTAGCCTCAGAAGCCTATGGGAGTGCTCCCATAGGCTTCTATTGCAATTCGGTAGGTCCAATCTGGCGAAGTAGGCAATCGGATAAACTTTTAAATTTAAATCCTGATCGAATGATCGAATATTTGTTCATTCAAATCTATTCTAATGTATTCGATCGTTCGACCATTCGCTATTCGATGATCGAATATGCCAAAATTTGCATATTCGACCAAACGAATAAATCCTACGTTCGAATTTGATCGAACTTCGATCTATTCACGTGAATTTAGTACATCTGCCCCTCTATGTTTGAAAAGCAACAGTAGCTATTCAGGGAAATTGGGATGAAAGATATTTCATCCCAATTATCTGCCCATACATTGGCTCAAATAACAAGGTGGAAAGCTTTGTGTAAAGCCCAATGAAAACATCATTCCATGTATTTGCTTTGTATTTTGGCAATTTTCTGTATAATAATAACTTCATAGAAAGCAGCAGGACTATGTTCATTCCTAAATAATATAAATAACAGATGATTATATTAATCTACATGGGTCAATGTTTTCTAATGGGCCATTGTGTATGTAGGTCAATTGCTAAAACACCTTCTATCCATGATCCTATTGATAGCTATGGCCAAACCAAAAACAAGACTGATTTCTCAGTTTTGTGCACGTATGGGGTCATTAGTTGGCACCTTGCTGTATATACCTGCCCTTTCTCATTTACCAAATAATGATCTGCTGTACAAATACCGAATGCACTATAACCCAACCATTGGCCAATCATCATTAACATTGTTGTTATATTGTCCTTGCAGGATATGCCAATCTATACCATAAAGTGAGGAAGAACTGACTTGTTAAGACGCTGGACTAAAGCTGGCCATAGACGTAACAATTACGATCTTTCTCGGGAAAGATCTTTCCAAGAAAGATCGTTCGTTTCAACACACACGTGTAGAGCTGAATCGTCAGATATACAGGTAGAAACAATAGAATTCTACTTGTATCTGACGATTCAGCACTAACAATGGCCGATGTTCAGGGAGCTTTCAAAGGCATCCGATCAAAATTTTCCATCCAGTCCGATCAACCAGCCGACCGATATCTTAATTCTCTGACGATGTCGGTCGGCTCATTTCCCACCATACACGCACCGAATATCGTACGAAAATTCGTTTCGTACGATATTATCTGTGCGTCTATGGCCACCTTTAGTCCATGAAATCAGGAATCAATGTGCTTTTGGTGTCACCTGTTGTATCACTGGCCAAAGTCCTTTCCCTTCAGACAACACCCCCTTAGATTGTCATTGATTCATGGTTGCTGGGACAGTTTTCTTAGTTCGTTTGATTGCGAACCGGCTCACAGTCTTTTGGTTTACTATTTCCAGTTATGCCTCATGCTACTTTGCTCATGTTAGCTTCTCTTCTTGATTATTTATTTTGTGCAACAGAGTTTTGGCAGATAAGCATAAACTGCCCTGATAAATATGTTTATTTTCTTTTCCGCTTCAGTGATATTGCCAGTGCTTATTTCTCAAAAAGGCCAGTGTTTATCCCAAGCACTTTTAATATTATTTTCCTGAATTAGTCATTTCCACCTCTGTTGTTTATTATTGCTAGATTGACTCCTGCTCTTCATTTGCTGTAGCCCTGCAAAACCATTAGGCAGAGCATGTACTGGCACAGGATTGGGGGGAATCGCCCAGGACTCACAGTAATTAGGTAATTGTTTTTCAGCCCTTGTTCCACTCATGTGAAATATCTCTCTTGTGACAAATTCTTGCTTTCAATGAAATACTCATGGGCTTTTGTCATATGAGTTGCTTTGTCACAGTGTCACTACTCACTGTGGGACTATTGCCATTAGAATATATGTACTGGCCCTGCAAGTATTATATTTTCTCAACACACAGTGCTGACTGAGGTTGCATGAGGTATTCCTGCCAGTGAAGTAAAAGATAGGAAATAAGTAGCAGGTATTTTCTAAAATGTGTAGTAATCAATTTGCTTTATATCATAAAAATTGTCTAGTTGCTTTATGGTGTGGCAACTCTATTCCTTGTAAATAATATATACATAGACACAAGTCCTAGCCACAGGCAATGAGCACCATATGGGCTCACCTGATTCAAGATCCAGCAATATAAAAACTCAGTGGGAAAGTGTCAGGATCGCGCCGCCCGGAGTCGCGACGCTGCGGGGCAATGACGTCACGCGCCTGCGCCGTTTTGGCGCGAAATTTGAATATTTAAAGGCGCATTGGACGCCATTATGGCACCCAACTATAGGATTCAATTGCTATTGTTCCTGGGTGTATTTTTGATCCTGTTTCCTGTATCTTTGACCTTGCCTGGACTTTGTATTGTTTTGTTCCTGCTAATATAACCTTTTGCCTGGACTTTGACCTGTTTCTGCCTGATCCTTGCCGGTGCTACGCTATTGGACCTTTAACCCCTAAGCTTCCTCCTTGGTCCCTACTACTCCCCTAGGGTGCCTACTAGGCCTACCCTGACAGAAAGTCATAAAGCAGAAGAAAATGTAACATTACTAAGGGGTGGTAACATGTTAGGCACCCCAATTAACTAAAAGGTCTGACCTCTTACCTGAAAACAGCTCACTTTCCTTTACTTTCCTGCAGAGTGCCCAGATGCAATCTTGTGTGTGCTCACATGTATCTCCATTCTGTTTTTGAGCTGGGTGCACACAGTGGCGTAATTACCAGGGGTGCAGGGGGTGCAATTGCACCAGGGCCCCCACCCCCCTTGGGACCCATCGGAGCCAAGAAAATAGTTATGGCAGGTGGTTATCTAAGGGGGAGATTTTACAGCACACATGCCATCAACACTCCAGCATGCAATTTATAGAGGTAAGGCCCGACAGGGGGCCCCAGGTGCCGATCCTGTACCGGGGCCCACCAGGGAGTAGTTACGCCACTGGGTGCACACTTAGGACAGTTATGTCAATAAAGTTCTGTATGGCACATATTCCCACCCAGGGAAGATATTTAATAACAAGGTTCAAGAAAGAAGATGGTGTCAGCTGTTGATAATACATGGCATTTGAAAATGTCACTGGGACCAACTTGCCTCTATTACTAAATATTTGCTCTTATTGATAGCCACATTAATGATATTATTCATGTGTGATATCCCCGTGAATGGCTGCAAAAACTGGTAAATGTAAAGAGTTTGGTAGCTCCCATGTGAAAAAGAAAAGTACCCATGTGCGCAATCACAGGTGAAAGCCATTAATGTCACTGAATACAGTCACATATGGTATATGTGAGCATTGTAGAGATATTGTAGAGATGAAGCCAAAATCAAAGATAATTAACATATATATTTTGTTTAAATGTATGGTTACTGAGATATGCAGATGAGCAGTAAAGGCTTGCTAATATATGAAACTCTGGCTGTTTTCTTACCCTTGTCTGGATCAAGCAAGAACATATCATAGCCAGCAACTAGAGCAGAGCACTGACACATCAACCTCCAACATACTGTACATTAGATCATTGTTTAAGCCAACATTATGTATTGCAGGTGTGTGTGCTCAGAGGTCCCCTGACAGATATGAGATGCAGACATCAGAATAATAATACATCACCAATTTTGACATATTGTACTGTTTGAGGATTGGAGCAAAACAGGCACCACTGGGGGACAGAGCCTAACCTAAACATTGCTAACTGATGGCCAAAGTTCCTAGCAAACCTACTTTGAGGCCTTCTGTCAGATGGGGAATTTCTGCTCTAAGCTGTCTAATATTTAAAGACTAATGTTCTGCTGTTATTGCAAAACACATATCCAGCGTATCCTCATTTTTTTTTCAGTCAAATGGAAAACTTTGATGGCACGCTCCTAATGTATACAGCATGTCTGTGACTGTCTGACAATACATTGCTTTTGTGTACAGTGTAAATACCTTGGATGCTTAAGGCTTTTGTGCAGCTATAGGGGTAATTTGCAGATACTGACTGCATTTTAGTGCAACACAGTTGACTTTTAGATGGAAAGGTTTTCACCCCGGGATAAGTGTTAAAAGCAGGTTGGAAGTGAGCATCCATATAGTACCAGATTGCCGTTTGTGCTCAGTGGAGTGGGTGGGCGCAGGGATCCTTTACTGATTTTTCCTGCAGCCAAAAAGTAAAGTGAGCTCTAGGAACAAAGCACCCACATTAACCACATCATTTATAAAAATAATTGTTTGGACTATGTATAGTAGTGCAGCACATTCTAAAATGAACCCAGCCCCTAGACACTGAAACATGCTTGTTTGTGTGCAACAAAATTGTATAAATAAATAGGAGCACATATTGCATCTACTAATGTGAATGAGGTGCAAGGCACAAATACAGAGAGGCAAAGCCACTCTGTACTCCATTACCTCTCTGTGGCATACCACAAAGTACAGGGCTCCTATTGTTCATTGGCCTAAATTTTTGTGCTCTTATTATTTTAAGAGAAATACTCACATTCTCAAGAGATATTTGCCCCTATGTGCCTAGGCAGTGCTATATTCATATTACTGGCAAGGTGGCAACCTTAGCCATGGGTGCAAGGCAACTCTGTGTATACAAAGTGGTGTTATCATAGACCAATGAAGAACACAGGCAGCACTGTATTTATAGGAGGTGTAGCTTCTGTGTTTTATTCTGGCAGAGACAGGTTGAGAGATTCAGGCAGACAGGCACCCAAGATGGCCCTAAGCATACTTTACAGCCACCTGCCTCACAAACCTACCCCACTTATTCAAAGGATTATTTGCTGCTGCCAGGCACTATCCCACACCCCTTTCTCATCAGGTACTTTTGCACACCTAGGTTCCACTGTCTCCACTGATATAGCTCTTCGCCCCATGCCCTAACCCAGTGATCCCCAAACAGTCGCTCATGAGCAACATGTTGCTCTCAGTGACCTCAAAGCTTGTGCTTATTTTTAATATTCTGACTCGGAGCCATGTTTTGGAGGCATAAAGACAATTTGTACTGTAAAACAGAGCCTCCTTGTAGTCTGCCAGTCCACCAAATAATCAATCACAGCCCTTATTGGGTACCCCTAGGAACATTTTTTTCATGCATGTGTTGCTCCCCAAATTTTTTATAGTTAAATGTGGCACACACGTAAAAAAGGTTGGAGACTTCGACCCTAACTCTATGAACAGGACATGTTTTCCACCCAAACCATGCCTCTTTCAAGTTGTTCTCTAGGTAGTTACCTACCTCTAATTTCAACCATGAATTCTGGAAATGCAAAGCATTGTGCCTTACAACAAAAAACATGGTGCTTTGTGCTGATGTTTAATACAAGCTACAAGGCTGATTACTAAATTCTGATGCTAGTTGTACTGGTTTCTCTGCTGTCATGCAGTAATTATCAGACTGGAGGCCTAACATAACAGAACACTACTTCCTTCCTTCCAGGCAGTAACCAATCAAAGACTTGAGCGGGGTGGGGCACATGGGTCATAACTGTTGCTTTTGAATCTGTGCTGAATGCTGAGGATCAATTACAAACTCACTGAATAGTTATGTCCCATGTGCCCCCCTTATAGTCACTAACTAACTAACTAACTAAAATCTGAAAACTAACTACTAGCTGAAAAGCAAGGAAGTTGTTCTGTTCTGTTAGACATCCAGTCAATTCAGCCTTTATAGATTCCATTGTTGGATAATTAATTATATTAATTAACATTTTTTTTTATTTTTACACTGAACTGTTCCTTTAAGAGGAGTTTAGATGATTTCTTAGCTAAGCATTGTATCATAGACTATTGTACAATTGGTATAGATATTGGTATATACCATGTGAGTGTGTGGAGGGGTTGGTGTGAGTGTGTGTGTATAGGTGCACTGGGAATCATTTGGAGGGGTTGAACCTGATCTTTTTTTCAAACCATCTTATCTACGTAACTATATACCTATATTCATTGTGCACCCAGGAAATGTATTATAAAAGTGAGTGCAGCTATTTTGTCTCTCTTTTATAATCATAAATAATCATAATGGACCATATTGTTTCTGAAGAGCTTTGTTAGCCAATTATATATTGTAAGCATTAGATACGTTAATAATCTGTGTATACATTTTCTTTACCAACTATGATCTATTGCGACATCACTACTGTTTTCTAATTTTCCTGGAGACCATTAGTCTGGGCACTTGACAAGACAAAGTGCAGTGAAGTTTTGTAGTCAGGCCCGGACAGGACAATGTACTGAATAAACAACTATACGTACTTGTCAATAAGAGGCTTCATTTGCCTAAAATAGGACAGCTGGAACAATCACAGCTCTAAATAATGCCTTTTATTAGGTGGTATTTGTTCCATTCATTTTCCTGTAAACAGACCATAAAGTATGAAGGCACAGCTTATTCTGTGCACATGGTATTACTTTTCTGTGTTTGTTTGATTTGAGCTCCACACCTGAGCTACGCTTGCACATTCTAAATAAAGAACAACAACAGCCCTGTAGTCATAGGCTGTTCTTCAACAAATGTAAAATTGTTTTAGGGAAATGTAGAGATTAGCCTAAAGGCAACTAAAGCAATCAAAACCCTCTTCCATACCAGCTTTTGCTTCCCCTGGTTACGGTAACACGGTAACACACTGCCCTGTACCCTATAGCTCAGCCATTAGGCTGGGGACAGACAGGGAGATTCGGGGAGATTCTGTCGCTTGGCGTTTAATATCAGACGACAATCTCCCCGAACTTCCTTCTCCCTGTCCGTCGTTAGTTTAAATGACAAAGCGCCAGCGCTGTGCACACGCGGCGCAGCAATTTCCAGAATCGCCCAAAGTTTCCTCACGAAGTAACTTCGGGCGATTCCGGAAAGCTCACTGGTGAAACACAGCTACCTTAATGGGAAATGATTGGAGCCTAGGGTGGCACATTACCTATTCACTGAAAAGGAATAGGTATTCCAAATCCAAGGCAAATCCAAGATGTTGCTAGTATACCACAAGTAATCAGGGTCGGACTGAGCTGGCTGGTCACCCAGTGGGCCCCGACACTCATGGCCCCCCACTGGCCCAGACCTGCTCCACCAGCTGCCCCATGAAGAGCCACACAGTGCGTCTTTCAAGCATGTGCACACGGAGGCCTGGAGTATCGAGGTCAGGAGGGGGCCCGGTGAACTGCCAGGAGGGTCCTTCATTTTGACTGCCCTGTGGGCCCCCAAGGCCCCAGTCAGATCCTGCAAGTAATAATCTCACCCTTATTGCACACCAACAACAGTTTCCAATTCCAATAAATGAGAGAATCTTGCAACAATGCCTGGATTTTTTTGCCACCATTTTTAATTGAAACTAAGTGTAAAATTTGGCTTACTTGTAAATAGTAGTTAAATATTATGTGGCTTTCAGCTTGATAGATACTAGAGATCTTGACATTGCAGTCAGGTAAAATTTATTGTTATATGCTGATGCCCTGTCATGATAATGAAGCTTCTGTTTTGCTGGTGTTAATGATTAACCTACTCTGATCCATGTCTCCGTGTGTTAGGAAAGCTCCGTTCTGTATCAGACGCATATCTTATAAGTCTTAAGTGAAGAACCTTTTATGATTTGTTAGATAATGATGTTGCTAGTTTCTTTTCTGCAAATATGTAGTAACTGGCAAATTATTTACAGTGACAGCGAACACAGTCCATGGAAAATACAGTATATACCTTCTGGCCAGCCATTGCCTGGACCAAGACTGATCCCACTAATTAACTAGTTAAGATCAAGCATTTCTCTGTAAAACCCTATTTTGTTGCTTTTTGAGGATTGATCAAGATGATGGCTTTTTTGCCCCTTTTCCGTAAGCCATATAGCAGCTAACTTAAAGGGGCAGTATACTGTATCTCATTTTTAAACATGATTAGGTTTGTGCCAAACATACGTTTTAATAATGGATCCATGAACAAGATATGTGTTTTTTTTTTTTTTAAACTAACAGGGCAAATGCAGAAATTTATGGTTTTAAGTATTGCAACTACCATGATATTTCAATCCTTTATAATATGTTGGAGTATATGCAGCAATGCAACATTTGGATGGAGCAGCACTAAGGAAAGGTTATGCATACTTTAATACTTTTAACGCCACCCACTATAGAATCCATGGGACATGAAAGTCCCCATAGCACATGTGCCCAGATTTAAAGATACCGAAAAAATCTGAAGATTTATGTGAATTATTTTGTTGCATCTCAAGTGCCACAACACCACTCAATATTGTGCTGCGTTAACTTTAGCCACACTGGGCAGTGCTCCCCACATGCAAGGAAGAACCCAAAAAAACTGTATAGCATCCCTTAATATAGTATTCTGATGGAAGACTTGAAGCAGCTGTTGGAAGACAGCCAGAAGGCAAAGGTGAGTGAGTTATCACTGTTCAAGAAACACATGGGGGGTCAGGGAGAGCGTGACCTTTCAATGCTAGGCCAGACAGGCCATAGGAAGACAGGTGCAGTAGTGCAGTGTCACCATTCCTAAAGTACAGTGTCACAAGCTCAATTCAGTAACATATGTGAGCGTCAGTAATTGCTTCTAGGATCCTGAAAGTAATTGTGTAACTATACCCACATAAGTATTGATTATTAAGCCTCCCAGAGCAGTGCTATTTACAAACCACATATATGGTTATTTTTAGCAATGCTAAATGTAATGAAATAAAGGAGAAAGGTGTATTAGACAAGTAATGGAACAAATGGGAGAAAATTAGGATATGTACATGACTCAATGAACAAGCAAGTGTGTGGAGGGTAATGCAGTTCACACTGGTACAGTGACTATTTGCTAAATAATACCCCAGAACTCAGAGCAGGATTGCAGACTGATAATACTCACAGAACTCAGAGCAGGATGGCATACTGACTGTTTCATATATAAATATCCCCTGAACTCACATGACTTGGGGCAGCTGGGAAATTGACAAAATGTCAGATTTAAAAATGAAATACAACAAAATCTGTTTGCTCTTTTGAGAAATGGATTTCAGTACAGAAGTCTACTGGAGCAGCACTATTAACTGATGCGTTGATGCATGTTTCCCATGACAGTATCCCTTTAAGGAAGATCTGTTCCACTTAGGATGCCTTCCAGAGTAATACAAGTGAAGTCACTTGCTGGGGCTATTAGAAAACTTCAGAGCTTATGATAAGACTCATTCGGCATTGAAATGAAGATCTACACAAAATGGGGTTATATGGGGAAAGAGCCATGGCAGGAAGTATAAAAAAATACTTGCATCACCTACAAAGTAAGTGGCATAATTTAAAGTCCTTACTCTACAGTTATATTATTTTAATTGCCATTGCCATTTCAAGGGCCTGCAAATAAGTAGAGAAAGTGTGTATGAGTTGAGTAAATACAGGGATGCTCCACTATTGAGGTGAGTTAGGTAACACACCTCAGGTTTCAGCACCCCACTAGGTACCGGGGGCAAAATACAGATCCTGGTACTTTAAGAGTCAAATTTGCGCTGCCAGTATCACCCCATAGTAAATAGAATTTACTTTTTGCCTATAATGTTTGATTAAGAGAGTCTGTCATTTGTTACTTCTTGAGCTAAACAAGGAGAAAAGTGAAATTAAAACCCACTTTCTGGTCTTTCAGAAGTAATCAGAAAATCAGTGCACAGGTAAACCCCTCCCCCCCCATAATGGGCTTCTCTGTAAGCCATGCAGAAACAATGGGAATGGGAGGAGGTTGTTTATACAGAGCTCATCTCTATTTAACTCAACTAATTCTGGGAAAGGCAGTGAGTATACAAACAAATCAATTATATATCAACATTTTTATTTTTAGAAAAAAATTAACATATTTGTTTATTTTATCTTACTTAATAGAATCGGCACAATGTATTTTCAACATAAGCTTTATGTATGTTACTTATGTTAAAAAGTTAAATGTAGGTGTATTCTGCCCCCTTAGAAGGGATATAAAATGTCCATAGAAGTTGCACAACACCAAAAGCTGATAGATTGTAACTCTCAGTCCTCCAGGGCCAATCTGTTTGATTACAATGTGTACACTCTTTTCTTGGTTTCATACAATCGTTGGCAAAAGATTTCTTTTATTTAGAACACCTTTGGGTGTGCCTAAGATGTGTGGAAAAAATGTGACTTGGTGTAAGTGTATCCCAGACACCCTTGGGCTGTGGGCAACTCCCTGCAACTTCCAGCAAACTGTGTGAAAGCTCCTTACCTAAAGTGGATCATGGGTGTCTCCTGCTGCATAGATCAATCAGACTGACAGCAATAATAGTCCAGGGTGGTTGCTTCAACAGAGAATGTCTGTATTGAACAAATGGCAGGTTATGGCACACAGCAGTCAGGCAGTATGGCTCTTCCACTATAAACCCTCTGTACATTATCTCAAGTAGTCTCCTCTCAGAGGTAGTGCAGCTTGTCTTGGTGACCCTGTCCCCAGCACAGGTAACTCACAATGGTATTTTGCTCATTGGAAGCTCCCCCTGCCCCAATGCACCCTCAGTCTCTGTGGTATCTTGGGTCCTTGGCAGAACTCTGACCATTGAGCTTACTCTACTCACTCACATGTGGTATCTTGCTCCCTGGCACTTTTCCTGCTCATGATAGCTTGATCACCGCAAGGGTGCAAACCCCAACTACTCTCCTTGTTGAGCCAGAAAGCTGTTCATTAAATTACCCTGCCTGTATTTTTCGCTCCTAGAACAACTTTTACATAACTTCTGAAACTAAGAGGCACATTAATCAAGGGTCGAATTTCGAATTCTTGTGAGTTTTTTTTAAAACTCCCATAAATTTGAAATTCGACCAAATCAAAATGTATTATTAAAATCAAAACCTTCCAACGTGGGACGAATTGAAATGATCTGAAAACTCTAAAAATTCTAAATGAATTCGATCCCACTCGATTCGAGTTTTTTCTCGTAAAAAAAATGTGAAGGTCGGAAGGCTGCAAATATCTCCAAATTGATCCCTGGACCTCTCCCATTGACTTAAACAGCAATTTGGCAGGTTTTAGGTGGCAAATAGTTGAATTTAAATTCTTAAGAAGCCAGAATATGATAAATCTCTACATTTTTTTAAAAAACTCGAATCGAGTTTGGATAACTCCCTTTTTGAATTTGACAGTTTTGACCATAACATATTTTTAGAATAATTTGAATTCAAATCTTACCCTAAATAAACTGTCCCTGCTTTTGAGCCTGACAACATTCAGACCCCAGAAGGTGGGATCCAGAAAAACGCTGCCACCTACTGGACAAAACCTTAAACTAGCTCAGTTACAATGGACCCAGGAAAAGGTACATATGTAGATGCCTGCGTGCATCAAAGGACCAAATACAGGGGAAGCGTAAAATATTTAACCCTCAGGGTCTCTACATATAGATGTGAGCAATTAAACAGCATTCTGCCTCTCCTAAATTTTGACTACAGTGCAAAGTCTTTAAGAAAAATGCTTGATATTTTATTTCAAAACAATATAATTATGAAATATAATAAGGAGATCTCTAATGTATGGCCAGTTGTGACAGTGGGTAATGCTGTTAACCCCCTCTATGGCCCCCCACCCCTTCCACAAAGACCCCTCTGGGAACTTGGCTCTGCCGCGTGGTGCAAGCACACTACCACCTGCTTCCCCGTCTGCACCCATGTCCCTTTTTTCATTCTGCAACTAGGGCAGAATAGGCAGTGGTTGTGGTAGGGAGTGGGTCTGGGCCAACGAGAGTTTTTTCCTGGTGTCCCGCCGGCCCAGTCTGACCCTGGAATTAGGTATATGAAATATATATGTTTATTGCTGGAAATTCACATAATATCAACAGAATGAGCTCCTCTCATAAACAGTATATTAGAACACGAAAATAGACTGCTACTTATGCTCTGCTTCTGAAGGGGTTACAATGAAGTGAAACATGAACGCATAAGGTAAGGAAGCTTGTATTAAGGCTTAGTCCAGACAGGGAGATTCGGGGGCGATCCGTCGCCTGGCGACGCCTGCCTCGCCAGGCAATTTGGAGCGACTTTAAAAATCGCGCCGCTCCGTGTGGACACGCGCCGGCGTTTTTAAGCCTCGCTGGTGCCTAGCTATTCGGGGAGATTCGGGGGCGATCTGTTGCGGCGAGAAGTCGCCAGGCGACGGATCTCCCCCAAATCTCCCGTCTGGACTAAGCCTTAATACTGTTATCCATTTCACAGGCAGTGCCATTATCAGCTATTGTATACAAAGTACAAAACTCTGTCTAAATAACATTGGAACACTTTCCAGATATGCCGTCCACCTGCATTCTGTTATTAAATCCCATTTATCTTATTTTTATAGCATGCACACTACACACATTGTCTCACGGGGACTCAGGCATTGATGCACAATACTGCGGCTGTACTGGAATAAATGGCTTTTACTTTGGAACTTCAATGACATAAATCAGAACAATCACTGTTTCCTCTAGTTTTATTCGTTTTAGTGAATTGATGACTTAAATAGCCTTTTTTCTCACGTAGGTGTAGAATTTCATAGTCTTTTATCGTCCAGAAATCTGTAACCCTTGAAAAGTTATTGTGTGACAAAAATAATACATACCTCCCAACATTTCAGAAATTGAAAACTTCCAGATTGCTAAAATTGTTTATCACTCCCATTTTATGGTCTCAGTTCTCCCAAAATCCTTTCTTATCCTAAATAGTTACAATTGTATCTTTGCATATCTTAAATTGTTACAAGTGTATCTAAGTGCAGGTGCTGAGTATTATGGGCTCTCTGCCAAAAAAAAAGCCCCTTATTTAAGAAACACTCGACTTTTTAATAAAAATCCGGTACTGCAGGCTGAGCTGTCAAAATCGAAGACTGGACAGTTGGGAGGAATGATAATACAATGTTTGGAAGCATCTGTTTGAGTGATTTGGTAAATCAGGTGTTGTGCCAGGCTAGGCAAAAAGTTAACGGACTATGGTGCAGATTCATTAAAGGGGCAAACATTTTCCAAAAAACATTTCCAAACATTAGAGCATTTAGAGCATGTAAAATGATGTGTCTTATGGTGATCAGGCCATACCAGGGGCCAGTGTAAACTCCATAGGAGATCACTGCATTAAAGGGGTAGTTCATCTTACCTTTTTAGTATGTTAAAAAATGGCATACTATTTAAATCGTCCTCATTTACCTTCTTTTTTCTCTTTCCAGCTTGCTAATGTGGGTCACTTCCCTTGCCTGCCAAAAAACTATTGCTCCCTAAGTCAATCATTTTATGGTTATTGTTTCTTTTTATTTCTTATCTTTCTATTCAGGCCTTTTCTATTCATCTTCCAGTTTCCAATTTTATCTACCTGGCTGCTGGGATAAAGTGAAGCATAGCAACTAAATTATTTTTTGAAATTCCATACTAGAGAATTGCTGAATAAAAACTTAAATAATTTAAAAAAACAAAACATATAAAATATGAAGATCAATTGCAAATTGTCTTAGAAATAATTGTCTATGTCATACTAATAGTTACTAGTAGGTTAACAACCCCTATAATCGCACAATGTGGTCTTTGCCCAATGGGAGTTAAAAACTCAAAGCCTAAAGACATATCTGGCAAATCTCCACCCAGATATTGATCACAAATGCTTTTGTTTTGAACTAAAACACAGACCAGTATGCTGCTGTCTAGAGTATCTGAGTCAGCAGCTAGCAACTAGTCCGTGTATGGCAATATATAGAAACCAAATGCTAAGCATCTACTCACCAGGGGGTGCCTATTGTTCTACAAAACATTATATTTAATTAAATAGAAAATGTGCTCGTATTTAAAGCATCCTTGCTTTAATGTGGCACTTTCATTATATAAACATATATGTGTCAGCAGCATGAGTGTGCTGTATGCAATGACAAGAAAAAAGACATAATAAAAAGACAATTAATGAAACAGTAATAGCTACCCTTAAAATGGCTGTATGGAAAACTACATGCACAGAAGTTTATCCCTGTAAAGTCCTGTGAGCCCTATAAATATTTATTTTCCTTTCTGTTGTTGACATTGTTGTTTTGGCTAAAGATTATTATTTTTTCCATTCTAGAAAACCCAGTTTTATATGGTTCTCTTTACAGCAGTCCAGCAGCTGCACAATACATGTGTTTATGTAGCTGTGGGACCACTTATATTGATGGGAAAAAGATTTTATCAGATAAAGATAACATCCCTGACCTCGTTAATAGGGTTTATTAGGCAACAAACAGTCTATAATTATCTGAGAATCTGTATAAAATGTAGAAGGAGTAATCCTAGTGCAAAGTTGTTACCCTGTAGACACGAAAGCTCTTCTGGTTTAATCAAAGACCTCATATGTTATTTGTAAATAAAGGGTTGCCACCTTTTCTAGAAAAAAATACCGGCCTTCCTATATATTTATCTTTTTTTCCCTACATTGGGATCAACCATCATTTTTACCGGCCAGGCCGGTAAAATACCGTCCAGGTGGCAACTCTAGTTACCACAGAGCCCAACAATATATTGAGGATATTTGTGCCTAAAGCTCCCCATAGACGCAACGATCTTTCCCTGCCGAACGACCGATCTTAGGGAAGTCCGACCAATCTGTCAAATTATCGTGTGGTTAGTGGGATTCAAACGATCGTACATCTTACGGTTTTTCGTCCGACATTGGTCTGATGATTGATCGGCCAGGTTAGAAAATCTTTATCGGTCCCCGTGCAATCTACCTATGTTTGCAGGGTCAAGCAGGCTGCGATCCTTCAGTTTTGCTGGCAATATCTCCTGAAATGGTCTTTTTAGTTGATGGACACATCATGCATTTAAACGATCGTTTTGAGACAATCGTGGTCTCACGATAACAATTGGATCTTTCAAAAATCTTTACGTCTATGGCCAGCTTAAAAAAACAGTTGTTGAAATGATTGGTGCAACTGCACCGGGGCCTGCACCCCCTAGGGGCCTGCTGCCTGTTCGCACATGAGAATCTGCCAAGATCTATGCTTCCTGAGGGGGGTGGTGCATAGCCTGCACCCCAGCCCCTGCTGGGTAGTTCCATTACTGTCTAATGGAAATAGTAACATTCCAACACCAAAGATTTTTAGCTAAATTGCATAGGATTTGCATTATGTGCATTTCACCTCACAGCAGCAACTAGGGCAAAAACATTGCATTGTAGGAAAAACATGGCAACATGCACGCAAAGTTGCACTTCACACATGGTAAATGTGCTCATAAGTGGGTCATATATATACAGTATACATATATATCAGTTTGGACTCCACACACACATATTTTATAGGTTCATTAATATAATGTGCAATTCTTTACCTTTTGTATCAGTAATTGCTAGTCGTTATGTATATAAATCTGTATGTTGAGGCTATACAGCCATTTTTATACAGCTCTGTGGAATATGTTGGCATGTTGGTGTTCTTCTTATTATTATTATGATTATTATTATTAATAATAATAATAATAATAATAATGATAAGTGCCAATTCATTTAGCAAAGTAGTGCAATAAAATGGTGAATTGTGCCTTTTTTTTCCAATTTTCATCCTGCACTGCTAGAAAATAATCCCTTAGGCAAAGGTAATGTATATATAAACAAGGAAAAACAGGCATTCCTTTTGAGAAAGGGAAAGTCCCACAATGTAAAAGACTTCTCCTTCATTTGCCCAGAGTGTGTCTACCTTTTGTATTTCTGTTGATTGTCTACCTGGTTTATATTGTGCTTGTCACTGGTGACTGTGTACATTGTGTGCATTCAAAACTGATTATATCCACACACATATACCAGTGTAGTATGTCATGACATATCCTCATTGAAGTGTCTGCTTATTTTCTCTTTATGTTTCCTTCTGGACCTGGAGTAATCATTTTGCATGAGCACCTAGTAATTTACATTTGTGCTATGAGTTCAGTATCCTCCTAATATTTCTTTACACAAATGTATTTTATAAAGCAATTAGCTGAGACAAACTTGAAATTGCTTCCTAATAAAAATGGAAAATTGCAAAGCACAGATCAAGTTTATACCTTCAGGCTAAGATAAGGATAACACTGAGATTGCTTTGACTAAAAGTTATGAGAGTGACTCCATATTGAATTCCAGTGTGCTAAGCTCTTGTATAATCCTTTTGGGCTGTTGAACTCCTGTACAGGAGCCTAATGGGTTCATGGGGTTAAGACAAGCTTTATAATAATGTGTGGACAGATACTTTCTCTTTAACAAGCTAGAAGTCAATGTGTTTCATGGAAACCTTGAACTACAATTGCCCTTTTCCTCCTTTTTTGTGATTTTGCTCAACCTACACTCTCTTCACATGAGAGAGCTTTGAAGCACAGCATGAGCTGAACATGAATGTGTCAGAAAGTGATTGGTTCCCATGTGTTGTGAAAGGTGCTTCCAAGGGACCCCCACTCCCATTGAGTGCTGTCCAACCCTACAAACTCTATACCGATATCCCCTTTTTTAATATATACAGCTCTTTCTGGAAATTAACCATATTTCCTAATGAACTGCATTGTATTTAGCTGAAGAGGTCTCTAACGTATTCCATTTTATAGACTCTGCACTTCACGGTGGTCAATTGATAGTTTACAGTCACCAGCTTTCCAATGGTTAATGTGGCAGCCTGTTCCAGTAAATGTCATGTGGTGGACAAATAGTTTTGCAGTCAAAATGTGGAAGAGTTATAGTTTTGACAGTTTCAAAGATGGTATGTTCCCAATTAATGAATTTAATTGAAGAAATGGTCAGTGTGTTCTTTGTCATTATACGGATTATATACAGCAGTGCTGTCCAACTGGTGGCCCACCCCCCCCTTGTGTGGCCCCCCACATGAAGCCTGCTGTGACTGCTTCCCTTGAGAATCAGGAAACTGAGTTGAACTGGTCCCTGCATTGTGTAAACCTCAAATACAGACAGTAAGCTCCTGCATGGTTCACACCTGTAACATCTCTTTTGTTTACACACCTAAAGCCCTATACTGTTTATACCTCTGACCCAGACTGAAAGTGCCCACATTGTTCATCTGTTTGCACCTCATACAAACTGCTGGAGGGTCACCAGCATTGTGTCACTGTATGTAGCACAGCACAAACTGTTCAGCTGTGGCCCTAATAAGTTTCACTGTCTCCTGCTATATTCTGAATTCCCTATGCTTCTTGTGTGTGCCATACTCTGCCTGTCCTATGCTCCCTATGTATTCCATGCTCTACATGCCCTTTGCTCCCTGTGTGTACCATACTCTGCCAGCCCTATGCTCCCTGTGTGTGCCATACTATGCATTCCCTATGCTCCCTGAGTGTGCCATATTCTGCATGCCCTATGCTCCATGTGGGAATGGTCTTAAAAGTTCTTCTGGTAATATGGATGTGGTTTAAAGTAGGTGTGGTTTAAAAGCAGGGAATGGTCAACACTCTTTCTCAAGTGAACCTTGAACTTGTTCTGTTCATTCACTACAGTGGGTGGTGCACAGATTCTCAGGAAACCAAGGGGTTTTTATGTCCCAGAATCCAATAATTCATGGTGGAACAAGGTGAAGATGGGATTGTATGACAATAGGCACCTAAGAGAGGTTGGAAAATAGCTTAAACGAGAGGCCATGCACACAATCAATACACCCAATTATTTTTGTTGAGGGCATTTTTCCCTATAAACCAAAAATAGTCCTGCTTCACCAAAAAAAAAATAATAATTTTGTCATCTGTCTTCAGGAAATTCTATCAGAAGGATTTTGACTTGTTCAGGTATGTGGTTTAGGGTACTCAAATCAGGCTTTCTCTATCAGCATTGCAGTTTTCCTGGGTTGCCTACCACATTGAGTCAAAACTGTTCCCCATTTAGTCTTAAAGTGAGCTTGAATCTGTGTGGCATCTACCTGAGGTTTGTTCTCTATAATGTTTCATCAACTTGTTTTCCTTCTTCCAAATTAAAGGAGATTGGTTATACTCCCTTCTTGATAACATTGCATATGGTCAACACGGGAAAATTAAGGTCTCTGGATATTTAGTCTTGAGATTGTCCATGGTTTCTTACAATGTTCTGTCTTAGTTCTCTTTTCTCCATGTTCAGTGTGGTGCAAAATTCAAGCTGGCTGAATATGTGCTTCTTAGGTTGCAGTGCTGGTAGGTTTGCTTTCACATCACTTGAGAAGGTGCCACTAGCATTGCTTTATCCATTTTATATTTTATGTGTGGCGTAAAATAAGATGTAATACCTTTTTTGTGTTTTTCCACTACAACCAAAATAAATACATATGTTAATACCATAGCATTTGTTATTATCAACAATTTTCTGGCAGACCTGAATTACTTGGCATGAGTTCCATCTTATCACTGTAAAGGTGGGATTATCTGATATACCATATTTTAGGTGGTTATATTTATTTTGTTATTATAAATTATAACAAAGTAAATATGACCTAATTTATCATACACAGGCAGAAGTTGATTTTTATGTTTGGGTGGCTAATGAAAGACATTTCTAGAGACCAAAAAGAGTCAAATTCACCAATCCCTATGAATAATACCTCCCAGAACACACCACAGGATAAATAAAGTGCCAGTGCAATGAATAATAAATTATTCCTGTAGCTATAGGAAATTCATTGGTGTTGCTTTGGGGAGCCCACCCAAGTCTTCATTAAAATCTACCTACAGTATGCTGCCATAAGCTCAAGTAACACAAATACTGACAGTAAAAGTAGCTAGTTGCCATGTTAATTTTGTCATTACTGTTTCATCAAAATATTTTGATTGTAGGTACTATAAAGTCCTACTTATTGAATAGATGCTAAAAAAAACAAGGGTCGATGGAAGCAGAGGATTACTCTATGTAAATGTTTTTTGCAGGACTGAAGAACCCAATCCATATATATATATTAACTCCAAGTGCAGACATTGAAATAAACAGATATTAATTCTTTCAAGGATTATCATTGAATCCTGCTTTGTTGTTTAAAAATTCCTAAAGCAACATAATATCCTTAAGTGTAGCAGCCCTTATTAATAAACCATTTTTCACATACTTTATCATGATTCCCGCTTACAGAGGATGAGGAGTAAGTGTAGGAACCAGGATGAATATCAAACAGGAAAATTTATTGAAAAAAGATTTTAATGGCCTGACTAAGCACAGCCACTCTTTAGTCAATAAACAAACCTAACATACAGTATACTGTACTTTGTAGTTGGCCTGTGATAAGTGAAGTGGCCCTTTGAACTGAGCATAAACATAACGTTGATTGCTAGTAAATTAATGGGTTTACCTTGCATTTCCAACTATTTGCAGACCGTGCTATAACTTTCCACTAAGCCGGCTTTAGACTTCCAAAAAACCTGTTAGCTAGCATTAATCTATTCTTGGCTTACTATTCCATTTCCAAGAAGATGGATCACAGAGGTATGCTTTCTAAGTCTATTTTGCAACACCAAGGTTAATTGTCCTTAGTCCACAATAATTCATACTGGCTAGAGGTTCTCATAAATCTTCCAGGGGCACATACCTATGTTATTATAGAAAGGGCCAGTTTGCCATTCATTGGGTAAACAGATTTAGTCTGTAACAGGCAGGCTGAACATGTGCTGGGATTATATAGTTCTGGCAGTGTCTGGCCATGTTGTCTTGAGCTTTTAGAAGAAAAAGATATATGCAAGTGATCCTCTTCTGATCCGCTTGCTTTAAATTAATGGGACTAAGGTTATTTCCAGTGTAAAAAAAGAGTGACTATTTTATTAATAAGGTCCCATAGCAGGGTGCCTGTGCAGCTTCAAACAAGCACTCAGTGGTTGTCAAGTGAGTGAAAATGGGCCTCTTTGACAGGGGCCTCGGTGTTTATATGAGGAGCCCACTTAGAATTAATGTCTGGTGTTTATATGAGGAACCTACTTAGAACTAATGTTCTGGGAGTGCAAGGCAGGAGAAGTGCGGAAAGATGAGAGTCTTGTTTTTAATCCTGTTTAGTCTAAATTGTGAGAATGAGAAATTAAACTATAGATGCTAAAGAGGTCCATAAAGTACTGAAGCAGCTTAGCTATTCTTGCACTTAATTAATTACAATGTAAATGGGTCATTTTACTCTCAGCTACCCTTAGGCTTCAGATATTGTTACTTTCCTTGTTTTATCATAACTGAATCTTTGAGCATGATTATAATTGGCTTTAATTACATAAATTATACTTAAGGGCTAGTCCACACGGGAAGATTCAGGGAGATTTGTCGCCTGGCGACTAATCCCAGTTTCTTTGGGACGACTAATCTCCCTGAATTGCTCGCACCAGCTAAAATGAAAAGTCGCCTGCGCCTATTCACACGCAGCGCAGTGTTTTCCTAAGTTTCTGGAAATTGCCTTGTGAAGGTACTTTCATCCAAACACACTCCTTGCAACTCCATATAGTTGCGCCCAGCAACCTTGCCTCCATCTTGATTTTTTAACTGAATTTAATTGACTACTAATGGGCTTATTGGTACTGGAGAATACTGGTGCTACTGCTACCCTGAATTTGCCAATCATTTCAGGGTTCTCACAGCGAGTTTTTGTAAAAGAATTGCTCAGAAACCTAATTTTAACTCCTACTGCACATCTGTAATTATGCTGGAATTATGTAAAATTATGGGTAAAACACAAAATTTTTAAATTGTAATTTTAAAATGCATTAAAACATTAAGTGGCTTTCAAGATATTTTTGCCAACACCTTAGCATGATGGCTCAGTGGTACTGACTTGATTCCAACCTTGATTCCTACAAGTTTCTATGCTCTGTCCATGGCTGTGTGGGTTTGCTAGGGGTATTCTGGTTTCCTCCCACACTCAAAAACCATACTGGCAGGTTAATTATGTATTTATAAAATTTACTCTAATGTGAATATGATATGGATCCTAGTTTGTAAGCTAGGTTTTAAAATAATATATATTGGAAAGTTGCTTAGATTTACATTTTCAGTCATTATGCAAAAACCAGGGCAACTCTTTGTACTCTCTAACCCCAACCACCTAGAGACATGTTGCTGGCCGGCAGAAAAAAGCGATTGAATGCTTTGTTTTTTTACATTTTATGCACTAATATGAACAGGATTTATTAAACTTCTTACTGGAAACAATATTTTTTGTGACAAATATGTTCAGACCATATGTACAACTGAAATTTTCAGCGTAATTATTACAATGAATAATATCACATAATAAAATGCACATTTTCATTCCCAGTGTAAAAATGTGATTTCTGCTTACAAAACTGACTAGACTGTTCTTCATCCATAAACATACTTCATGTACCCGTAAAAACTCTCTAAACAGTCATAAAGATAGGCCACACAAATTTGTCATTTAGGCATGATGCTATGTGAATCCAGGGCTATAGGTTGGG
Source organism: Xenopus borealis (assembly GCA_024363595.1). Lineage (NCBI taxonomy): Eukaryota > Metazoa > Chordata > Amphibia > Anura > Pipidae > Xenopus > Xenopus borealis. The sequence continues at coordinate 70,412,228 of CM044448.1, forward strand.
GCTATTTCAAACATTGAATGAATTTGGTTTTTTAACCCTGTTCTAATGTCTTTCTTGGTTGTTCTCAGTTGATGTGTGTTGTGAATGGAAGTGACCTAATCAAGTCAATAAATAAGTCCCACTGGAAGGGATACAGCAAAAATACATTGACTTCAATCATGGAAAGTTCACAACTTATGCGTTGTATTTCTCCCAAAAAAAGTCTACATTTTTACATACTGTTTTATGGGTGAAATAAAGACTCTTCTATTGAAAATGTTCAACTTCTTTCCATTTTATTTGCTTCTTTCATGATATTTCTAAGCTCAGGTCAGGTTGAAGGTGTAAAGGGACAAGGGACTTGTTTTACAAAGGCAGTAAGAATTGTAAGCTCACCACCCCAATAGACCTGGCGCTGAAATCTAGAATGCTAGCTTGCAGTCCTCTGGAGTTAGATATGTTTGGCATATTTTATTATATTTACAGTCTCTAACAGAAATTGGATCTTACTGGCATATTATTATTATTATTATTATTAACATGTATTTTTATAGCACCAACATATTTTGTAGCGCTGTATATTTGATCAGTCACTGATCAATTCATCATAGTGTTGACTGAGTCTCCTGGAATTCATTCAGCTGAATCTGGCAGCCATATTGTAGTCTGAGAGCCCCCCAATTCTCTCCTGTCAGCACAGCCGGGCTCTGCAAGTCACACTTACAAACTGCTAACATTTATCTACACTCTGGTGTCCTGTTGTGTGAGAGATGTTTGCTGGGATATGTTTGGATGATGGATGGGCCACTTACACTATCAAGCTGCAGCCTCCAAGGGTCACTCACACATAAGGGCTCTCAAATTGTTTGTAGTGGAATAAAGGGTATGGGGGTATGTGACTGTAATGGAGACCACCGTTCAGCTGAATATTTGCTAGACAGTGTTATCAGAGGTATGAGATCTGTTTTTTTTTCATAAAACTGAGTTGAAATAAGGTAATGCCAATTCTTATAGAGATTCATAAAATGAAGGTCAGCAGTTTCTACCTTTGTCATGAATCTGTATTATGATCTGCTAGAGTATCACAAGGCCAGGGCCTTCTATGTTGTACATGATATTAACTAACTGTTAACATGGTGTGCTACAATACAGAAATACACATCCCAAAGCATTCTGGAAATTAGAATTAGCCCATTTTCTTACACCAATCTACACAAGTACTCCTTAATCATTCATGATCATTAGATCAGGCATCTCTGCATTGTTTGCTTTCTTCCCTTGCCATTTATTCGCAGGGGATCTTTATAGCATGTATTTAGATGATGGTTTTAAATAGCCGAAAGCAGTAAAATTGTGCTCTCCCAGCATAATAAGTACATACAAACTAAATGCGCCACAATACTGAATAGACTAAAGTTGCTTATTTTGGTATATCTTCGAAATGCAATGGGAAGGCCAGACTCACCCCCAACCTATTTGTATATTGGTTTAGGGAAGTGATCTGCTCCTTTTAATGTTGCTCTCAGTGACCTCAAAGTAGGAGCTTATTTTTGAATTCCTGGCTTGAAGGCAAGATTAATAAATTTTGTTTCATGCTTGTGTTGCTCTCCAACTTTTTTTTACATTTGAATGTGGCTCATAGGTTAAAAAAATGTTGGGGATCCCTGGTCTAGGACAGCAGAGGCATCTTATACCCCAACTACTTGTAGCTGTCCACCAATAGGATTCATGATTTCTGTATTTCAAATAATCCCAGACTTAACAATTGGAAGTGAATGATGAAATATCATTATTGATTATTGCAGGTTTCCTGTAGAATTCTCAGCTAATTGGTATTAAACTGGTTTACAGGCAAGTTTGATTAATTCAATAGATGTTAATCACTATTGGTATTTACTTCTGTCCAAACCTTCAGAATTAATTTTCCCAAACCAACCATAAAAGCAAGTAGTTTGGCATGCTGAATCCTATAGAAAATATGAATTCATTAAATAAAGAAATAACCCTTCAGTGGCTAATTTCAATATCAATACTGACCATTAGTAGAATTTTGAGTGCAAATACTGTAATGGAAGTTGGGTTGCAGTCTCAACTCTTATTTAATGGTGCCCTATGACTTAATCATGTTTCTCAATGTTAGGTAACCTCTGGCTGCAATTTCCAAAATCCCGCTTACAATTGAAACCATTGTTGAATATTGTATAATATATTTTAACATTTCCCAGCATGATATACTGTATATATAATCCATCATCACATTTTTGTATGAAAGCAGACATTAGAACTTTGCTTAGAGTCTGTTCTTTTTCCTCCCTGGATATGGGAAGGCAGAAGGGTTACTGAACTGATAGTGTTCTGCCTTTTGAAAAGCACCTCTAATCCTAGACATTGTGCAGATATTTCTGTGCTTTTATCTGCCATATCCCTAGTCTCTACACCTCAGCTGCTGAGTTACTTTACCACTTAGACCTTAAAATCTCTCATGCCCCAATACATTAGCGAGCCTTTACCCTACTCATTCTTCTTATATCTGAGCACTGTCAACATGTTCACACTCACTTTCTCTGTTCTGTAACTTTGTATTATCTATAAGGAAAACAGATAATAGCAAATAACTAGCTGCAAAACTTACTTCAAAGGATATTCTAGAGATTGTTTTAGTCTATAACCGTATTTTATATTTTACAGTTGATCTTTGACCCATTTGTAGGATTCTTCGAAACTGAGGGAAATGGTTTCGCCAAACTTGTAACCCATTAAACCAATAAAACGTTTCCTAACAAATAAATTAATAATACCTTCTTATTGCTTGTTATGGTGTATTTAACCTGGTGAGACTATTAAAACACTACCCCCATAATACATTACCTATAAAATACTTAGCCTAGATGAACAGAAGAAGGCCTAAGCCTTCAATGTCAGCACTAAAATCTATTTCCCTAAAATCTCTAGGCAAAGGACCTAACCATATTTCTCACTGGTGCTCACATCAATATTTTGGAGAGAGTTGAGTGGTACCAAGGTAATTGAGCCATCCTAGTAAATAAGTCCCATTGTACCTTCTGTATGGCAGGACACAAGAGCAAGTATTCGCAAAGATTTTAGTATTTTTCTGTTATTTCATACCTCCCAACTGTCCCATTTTTGTGCCTCAACCGTCAATGGAGTTTTCATGTGAAAAACCATGAAATAAGATTTTCTGAATTGAATTGCATCTCAAATTGAATCTGGTTCATGAGTTTTCACTTGATAAATCTTTTTCTCACTGAACTGAATTTGACCCAGGAGTTTGAAAAAAGCCCCTTATTTACTACTATGGGGGTAAAGATATTTCATTCAAGCAAGCTATAAAATCCAGCTAGCAATTAGCTTTGGGGTGTGCTTAGTGACAAAAATAACCAAAAATAAACAGCCACTACCAATTACTGCACTGAGGAGTTTTTGCATTTATGTTAGAGAATGAGGGGACCTGTTCTTTTTAATACCAGAGATTCAGGGCACAGGGAGTCCATGAGTTATATACACCAGACTTACATACAACTCATACTTACAAACAGAGGCTATTACGGTAATATACTGTGGCCTTTATTAGCATTTAGCTTTAATAACCCACCTTCCCAAATCCGCTCTGGTGTGTGTTTGTCTACTGCAGAGCACAGAAAAGTAAATATAAATATATATATGCACAGAAAGGTAAAAAATAAATACCATGTTAAATTACATACAAATTCAACAAACCTACAGACCTTATCTTGTACATAACCCAGGGACTGCCTGTACAAGAATTATGTTTAGAACATAATGAGCCACTTAATTATAGTAAATTATTATTATTAAGAAAGTGTTAATAAATTAGTGTTTGATATGTATTTAGTCAAATGTTATAATGGTTATAATGCCGATTATATAATATTATAAGGTTATAATACATAAAGAACCTTGTTATTTGCACTGCAGGGAAATAATCATGTAGAAATAATGTGCTTGGGAGAATTATACATTTGCACAAAGCACACAAATCATTAAATAAATACAGTATATTCCGACTTTCATTTCAATATATTAACACAAAAGCAAATACTTTACAGAATAATGGTGATGGTCATATGGCTGAGACTTACAGTCCTTAACGAAAATGAATTGAAAAGTGGTCTGTAGGCCCTGGTCTACCCACCTGACTATTTATTCAACCCAGCACATCTCTACAATTACAATGATCTATATACAGTAACTAACAAATGTCTGGTATTTTGTTGCTATAACTTTTATTTTTTTTAAAAATGCACTGAGAATACCCTATTATAAAAAATATGAGCTATCTAAATTAGCATTGCAGTAGTAATAGGATCTGCACCAAGGGGCTCTAGCAAACTGTGAACAGCTAGATAAACTGTGATAAGCCATAAACAGATATATCACATTTGTTTCTACATTAGACATAGACTTCAATCTTAGGTCCCCCTACTCTTTTCACCTGTCACGTAGGACTCCATAGGCCTTTACATTCTTAACTGAACAGTTTCTCTGATTTGCAAACAGCCAAGTGGATATGGTTTATTATGCTTCCCGCTCACTAATGGGTTATCCCTCATGCATTTAATCTCCTATACATTTATTCAGGAGGTTCATTTAGCAATTGTATCTATACTTTCTGGGGGCCTGAAATAGGAGCCTCCCTCAATTAGTCTGCTTGAAACAACGACGCTATATCATCCCCACCATCTGTGCATACTTGTACAATATTCAGCACTAGGCTTTCCACAGCTCATATTATATATTATTTATGCATACTCAGGAGAAAAATTGTCTGGCTAGAGTCTTACAAATATGAAAATATACCTTGTATCTTGAAAATCTATACTCCTCTTGAGGTGATCATTCATCTGCTGAATATTCTCATTTGGACATATAAATCAAGGACTCTGGGCTACAGGGAACAGTGTTATTTTTGGTTAAGCTAGTGCAATTTCATAGCAACTTTTCATGAATTGGTTAATTTCCTAGGTGCCAGAATAGGTGACCTTTTCTGGGGGCCCATGCATTTATTGTGTCTTCTGGGTAATACTTTCCCCAGGTCTTTAAATCTTTAATTTATATTTGATATATTAATAACTTTTGGTGGTCTTTAACCACAAAAGATGCAAATACTTATTTCAACAATTGCTGTAACATGCCTTATTCTTTTATTGCAAGTAGAAGAGAAGAGAATGTTTTTGACACATAATATAGATATTAGCTGCACACAGCTGTGCTTCTGAATCCAAATGTTGTCCTTACCAGATGCTAAACAAGTATTAAATGTTGTGAACAATAAGAACATTAAGGGGCACATTTAATAAGTGTCGAATTTCGAAGTGAATAATTTTTCAAGGGCTTTTTCAATTGAAAATTGACCTATTTCGATCAAATAGGTCCATTTTTGATCTAATAAGAAATTGTTCAATTCGATCGGACGATTGGAACGATTCTCCGCAAAATCCTTTGAATTCTTGGATTTTAGAAAATTTTTCAGTGCAGTTTCTGTGAGGTCCCTCATAGGATATAATGGCAATTCAGCAGCTTTAAGCTGGTGAATAGTCAAAGGATTTTTAAAGGGCAAGTACTTTTTTAAATACATTTTAAAAATTCTAATTTTATTCAAATTTTCACTTCGACCAATAGTAAATGTGCCCCTAAAAGTCTGAAAACAAAACTAGCAGAATAACCTATTTAAAGTTAATAAATTTGAAAGTATTTTATGCTATATGCTATCAGAGACCTAAAGATACTAGAATTGTCTATAAAAAACAGCAGCCCTGTCATTATATATTTATGATGAGAATTCTGTTTCCAGACAGGAGATAAAGCACAAGGAATCCTGAGAAGAAAACCTAGTATCCCACCTAAAATATAAATTTTCTTGAAATAACTTATGGGCTAAAGCTAATTGAGTTTTAGGGGGTTACTTACTAAAATCCAAAATGTTCTCATTATTTTTATTAAACCCACTTCGTCTAAACTCCCATCCACAATTTTACATTGTTTATCAATAAATGATCTCAAAAAAATCTGGTGTGGGAAAAGACTCGATAAAATCATGGAAAATCTGAATAGTTTGCTGTTTTTTGGATTTGACACCCAACATTTTTTTTAGATTATCGGCCAAAAACCACAAATTATTAGGATTATCATAGGAAACCCAGTGCAGATCACAGAGATTGAGTACTTTTTTGATTCGGACTTTTAGTTTTTTCCCCAAGAACAAAATGAGTTTTCCCCTTTAAAACTATATATGACCAGAAAAATTTGCTTTTCGTAAGTAACCCCCTTAAATTGCTGGTCAGACCCCCAACTATAGACCCTCTACTTTGCATGCAAATAAGGAAAGGGTCTACTCTCTCAAAATGCCAATCAGGAAACACAGTAGACAACAGGTTCTGAAGAATCCCACAGTAAACTATAGTACTTATCTGTTATCTGCTGTGTAATCTGTGCCTATTCTCCTTTTTTTGCTTTGATTGTTTGCCCCAATAAGGGCAAAACCTGTGTGTAGTTGGAATCAGGCTGTGTTTTCCATGAAAATGGAAACTGCAGTGTGATATTAGGTTTATTTTTAGGTTTACTTCTATTTAAAGGACAAGGAAAGGTCTTTTTTGTGTAGAGGGTCCCATGTGTACCTGACCATTGACTAAAGGTGGCCATACACGGGCAGATAAAAGCTGCCGACAGACTGTGTCGGCAGCTTATCTGCCCGTGTGGGGGGCCCTCCGACGGGCTTTCCCAATCGATATCTGGCCGAAAGTCAGCCAGATGTCGATCTGGCAGGATTAAAAATCCCGTCGGATCCGACCGCCCGTACTGATCCGAACGCTGGGCCCTAGGGCCCACGATCGGATCAGCCCGATATCGCCCACCTCAAGGTGGGCATATCGGGGAGAGATCCGCTCGTTTGGCAACATCACCAAACGAGCGGATCTCTACGTGTATGGCCACCTTTAATTTCTTCAGAAAATGCTCATGTCTTAGGTAATGTCCGCTCAAAGTTTCTGCAATTTTCTTTGTTACTTGTCTCTGCCATGTTCTCTAAAGTGATGTCAACAAGATGGAGTTTTCATACTAAATGCCCATGTGTCAAAAACGTTTTCATGTCTAGCCTCATTTCTCTTGTGAAAAAATGAATTTCAGTGCAGAATTGTGCTGGAGCAGCGCTAAAAACGGATGTGTTTAAAAAAAAATACAAATTCCCATGAAATATTAGGTGCTCTTATACTAAGAGGGAGCATTCTCACTTAGTAGTACTAACAAGCATGGTAACAATATTTCACACTTTTTCATTCCAGTAAAAATATGCTGTTTTATGATCGGAAATAAACTCAGCTCATGTTGTTTTGGAGTCCATCAAAGTTATTAAAGTGCATTTTGAGTTGATTTGTCATGGTGTATTACATATTTATGGAACTTCAAAACAGATTCCACAGCAGGAAAACCTACAGTATGTGATATTTTAACAGTGAGTAGATCTAGCTCTCCTCTGTTTCCAAACCTCTCACTGTCACAAATAACAGCAGCACACATCTGAAAGCTTTGGCAAAAAGACAATTAACGCCAGCATATCAGTTGAAGCATTGTGTATGAGGACAAAAATATCCTCCCTTGCACAAAGCACAGCCATGTTAGTCAGAATGTGTCAGCAATTCAGCACCTGTTTGCCTGGACTTGAACTGAATAACTTTGAGCTTTAGCATTGATTGATGTCATATTACAGATTTATAATGATATTTTCTTTCAGTAACAGCTGATGAAATGACTCGTTTGTACATTTTAGGCCTGTAAAGCTTATTCTTCTGTCCACTATACAAGATGAAAAGGAAATGCAAATGAATAATACTTTTGGATGGTAAGATGTGTACATGTGATTGAAAGTAGTTCTTTCACGTATAATAATGGAGAGAAAGAATGGTTAGGATTTTGATTTGGTGCATACAGACTAATCACTTTGATGAAATAATACTTTAAAGGTTTGTATCCCTCTACTTAATATTATCTTAATAAACAGCCCATGTGTTGGAGCTCTCTATAGATCAGATACAGTAGCTGTCCAAGGTTCAAATGAGGTGTTGCGTGTCCTAAAAGTCCCAGCCAGAAGCTCAGAAGGAGGGGGACAGCCAATCTCAGCCCTGCAGTCACACATGCAAAGACAGGCATCAGTTCCCTATCAGGTCAGTCTAGTTGCTGATTCCCAACATACAGTGAATTGCGCTGAATGCCACCAGCTCCCCTGAGCAGCTAAAGGAGGCAACAGGAAGTGGAACACATGGGTGGGACTAGTAGGGGGTTTTCAGAAATACTATGTTTAAAAGCCAATTCCTTCAATATTTAAAGGCGAATTAAACCCATAACATAAAAAACCCTTACCCCCCATCCCATGTAGACCACCCTCCCTCCTCCCCCCTAGTCTACCTGGTACCTGGGAGGAATACCCATGACTGTTTACTTACCCCTCGGTCCAGATTCTGTCCTTTTCATAACTTTCGGCACAGTTGTTCGGGACAGGAATATTATGCCAATTGCGCATGTGCCAAAACTCCACTCTGCTTCCAAAGTTTAACGAAGAAAAGAAGTCACAGAAAAAGCCAAACTTGAAGTCCTGAAGCTGTGAAAAGAACTGAAGTCACAAAAAGAGTAGAACTTGAAGTCCGGAAGTCACAAAACTAGCCGAACTTGAAGTCCTGAAGCCAGGGAAAGACCTGAAGTCACAAAAAGAGATAAACTTGAAGTCCTGAATCTGCAGAAAGACCCAAAGTCACAAAAGGAG
>CM044448.1:70431016-70449112 GCA_024363595.1 Xenopus borealis
AACACCTTCAAGCACTTCTTAAGAGTGCGCAATTACAATTTGCACTGCGCAATAACGATTTGCAATGCAATAACCGTTAAAGGAACAATTTTGCATTGCGAGATGTGGATTTTTACTCTTATTGGTGTGCAATGTTTTGCTCTTAGCGACTTTAATTACATTCCCCTGAAAGAGTTAATATTATGCCTTACACATGAGCCCACTGTAAAATGAATGTTCCACATGTTCTCAAATGTCTTGGGATAAATGTTAAGCCAAAAAACGTTTGTTAGGACTTTTGCAGGTAATCCCCCGTAAAAAAAGGTAAAGTCGCCAGCGTATTTTTAAACTTTAATGCATTTCCGGCAGACAGGATATAATGTAATGACATAGGATTGAGGCAGATCTAGTTTCATTTTAGCAGTTTACCTGGTCTGAGGTGGTGAAGTCAAATCTGGTGAAAGAGGTAACATTCATTAAAACCGCACTTTACTGAATTTGTGGTTCAACTAACACTCGCCTGAGCAAAAAGTCGCCTGGCAATTGAGTGTGAATGAATGCTGGTGATGGTCCTGTTCACTAAAAAATTGTCGTCTGTGCCCGTTAGTGAATTGGCGATGTCCCTGCGGATTGGATTTCTGGTGAAAAGTCGCTAGCATTAGCCACTTCGCCCTTTAGTGAATCTGCCCCCTAGAATGCACCTATAGTAAGGGGCAGATTTACTAAGCTTGGATGAAGGATTCGAATGCAAAAAATTTGAATTTTCAAATGAAATTTTAGGTTACCTCGACCATCGAATTGGCTAAATTCGAAAGATTCGAATAAATTAAACGATTCAAATAAGAAAATTGTTCCACCATTCGATGGTCGAAGTACTTGCCCTTTAAAACATTTTTCGATTGCCTAGTTCGCCAGATTAAACCTACTGAGTTGCTATATTTGCCTATGGGAAGCTCCCATAGGCTTTTTCTGAAGTTTTTTTGATCGAACAGAAATCATCTGATTTCTCAAAAAAATTGTACGAATCATACGATTCGTACGATTTTTTCGTGAAATCAGATGTTTAGTACGATTTTTTTTTTTAAATCGGATGATCACTATTCGATTGTTCGATATATCAAATAGCAGTAAAATCCTACGAATTCGATTTCATCGGCTTTTACTTTGTGAAAATTTCGAGGGTCGAATTCAAGGGTTTTTAACTCTCAAAATTCGACTCTTGATAAATCTGCCCCTAAAAGTGGCACTGACATGTCACAAGCGCTACTTTGCTTTACCAACCTTTTGATCTTTTATTCATGCTATTCTCTGTGTGTCCCTCATCAATGCTGAGTTAGCACCAGAGTCATATATATATATATATATATATATATATATAGACACCCGAAGACCTGTGCCTAGGATGGCAGCTCTTGGGGGCGCCCTTAGGTGCCTATATAATAGAAAACATCTTTCAAAGATAAAACAGTTGCAGAGCTGGGGGGATTAGGGGTATAGGATCCAGTGCTACACAATCCAGAATTGATGTTTTGCCTATGCATGCGACTTCATTCTGCATGTTTGGGGTGCTATAAAGTCAGGTGCCTAGAGTGAAACTGGACATCAATAGAGCACTGGTGAGCACCCTTCTGTTGTGTAATAGGAATGTAGTGTGCTGAGTATCCACTGGCTATTACCTGTTGTATTCATTTCATTGGTTTTGATAAGAATAGGACAACCCCCCACCCAAGTCATCGGAAATTGACGGATGTTCTAATGATGTCTACTGAGACTACCCCACCAATATAGCTGTATCACTGCCTGTAATAAAATAAATCCATTGCATAGGTATTTGGAGTATTAAAAAAAGAGAAGGCCCAAGTACCTCTGAAAATTTAGTATACAGGTTGAATTAAAGTGTCCTGAGTGTTTCTTAAAACATTTACAAAGCATACCAGAAGCCTCATTGGAATCCTTTGCCCAAACTTAGAAACCCCATCATTCTTCTGGTTGTAATGATGTGGTCTTATTTATTCAAGACATCAACTAATACATTGTTAGATTAAATATGGAATTTGTTGTATCTAAGCCTGTGACCAAAAGAGCTGACCCTATTCTGGCCCTCAGCTGCTTAACATTTATGAGGGGTAATTAATAAACATGAAGGCATTGTGCAAAAAAACAAGGTCAACCTTCCTTTTGCTGCCTTACTGGTTTCATGAATTAGGGCATGTCTTTGCAGTTTTTGTTTAGAAGCACAGAATCCTATGGAAACACCCCATAGTGCTGCAACATTGTATTCATGGGTGGCTGGAGGCACATAGGCTCTCCTAACCTCTACCTATCCTATAAATTGCAAGTCATACAGAATAGCAAGTTATGGTGTGACAGTGGACACTGGGGCCAGCACGACTGGATTTTGCAATCACACACAAGGTGCAGAATCCAGCCAGAGCCTGGACAGAGGTGTTCTCTGCATAGTCACTAAGGGGTGCGCTCTTGCAGCCCTTTGTGTACTTGCACTTCTGCTTTGGGTGAAAAGGGCCCTTCCATTTGTCAAAAATGCTAAGCTCAACCGAGCATTTTAAACATGGTCAAGGCAATTCGGTCAGAAAGAACTTATTCAGCATTAATTACATTTCAGACTTACATGTCAGAGCAATCAATAGGGGAGCTCCCACCAGGTCAATTTCAATTAATAGTGACTGTCAATGTCTTACAGCAGCCCCTCTGGCATATTCAAGAAAATGCTGATTGTCAGTCTGGGTCTGGCTCCTAATCACATAATCAAACACACAAAATTATTTATGTTAATTTGTAGTATTTATATAGAAAAATTAACATTGAATATAAACCCACCTTGTAAGTCTGGTATATTTTGGACTACGTAGAATTTGGAATGTTTGGGAACCTTGTTCACATTTTGTTTCTTTTTTTTGGAAGCAGAGAGAGTTCTTAGCAGGCTGGGTTAACAACTCCTTGCTTCCTGCTGTTTTTTGATATTGAAGATTTCAATCCCCAGGAACAAAGTGAGCAATATGAATAAAAAGTATTTTACTTATACCTATAAGGCACATATAATAAAATTCTGCCAAATGTGCTGGGACTTTCCCACATGTAGTATGTACTATATTTGTCCATTTGATGGGATTAAAAAATGTGATCATCACATAATACAGTCACTTTAACTCTGTTCCCTGAGGAGCAGACATAGAAATATGACAGGGGTTACATTGTACAGCCGCTGGTTAAGTATCCCGCATCTGCTGTGGGGTCAGAAATTGCCTTGTCTGCCTGTCAGCATGATTTTAAATGAGCTTGAGACAAGGAGCGATGAAACTGTAAATGTAACCGAATGTTTTTGCTAACAATATTCTGTTTTTTGCTTTCCTGATTACAGTATATGGGTCCGCACCATTTAAAGTGTTGATAGTAGTTCTTTCCTTTGGGCAATGCTCTTCCCGGTACACCACTAGCGTGGAATGCCATCTTAATGAATATAGCTTATTAAGTGTAGGGGTTGCAGAGGGAGTTCACTGGCATGTTATATGGAGTATTCCAAAGATGAAATGGCCTTTGGGATATGGTCAGATTTCACGTATAATGTAATGGCATCCTTTATGTGCAAGTTCAGCATACATTATTCTTTTATTATGCTTATTTTGCTAAGCTAAAATCTAGTTGTTTCTGGTCAGTTTTTCTGCAGGGTCCATTAGGATTCAAGGGTGAAGGAACTGGTTGAACTATGAGCATCCAGTCTCTAATAAGCAGATAGTTTTAGATATAGCAGATATCAGCAAGATCTGCAGGTTGTAAAGTGTGGCCATACATGAAGAAAAAAAGAATAATAATTGAGGAGGTGGAACTCTACGCCTCGCTCTCTTTTTATTCCAAAACCTCATTGTCTTCATTACAGAACAAGGTTCAAAGATGTTAAGGGGAGTTTGACTTGATATACTGCTGTTTATGGAAGCATGGTAGAATCCATTTAGCAGAGTACATGGGGTGTTATTTTGGAATTTGGAAACATCTTGAGAAAACAATGTCTGCACCATAGTGTGCATCTGGATGTCTGCCACTGCTTTGCATTTAATGGCTGCAATGCTACCATGCAGAGTTACAATAGGACCCATTGACCCCATAAGATAACTGTCCATACCATAGCACAGCATTCATCATGTTTAACAGCTGGGGACAACTACTGTGAGGTTGGAAAGTTCCTAGTGCATCCTCCAAGCATAAACCCATCCAGATGCATGTATAGAGATATACAATTATGCCAACCACTTCTTCTGTTGCTTAGAAATCTAAAATATATAAACACAGAACTATCATGGCATGAAAAATTCCTAGTCTGTGTGCAGCACCAAGTATGTGCATTATAAGTTATATTGAATGTGTGCCTATTAATGAACTCCAACCACTGTTATAATACACAAGGGTCATGTACAACAGCCATGATATCCTTATAAATACTGCTTAGCTGGTTTTAATATGTGTTATAGTCAGATGACTCTGTAAAACTTGTGCTTTATTATAAATAATGTACCCCCTGTTATAAAATATGAGTTTATTAAAAGTCCCCTCAGTGTTCCATGACCTCCACGGTAGGGGTAAATTAGTCTATAGACTCCCTATTTAGGTTTAGATTTTGCTTGTTATTGCATTGAGCTTTAAAACTGCAAAGTCACAAGCAAAAGTGACATGTTTGTGTGATTTCACTCAAGTGAAACAAGCCTTTTGGGTATACAGAAAGAAATGTGAAGTAGTATTATTGTTTATAAGTTGTGCATGTACCCCCCCTCCCCCCCAGTTGTATGAACATTCCATTCCATGAATTACTACAAATACACAATCAGGGATTGACAACAAATACACATTCCAAGGTGGCGCACAAGGTGGAAACAACTAATGCATGCTAATGTGCCAAGCAGTGAGTATTCAGGCAGTGCCCGCATCCAGCCCAGAATCTTTTATACATAGTTCTTTAAAACTAAGTCCAAATCAAGTATTCAGCAATATATTGGCCTTTAAAGATGAGGTGACACATCTTGGGTGGTGACAATACTTTTTACAAAAATATCTCTTCAACCTAAAATGTCTTTTTACATAATTCGAATTCCTTCTTCAAGTCCTTTACTCAAGTGCTGTTACCCCCAATCCCCACTTCTCCAGGATCTTTACCCTTGCTGATGATCTCAGTGATCTCTCTTGCTGCATACATCCAGTGCCAGTGTCATGAATCTTCCTCAGGTTTATCAAGGGAGTCAAAAGCCATTTCCAATGCAAATTGGAATTGGGGATTCTGATTTATTTAGTGTAAAGAGTGAAATTGCCACTGCTAAACTAGTAATCTCACCCCATTGCCCCAGTCCAAGCAATGGAGGTAAGCACCCTACTGGCATATCTCTGCTTTCTCCCACACCCAGCTTCTTACCTGACATCTGTGTTTTCTTTACCACACTGGACTTTCCCTAATTTCTGTGCTGTCTGCCGTTCATGCATTTTCCTCATATGTGTTTTTTGGGGGATTGAGTTTACCTCTATTACTTTCCCTGTGTCCCAACATAAAATAACATATGACATCACGATTAAAGGGTACAATTACCCCCTCTCCCAGGCTATCATACACTGGTAATGATCACCTGTGATCCTGAACATGCCATTCCCCTTTGTGCTCCCAACACAAAAGGTCATGTATAAATGCAAATGCAATTTTGAGTGTAATTGTAAATGTTTTCCCGCCTCAAAATGCAGTGTTGTTGTGTTCACAAAGGGGCCCCTAATGCAGTTGTGTTGTGCCTGATGCAATCGTAGGCAAATTGTCAATATTAAAGCAGTTGTACACACATAGGGGCAGATTTACTAAATTCGTGTGAAGGGTTCGAAATTCGATCGAATTTTCAAAAAGACTTGAATTTTGAATAACTTTTTTGGGTACTTTGACCACGGAATTTAAAAAAAAAATTGATCGATTCAAATGATTCCAATAAAATTCTATTCGATCATTTGATGGTCCAAGTACTTGCCCCTTAAAAAAAAATTGATTGCCTAGTTCACCAGATTAAATCGATTAAACAGATTAAAAATGGTTAAAATCGTTCGATCTAATTTTTTTTGTTCTATTAGTTGAATTGTGCTAAAATCCTTTTGATGGTCGAATTTGAGCATTTTTTAACCCTCGAATTTGACCCTTGATAAATCTGCCCCATATTGTTGCAAATCTGATACAATTACTCTAAAGTTTGCTTGGCATAATTTCCAGAGTTCGGCGTGTACCCGATTATTTGGATGCAACTATGTTACAGCCATTGATGCAGGGGAACCCTGGTTTTATCTGTGTCAAGAGGCCCAGCAGTGACTGATTTGGAATGGAAAGCAGGAGGGACTGAGTGTAACAAAGCACAATGATACACAATACAAAAAAGGGTATTTGGACCCAAATAAACTTTAAATAAAGTGGGGTTTAATGTGCAACTGAGTGTGGGTTAATTGGCCGCTACAAAGTTTCCTAGCATTATATATTGTGCATTCTCAGCATTAACTTTAACACTGGCTAACATCATAATAGGGCGCATCAAGTGAAAGTAACTCCCAGCATCAAATTGCATGGTTATTCTCAGCATTAAATGACATAGTGACCAACAGCATTATTTAGAATTGTCAGGCATATGTCTCAAAATACTTTAATAAAAGGATGTTAATGTTAACCTGCAATAGACCATTTGATGAAAGGAGATTTTGGGGTGATGGCACACAGAGATTTGTAATATTCGCTACCGCAGAAGGCAGATCTCCAGAAAATCTGCCAACAGGCAGATATGTGAGGTGCCGTTTTACAAAGTCACCCGAAGTTTCCTTGTGAGGCATCAAATCTTCCCATCCGCCATTACCTTACAAACAAGTGTTTTAAACATCTTAGTGTAAGAATCTTTACTATGGTTAACGAAAGAACTGCCCCAGCTGTTGAACTAGGGGGTTACCTTGCAATTTAGTTTTGGCTCTTAGCTTTCTGTTCTACCCACATCCAAGTTCCAAACAAGTGTTCACAATGTGGTCTGGTTTTTCCAAACTGCAACACGAGAATGAATCCCTGTTACATTGTCTTGGATAATTTTCAAATGCATCACACTTCATACTCATGGGTGTACTATACCATTGTGCAGTATATGTAATATGTATTAGAGAAGAGCTGTTCAATTTGAAGTCCACAGATGGGATTTGGCCTTTCACGAAATTCTTATGACCCACTGCCTGTACAAGGGGTCTACCGACCTCCTTTATATCATAATGTTACTGTAATATGGACCATAATATTGGTATGTAAGTGAAATTGACAGAATCACATGGATAGTGATGTGTTAAAGAAATATTACTAACTAGTTAATGTTATTATTACTAATGTTACTAACTCACTGGCACCACAGAGAGACAGCAAGACACTATAATAACATACTTCTGTCAGCACTGTAATACATATCTGGCCCTGTCAGAAATATAATCTCTAGAGTTGTTACAAAGATGGTGTTTTACTTACCCACCTCTATCATATATTAATACTCTTGGTTGTGTTAATATATACTCTCCTTGGTGAGTTACATATACACACTTCTCACTTTGGTAAAAACACACAGCTCTTTGTATTCCAGATTCAAACAAGGTTCTGTTTTGTGCAGATACTGTACATAAATTCTTGGATATGCCAGTGTTTATTTTCTCAGGCTCAGATGCGTATTATTAGCTGTAAGTATTTGAGCCAAGCCAGTGACCACATGGGATGAGGCTCTCAAACAGTCCCTGTCCTGTGCTGATGTCTTATTATGCATTTAGCATCAGAGAGCAAATAGATGGGATACTATCTATGCCTTTTAAGTCATGAATTATGTTCACAATGTTTCAAACTGACCCCCCCCCCAAAAAAATCTATAATTACACTTTATTTGGGTAAAATAAACTTTATTTTTAATCTTCAGCATCTTTCTCTATACTAAGGGGCAGATTTACGAAATTCACGTGAATAGATCGAAGTCCGATCGAATTTGGCAAAATTGCCCACTTTGATCATTGAATACCCAAAATTCGACCGTCTCGAATAGATCGAATGATCGGATATTCGATAATTCGACCATGCGATGATCGAAGTATTTTAACTTTAAAATTTTATTCGACTGCCTACTTCGCCAGATTGAACCTACCAAATTGCAATAGAAGCCTATCACCCGCTCGAATACCATTCGTACAATCGAACGCCTCAGTCGTTCGAATCGTACGAATTTTTCGAGTGATCGGAGGAAATTTTATGATTTTTTCGTGGAATCTGACAATCGGTATTCGATCGTACGATTTCATCGAGAAATCGAATATCAAGGTAAAAAAGCCTAAAAATATTCGATAAGCATTCGATAGTCGAATGCTTATTGAATTTCGTCCGAATAGGTGAATAATACTATAGTAAATCTGCCCCTAAGTGTTGTACTTTGTACATTTCTTGGCTCTTGGAACACATACAACTCAATTGGATCCCAGCATGCAATACATAGGAACAATTACCCCAAAGTAATGATACTCAGTTCTATCGCTTTAAAGTAATACATCTGTAGGGGTTTTGAAGTAATGTTAACTAGGGATACAATACATCCGTAACTTTAGAATTTGGCAGAAAATTGAATCCCACAAAATGGTGCAAGACAAAACCAATTTGCATATTAAAATTTGAGACATTTTCAAAAATACCATCTGTGATGTGATGAAACCGAATCTTAAATGCAGTGCATCCCTATTTAACCATGCACATGCCCAATATACAATAGTCACTGGGATAAGAGAGGAAAATTCATGGTTTTATTCTCCATCCAAGTGCAATCAGAAATAGAGTTCCCAGTTTCAAGAGTTCATTCAGAACCACAATAGTAAGCTCTTTAATATGCCAATCCATCACTTAGGTGTCAGCAAGTTCCCTTTTTTCAGGGATGCACTGAATCCAGGATTCAGCAGGATTCAGCCAAACTAAATCCAAATCCTTAAAATAACAGGACTTTTAATCACACAAACACAAAGTTGAAAATTTTTTTGGTGGCAATACACTGCCTGAGTCTATGGGACCTTCCTACGGGCTTCCATTGTCGCTATCCTGCCGAAAAATGTTGATCAGGCAGGCTTAAAATTCTCGATATCGCACACTCAAGGTGGGCAATTCGGTGCAAGAATCACTTGTTTGGAAACCTTTGCCATTGAGCACATCTGCCCATGTATGGCAACCTTTACACTAGAAACTGCTCTATAACAAAAGCTAATTACATTTTGTTATTACAGACAGCCAGATGTTCAACAGAGGCTTTCTATCTGTGGTATTCCTTGTGGCTGAAAATATAAACCCATCCAAATCAATAAATCTGGTTCATTTTAAACTGAACATTACATTTTAGAGAGGGCTTAATCTTCTGGTGTGTAAGCCAATTCTAAAAGATGCTGCTTTCATTGTGCTCTCATGCACTTAAAGCACTATATATAAACATTACTGCCTTTTCCTCTTGCAACGACTCTCTCCTTAATTTGACAAAAAGGAGTAACTATAGAAAAAAAAGAGTGCATGCTCAGTTGTCACATGCATAAGAAAAAATCCATAGCCTTTTTAAATAGTAGAGCATCAAGTGTTTTATAACAGAGCACATAGACCAAACAGAATGTACTGTATTAAAAATGCTTACAAAATCTTTAAAAAATGCATATCCTGTAAATCGTATTATTTCAACTAAGATGAATACACTGAATGTGCTATAGTTAGCAGATTTAAAAGGATGATATGGAAATACTATGGTCTACTTATGGTATGTAAAAAACAGATGTAAACTGTAACAATGTACAGCAGAACTTAGAGGGCACTTCCAGACAACAGTGAGGATTGCATTACTGATATCTGAATATTCCATTTAACATGCACCATTCATGCTAAAAATTGGCATTGAATAGAAACAACATGCCTGTGTATGTTGCCTAAAGTGAAACATAAAATGTATTACATCCAAATCCCTCCTCAAAGATGTAAAATAAGTGGATGAAGAGAAAGGGCTTGGTTCAGTTTGAGAAGAAAACATTATCTGGCTTTTAAACTTACAAACACTTAGCAAGTTGAATTTTGGTGAAAGATAAACAGAGCCGTTTTTTTATATTTCTCGATAAACAAAGCTTCATTTACTACCACAAGTACAAGTACTTTAACAGGTACAAATGAATGTGCATATTTACCCTTTCCTTACATGTACTTGTGCCCAAATACACCCCTTGTACTTCCATATAATTGCACAAGTAGGCTTATTGATCCTCTGAACCCTTAAATAATAGCCGTCCTAGATGTCACAGGGATTCCACAGTAACTTGTGTTGGTAGCTACTACAAAAGAATCACATGCTAATGATTTTTTAACACTGTGTGAATTGTCGTACCTCAAGTGACAAATAATAGCGTTCTTTTGTTTTCATCTTGAGCAGCAGCGGCCGACATGATGATAATGTGCCTGAATATTACACACTGTACTGGAGTCATTGATTGAGGCATGCAATGTTTCTGTGATGGTTATACACACTACTTTATCATCATGGGTTCCTTATTCTCAAGGATCCCATCTCAGCTTGATACTAATTCTTGTCATGGGGATCCCTATCAGATTTAAAACACTCTTTGATCTCGAGAGATTCCCAGGCAGGACAGCAACTCCCTAGATGACTTCACTCTTCTCACAAGAGGCACTTCATTAATTAAATGTACAGTATAATGCTAGCCCTTGATCCAGCCTGTAGTGCTAGGTTCCAGTCTTACAACATTGTTATCAATTTCTTTCTTTCCTGTGATTCCAGGTCAGGACAGAGGAATTAGACCAGGAGTTGATGCTGGAAAGTATACACAAAATAAATTCAAGCAGCAAGTAAAGCTAATGGAATGCTCAGGGCAGGTCCTGCTATAAGACAAAGTGAGAAGGATGCAAATAAAGCCAGCCACCGGTAACTTTAAGAGCTGAATCACAGAAACAGCCCTGGGAATGCTACAATGGTTTCTACTGGAAATAGAAACAGAAGAAGGAGGTTCTGTTGTTACTTTACACACAGGCTGCTTTTGTTTTTGTCTGTGAAGGTCCTATTTTATTGGTTTTGGTGGAGAAATATTTCAGGAGCTGCCAAAATTGTTCATTGTCTAACATTTAGAAGGCCAATTAGAGGCCTGTGAGCTGGATGAATGCTAGTTTATTCAGTGGGTAGTGAAATAGCAGCACAAAGCCCCATGCTACTGCTTGGATTAACTAGATTGACCCTTTACTATACTTATAGGTGCCAAGTGCTGACCCTGTGTAACATTCTTGGTTACCCTTCAAGATTAGATGCAGTTGTCATCATTTATAGCTTATTGTATTAGGAAATATATATTTTCATCATATTAATATATTATACAATTAGTATGCAATTATGCAATAATGTTTCCAAATAACCATTAAAAACTTTTAATTTATGTGTAATGGATGCTATGCATAAAAAAAGCATCCCTTTAAAGGACTGGAGAAGTCTAACAGGGTGAAAGGTGCCTAACATGATCTGAATTTTGGGATGCATCAAATCCAGTATTTGGCTGGGAATCCAGCCAAATCCAATTGTTTCTTTAGCAGGAGCAATAAGCACCATTTACTGTAGATCTTGTAAACTCTATTGAGCAGAGCCTTCTGTACTTCTTGTACCAAACAACGTTTGTATCCACTCCATATACCTATCTGTATACACAATATAGTGGAAAATGATCTATATATGTGTGTGTTATATTTAATAAAAGGGGGTGAATTATGCTTTATACATTGCTCTATAATTATGATGAAATGCATTATACACCCTGCTGGTACATGGAGGGATGCCCAATATATGCTCATTCATTTGTGGTTAAACTAAAATCTCCCCCTTGTATCTTTTTGCAAGTACAATATGTTTAGTCTAGTAAAAGAAATTGTTTTTCTGCCATGATTTCTCTTTCAAGTAGAAGCAAATATGGTGACCCAAGCAGGCTCAGAATTAGTCCCAAAGGGCACATGCAGTGATTCATTTCTGGTTTAAATAAAAAAAATAAAAATAAACAACAACAATAAAAAAAACAAAAAAGCCACTAAAAGAGCATCTCTACTGTAAAGCAGATATCTGGGTCTGTGATTAAAATGGTGCAACCATAAAGCCAGATATTACAAAGGAGAATAATTAGGAGACATACCTTTGGAGTGTTAACAAATGGTCCAGAAAATAGTAAGGCGGGAAAGAAAATGGCTTCCCTCAGGCCATATATTATAGAGTTCGAGGTAGGAATCCTGCACACAGCTGGTTATGAGTCACTCTGATGACTTCAGCAGGTGGAGGAGAAAGTTTTCTGTTATTTATTCTTTCTGTTTCAGGGCAAAGGGGCCTTTTAATTATAGATCCCTTGTTTCCCAGGAGAGAATCGTCCCCAGAGCTACTTCTGGAATGTAACCCAGGCTGTCTTGACTCTTTCTTTCCCAGCACCCTCTCCTTTTATGCTCTCCCTTCTTCTGCTGTCTCTCCTTTATCATTCTGTCTCATCTCCTGGCCTGTCTGTCCTTCCATTCTCTTTTTACATGCAATTCTGGTGTTTCTCTGCCCAACACCTGCTTTGCTTTATAAATGGTGACTAGTGGTGACTAGATGTCAACAGTTATAAACGATGAGTAGTGACGTCATTTTTGTCACATGACTAACTAAAATGTGTGTATTATAATAAATAAAATAATAAAGTACCCCTTCTTGGAAAATATGAGGATATTAGAAGTAACCTCGGAGTTCCATGACTTGTACAAAAACATTTGGCCTTCGGCCTCGTGCTTTTATATTGTCATAGAAATCGTTGTGACTTATAATATCCTTATATTTTACAATATCCCTGCCCCTATGGTGTGTATAATCAAATTCACACAGAATTACACTATATTTGCAGCCAGTCAAAGAGTTATATCCATCACAATTGCATCTGATGCATCAAAAGAACACAGTCATTGGGTGCAAGTTGCAGCTAGCATTATCAGATTGGAGTTTGCATTTCTTTTGCCACAAGTCTCCTGCCCTTTTTGACTCTATTGCACACAGGGCAGATGCAATGGGCCTTAGTACAAAAGTGCAGAAATGAAAGGGCATGTTACAACACAAGTACCTTTCAAAAGTTTTGTAAATACATGCAACATTTGTGTCCATTTTAACTCAACCACACAAGCAGCTGCATCCGTCAATGACCGTTATTTATAGGCACATAGGTCTCTGGTCATTCCTCCTCAAAATATATAGCTGGAATAATGGACGGCACTCGCCATTAATGCTCAAAATCTTGTATTAAATAGTAAAAAGATTACATCACCAAAAATATGCACATTTCTAACAGCAACGTTTTGAGCCACAAAGGCTCTTTCTCAAGCCATGTGTAACAATGGTGTAATAGCATAATCAAAGTCCATAAAGCTTTTTATAGTCCAACCTAGGAAGTGACATGGTGTATTTTATCTCATGCTCTGTGCAGGGATTCCACCCTATAGCCAGAATAAAGCAAGATATAGGTAATTCTATGTATAATTATACATTAATAATTAAATATTAAATATAATTGTCTTGTCAAAATTATAAGAACAAATACAGATCGTAATCTTTGTTAAAACCATGTGGATGAAGTGAATTGCATTTTTTAATCCACCATACTTCTCTCTGTTTTAATCCCAGTTCCCGGTCACCTACTCTCTTTAATGGAGGTACTGTCTCCAGCACCATAAACCGTAACTGCTCAACAGTGTGGCCCTGTTCTTTAAAATGTCTAGATAATGGCAATGCCAAATTTCTAGATTTTATAGTAGATTTATGTTGTGAGATACGTGACTTCAATTTTTGGACAACATAGACCTTGCCACAAGGGCATACAATCACATTTATCACAAATTGGGACAGACAGGTAAAATAGCCCGTAATTTGAATTGACTGTCCTGTACGATCGATATCCAACTGAAGGTGATCCATTAGAAAAGTCAGACAGAAATTCAAACCTTTTCCCAGGACCGCCACATGTGACTATGTTAACTGGAAAGAAAAGATATTAAATACTATTTGTTGTTCCCCTTCCTCCCCTGTCTGTTCCTCGTGAGTGGCCTTTTCTTTTTGATCATGCCCGTGTTTTCTGCCACCTCTGCGTCCCTTTGGACGTCTAAAAAATGGCGAGTATCAGTGTTAGAACTCTCCCATTGCTCATCCATCAGTGACAGCCTTTCCATATTAAGTGGCACACTTAAACTCCATGTCCCATCTCTCCCATTGGCATCTGACTGATTCCAAAAGTATACTCGTATTCTCTCATAATCAACAGTGTCATGGTCATATTTCTGCCTTTTGTACATAAATATATACAGTACATAAACATTCGAGGGGGTCTTATCACTGCTCTTGGGAGCTTGCAATCTCATCACTCCATTTATAGCAATGCTGTGTGGTAATATATTTCCCCACTGCCCGCTCTTCTGCTCTTTGGATTGCTGAATAATCTCCCAGCCCTGCCTGGTTATCTCTAGGATTCTCATAAGATTAAAATGTGCTATTCTGGCAGTAACTGATAAGCAGTGATAATAGATATTTAGTGCCACAAAGGAGGTGTAATGCTATGTGAATGTAGCCCCTTTACTAGTACATCACAAGGTGCAGAGTGCAAAAAAAAATTTTTTTGCACTCATTGTGTGTTGGCTGTACCTGACAGTGCTACATAGTAGATGAACAGGATGTGACTGTATCATTCAGTCAAGTCAGTAATACAAAAAAGAGAGCAAGGGAGCCGAGTACTTAGCACCCGGACCAGCATCAAGTACAGGCCGGCATCAAGAAGTTTTTAAGTTCTTAGCATGCTTGAGCGTGTTTCCTCTGTGTACCCTGGTTTCCCCTCACACTCCAAAAACATACACCTGACCAAATAATGCAGAATAGCACAGCAGGATTAGCGAGCACGATCTCATGGAGAGGTGGGTCCTTTTTTCTATGACCTGACCAAAGGATCAAGCATAGGTGAAGCTGATCCAGACCTGACTTCAGCAGTGTGCAGCAGTTGTGCAGTGCCCATGTTGGTGATCACAAAGAAGAAGACCCTAAGCAGAATGTTATGGTACCTACCAACTCCACTGCACTATGCTGCAATTTTTTATCCAGGTACAGTGATAAATGCAATAGCAAGTTTCCCAAGCTTTGAGGTTCATGGGGGAAGACCTTTATAGGGGGTCTGGGGTTGTCAATAGACCTTTGTTCTACTTTTTAATGAGATTTCTGGACTGAGTCCACCCTAGTTTAGATATAGACCTGTGAGTAATTGAAAATGATGTTAACTCCTTCACATCCCCTACATCAACCTCCCCCAAAAGTAAAAACAAAATCTGTTTCCAGTTCTTGCTTTATTGGTATCCAAATTATTTTGGAAATATTGCAAATATGAATGTAAAACAAATCACTCCTTACACAAATATAATATTCTTTGCTACTGCAGACACAGTTGTCAACATCATTCTGCCTATCTATTAGTGCCTTGTATGAAAAATGTTTAGTATTGACCCTTCTGGTATACAGGAAAGGAGATTTAGTAAAGTATCTGTTGCATAATCTCTTACTTGCTGCCAACATTTTTTTTATAACTTTTTAATCCCAAATGCAGCAACATAAATCAAGTTTATGCATTCCTTATTAAGAAACATTCCATGAGTCCTGATAATCCAGTTTGTACAGTCCAGTTTTAGTAGTCAGCGGGTTGTATTACAAAGCATTTAAAGTACCGTCTCTATGTAACTGTTGCTTTCTGACTTTTTCAGTTCGAACCTCTTTAAGGTTCAACATTTGGTCACCCCTCCTTAGCTAAGATGAAAGTTACTGATATTTCGGTGTATCAGCCAACGGACTTATTGCTGTTTTTCTCTCTATCTCAGTTAAAATAAATCATCTAGGTTACTTGGAGTGAATCAACCCCACTGTGTATTTATAAATCATTGACCACACACAGGTAGTGTAATACTAATTCCTAATACTTACCCATATGCACTTAAAGAGTTCACATGAGCTAACATGGAAGCATTTCTGGGTGCCTCACTGTGACACAAAGTATTTCTTAAAAAATACTATTCTGCAACAACCATGAAAAGAAAGAAATTGTTACATTTTCCTTATTTGACACTTTGGATGGTGCAGATAATGTATACAGTGTCAGTGTCTGCATTTGTGTGCATTGATCAGTGTTAGCCTATTCGGCAAGTGTCACTCTAAATCGGAGGACTGGCCATTTATCCTGGGCACTGAATGCCAGTGCTGACTTGCAACAATCCACAGACTGTCATATGAGACCTCTTACTCTGGTTTTCTAACCCCTAACCCATAAGAGGCATTTTTAGCAAAGGTTGAATTGCTCTTTCAACAATACCCCTTTTCTTAAACTACTTAAACCCCTCTTCTACTAAAACTCTTGGCAAGCCATGGTACTTTGGTGATGTCACTTTTATTGGATATGAAGCTACAAATATAGAGATGCTTTAAAGCTGTGATTTCCATTCTTGATGCTTTTAGCCCACTCCAAGCCAGACAGCAACTCTCATATTCAACAGACTGTGTCACATGCCTTGTATATTGAGCTATAGATATATTGGGCTTGTAAAATTCAGTGATTCCCTGGTTTGGTGTTTGCAGCTGTCACAGTATTCTCATTTGACACTTGTTCCTGAATCCAGCAATATGCTGTGAGAAGGAACCATATCTTTGTGCTTCAGTATCAATGCACTTCAAAAGCTGGCCACACATGAAGAAAGATTGTTGGCCATTCTGGTAGATTTCAGACAGGCTGACTATTACTCCATATATGGGCCCTCGTACTATCCTCTCACATCACAATAAGCCTGGGTGCCTAATCCTGACAGCTGATGACCTGATTGGCATGTGGGAATATATCATGACTTTATCTTTCATTTACAGCAGCCTGTCCGCATGACTAGTGATGGGTGAATCTACCCCGTTTCGCTTCGCCGAAAAATGCGATAATTTCCAGCGAAATTCGCAAATTGGCTTTCTGATGGACATCCAATTAAAGTCATATACTACAAAGCCAAGATATTAGGAAACAAACTGGATGCCCAAGGTGTATAAGTCTACTAACCATGGATAAATCTGCAACAAAATATTAATTAACTGTTTTTAGAGTTTCTTCACATCAAATAAGACAGCCATGGTTGTGCTTGGACAGAAGATATTGGGGCAAATTCACTAAAGGGCAAATTTTCACCAGCGAACTTTCTGCCACAATTTGCGCAACTTTGCCAGGTGTAAATTTATTTCCACTACGCTAATACACTAAAATGCGAAGTCTCAGCAGCCAAATACTGGCAAACTTTTGCTAGTTTTAATTAGTCAGCGCAAGCATTTCTTAGCGAATGTACACTAGCAGTCAATTCCGTCAAATGGTCAATCAGAGCACTTATTTGGCACCCCAATAAATTTTTCATGCTTTTGTCTCTCTCCAACTCCTTTTATTTCTAAATGTGGCTCATGGGTTCAAAAGATTGGGGATCCCTGCTCTAAAATGAGGGGCTAGCAAATACAAGATTCGAGAGCAGACATATTCTGTGAGTACAAATGATTCTTTAATGCTTATTCTCCTGGCCCAAAACCATACTTTAAAAACCATCACCTGACCCTGTACATACTGTGTGCTCAGCTCAAGTGGCATTTGTATTCAGTGCAAAAGAGTTGTAGAGGAAGATATATTTCATTGTCCTTACAAACAGAACTAATGCTCCATATATGTTCTGGCCCAGGCTGCAAAAACAAAAGGGAAATCTTTATCTTTATATCCTGATCACCTGCTATACAACTAGTAGCTGTTTTTTAACATACAGAAGGATGGGGAAGAAGAAAATAAGCACCAGGAGATGTACTTTGGAATCATGTCCCAAATAACTATAAAGGAAAATAAGCATAAGAATTGCTTTTATAAGATTTTCTTTCATTTTTAAAATGTTTTATTCATTATGACAATATTTGGGCATAATACTTATTTCAATCCTTCAAACAGAGTTTAAATGTGTGTGAATATGTATATAAATATATATAT
>CM044448.1:70481470-70503932 GCA_024363595.1 Xenopus borealis
CTCTGAATACATGCGTTTCTGACTGCACCCCAAGAGGTTCATAACATGGAATTTTTCAGAAAACTGAGAGAAAATCTCCTGTCTAACCTAAGGCAAAGAACATGAAACACAGAGCTGCTTGTGTTTAGTCCCACTCCGTCCAGTCTGCCTTCTGGCTGGATGATAGCAGGCAGGTTCACAAAGGGTCACTTTATCTCTCTGTATGGGTATGAAAGGAAAATGTCACAATTTCAGGTCAACCATTGATGTAGGTTTTTTTTGTTGCCATTTAGGCTGTGTTTTTACCATAGATGTAAACACATACAGGAAAATAACTGTTACTTTGCCTTTTGTCTGGAACAAGATAGCCAAGCAATAGATTAATGTTGCAAGGTAAAGTCACAAGGATGGCCCACAACATGGTGGTTTGGGGTTTGATTCAGACCAAGACTTTTCTGTGTGCCATTTGTATATTTTCCCCATGAGTTTCCTACAAGTTCTCATAGTGAGAGATTAGTTGGCTCTTGATTAAATTGACCTTAGCGTGTGTATTTACATAACTGTAATAGGGAAATTAGATTGAAAGCTCCACTGGGGCAGGAATGTATGTGAAAACTGAACATTCTCTGTAATGGACTGGGCAATATGTCAGAGCTATAGAAACAAATGATGATAATAATAAAGAGATGCTTGTGCGTGCGTATGCTTAAGACTAGCAAGATGGCTTTTTAAAGTTTTTTTAAATGAAGAATAATATAGCATAATCATTTTTATTTATGCTTTCAACTGCTTAATCTTCTCTTGGTCTGGAACTCATAAAGGGGGCATTATACTAAGTATGTACAGATTGAGAAACAATATCATTCTTTGTTTATATAGTTACAACATATTTTGCAACACTGTAAAGAGATTATACATCCTTCACATGAGTCCCTGCCCCAGCGGTCCCTATCACATTCATCATGGTTAATTTCATCAGGAGCCAATTAACCTTCCTATATGTAGTGGAGGGCCAGTGTACCCAATGAAAAGCCTTGCAATCATGGGGTGGACATGTAACCTCCTTGCCTTGGAATCAACTGTGGGAAGCCAACACTGCAAACCATTGTGCCATCATTTTACTCACATCCAGCAAATGTATCCAGGATTAAATAAGGTATCCTGTAGGACCTAGCTATTCAGTCTTTGATTAAATGTTGATTGAATTCATAGGCCAGTTAAATAAAAACTGATATTTAATATTGTCTAAGCCTTCCAGGGATTCAATATTTCAGCACCCCCTCTAAAATAACAACCGGCATAAGACTCTGGATCTCATTGTAGGCTATTATTACCTATATTAGTCAGTACTGATCTATTTTAACTGTGGATGTTGTTTTCTTGAGAACAATCTGAATTATATCAGAATAATTCATTAATTTTTAATAATGTATTACCTATCATTATGCATTGATTGGAATCCATTTTCTCATAATGTATCTGTCCTTTTGTAGATTGTAGGAGTTTTCATGATACAATGATAGACCTTTTCACTGCCTAAGCCCGTTCAGTGAGAAAACCGATTGAACAAAAGACCATTCCCTCTCGTCAGCCAATTGCTTCAGTTGAAAGTGAGATGCTTACTGTATGGTTTATGTTGGACCGGTGGAAGATTTGGGAATGCCCACTTTGGATTTTTCATTGAAAACCCACACATGACATCTCCACAGGCAGTGAGTTTTCCCTTAAAAAAAGTGGGTGAAGGTAGGATAGAGCATTTAGACAACAGTGGCTCTCCATGGAAGGAGCTCTGAAACAATGGTACACTTATGTCTGACATATGATTGGACCACTGTTATTCTCTTTAGGCTAAGGCCAGACGGGGAGATTCGGGGGCATTTTGTCGCGAGGCAATTTGGAGCGATTTCAAAAAGCGCGCCGCTCCGTGTGGATACGCGCCGGTGTTTTCAAGCAACGCCGGTGCGCTTGGGTACGTGGCTATTCGGGGAGGTTCGGGGGCTACAAGTCGCGGCGAGAAGTCGCCAGGAGACAAAATGCCCCCGAATCTCCCCGTCTGGCCTAGCCCTTAAACCAAGCAAATACAACATATTTGTCAATATAATTAGGATTCAAGATAGTTCTGCTTTCAAATATAAATATCAAGCATTTATAGAAAAATTAAGTGAATATAAACATAGATGTTAACATAATCAAGAAAGTCTTTTTTTGCTGGTGTCTTTATCTGTTTGTTAGCCATTCTGTGTTCCGCCAACACTTTCTCAAACAATAAAACATGGCCAAAATAAAGGTTATTTGCCCCGACCATTTAACTCATTGCATGTGGAACTATGTGAATCACAGACATAGAAAGCATCCAGTTTTAAAGTGTAAACACCTGTTTGTACATATTGCTACACATAAAGACAACCATACTTCTGGAATAAATCCTGTCCTTACTCATTTCTTTCCATGCAATAATCTGAAGCACATGCAGAAGTATCTGATTCCTTTAAATTCTTCTCCAAAATACATAAGGCAGGGACGAGGAAAAAAATCAAAACCACTACCAATTAGACAAATGGGTGAACTACGGGGGTACCTGTCTGATCTCAGAAACAGCATTAAGTGCCTATTTTGCATGTACATCAATATCATAAAAATTGCTGGATCTCTTCCTATCCACTCTGCAGAAAGTAAAGTATAATAACCCCATCGCACTCACACCATGCAATCTTTGAGAAATGTGGTCCCAGCCAATGGCAACAGCAGCTATATAGGCAACATCAGTATACAGGCTCATCTTTTTATCTATGCAAAGTGGTTTTTGACTGTAAAATATTCAGGTTCAAACCTGACTATATCTTGGGTAGGGGGTATCACAGTAAATACAAATATGTGTCTCCTTCCTGAGATTGCCTCTTACATGTCTCAATTATTTGTCAACTGCCTCTTCTGTGTAATCATTTTCAAATGTTTCTCTGTGTAACAATGGCCTCTTTCTAGTCTTACATGGACTGGGGTGAGCAGAGAAACTCTTTGTGAAATATTTTTTGTGCCCCTGGCTAAGCTGTAACTATGATCATGGGAATGTTTTCTGGCTGATAGCCAAGGGGCAGGTAGTGGCTAAGCAGGACCCCCTTGCCCTCCTCCTTCTCTTCAAATGTTTATAACTCAATATTAACCTCACATTCCAAAAAACTTTCCTTGTACAAGACCATCAGCAAAAATAGGCAGACTTAGACTGTTTACCTACTTAAAATGACCAGAGCAGTAAAATGGTGCATTCATTTACATTTTAAAATGTTTTTAGAGAGACAATTAAAATTAAATCAATGAAATGAATAAAATGAAAGATGATTTAATGGTCGAATATACCGTATTATTAAATAGCAGTTTACATATATTTTAGGTTCTCCATAGCCCAGGCTAAGGTAGTTCATATCTATCCCTCTTTACACAGTTGTACAGAACTTGAGTATAATTCTACATTATTACTGGTCTGCACAAATATACTGTAGATCATTGTGATGTCAGCAGCATGCTACATCCGACTTTCCACAAGCAAAGCATGGTGATGCTGGAACCTTCTCCATTCAATTACCACAACTAGATCACTCTGTGATGTCAGAAGTATTCTATCCCTGAATTTTATAATGATTTATCAGAAGCAATTGCCACTTTATTGCCCAAAGTAAGATCAGGATGATCACAGGCAATGTCTTCACTCAACTTGTCAGCAACTGTTCCCGTCATTGTAATCTGAATTTTCGGCCGATCAATGGCATTAGCTTGATAGTGCCTGTTTTTGGTGAACATATCGGGGGAAAGATACACTTGTTCGCCAACAGAGCAAATCTTTATATGGCCACTTTAAAGGAGACATATTATGCAAAAAACAAGAAAGTACCAGTGCATTAAATTATTTTAGATACAACAGAAATGTACTTTAAAAAGTGGTGTTTCTGGTTGCTTTGTAAATGTCTTCAAAATCCCAGCTAGTCCCACCCATTTGTTTCACTTCTTGCCACCTTGTTTCCCAGGTTGTGCAGGGGAGCAGGCAGGACCAGCACACTGCACTGAAGTTACGAAATGAAGTCACGCTGGTGAATTTTCGCTAGCGTTAGCCACTTCGCCCTTTAGTGAATTTACCCCAATGTGTTTTCTGATGTCTTTATATGTTAAGCAAGATATTCATTAGACTGAATCTACAATTTTTTCTGTGTCCTGTAACAAAACAGTAATCAATAAGTGCCATTTATAAGAACATAGCATTCAGATTATTATGTCTCATAGCATGGTTTATAGTCAATAATGTGCTCCTATTGTACAATATACAGATATTAGAAGTCACAGAGGATTTCCATGACTATATAAAGGCACATGGCTTTTTCTGGACCTAAATATATTACCTGAGCCAACGCTGCATCCTATCAATGGTATTGGCTCAATCCAAAATAGTCCCTTCTCATGCCGAGTCATTCACAAATATTAACTTGGATGAACACGCCATATTCCTGTTAACGTGTTATAAGCATATCTATGGTTCACCATTCTGCAAAGATGCCCAGGGTCTTCCCATTCACTATGGGCAGAGCTTTAAAATAAAAAAGCAGCTGGGGTCATTACAATATGCTGGAAGTCTGCATTGATGTGTTATTTTGTTACACATGATGATATTTTCAACAATTTTGGTTACAGGGAGGTGAATTAAAACTTTTTGCTGTAGGGCCAATTATCCCCTAGTTCCATCACTAACTATAAGGCCTTATGCTTCCCCAAATATATGACTCTGTAATACATATAAGCCATGAATATCCCATACATTTTATCCTTATAAACGGTGAGTTCTGATGTCATCAGTTATAAACGGTGAGTTCTGATGTCATTTCTGTCACATGACTCACTGAAACTTGTGTATTATAATAAATAAAGTACCCCCAGTTGAAAAATATGAGGATATTAGAAGTTACCTCGGAGATCCATGACCTGTATAAAAACACTCGGCCTTCGGCCTCGTGTTTTTATATGGTCATGAAACTCCTTGGTAACTTATAATATCTTTATATTTTACAAGAGGGGGTACTTTATTCACTATATATATAAACATATCTTGGTGAAGCCATTAGTTATAATCAGTGTTAAGTGTTGGAAGTTGTGTCATGTGACTCTTGTGTATTATGAATACAGGTATATATATATTATCCTGGAAACCCGTTATCCAGAAAGCTTTGAATTATGGAAAGACCGTCTCTTTTTAAAAATGATTTCCTTTTTCTCTGTAATACTAAAACAGTAGATTGTACTTGATCCAAACTAAGATGTAATGAATCCTTATTGGAGGCAAAACCAACATATTGGGTGTATTTAATGTTTACATGATTTTCTAGTAGACTTAAGGCACGAAGATCCAAATTACAAAAAGATCCATTACCCAGAAAACCCTAGGTCCTGAGCATTCTGGGTAACAGGCCCCATACCTGTACTCCACCTCCTGTTCTAAAATATATGGATTAAAAGTTAAGGGGTACGTTATTCACTGTATCCAGTTCATCTTCTTGTAAGCACCTATGTCTATAGAAGACCAGTCTGTG
This sequence comes from Xenopus borealis, assembly GCA_024363595.1. Taxonomy (NCBI): domain Eukaryota; kingdom Metazoa; phylum Chordata; class Amphibia; order Anura; family Pipidae; genus Xenopus; species Xenopus borealis. The sequence goes on from CM044448.1 coordinate 70,487,020, forward strand.
CCAGGGTGAGAGCTATGTAATCCTGCCGTCTTTCTGTCTGTCTGGGATCTTTATAGTTCAGGGGGTAGGCAGTTATAGAAAAGCCTTGTTCAAACAAATGAAGTAATAAGCAAGGTGATTTAAGGTCACTGGGAAACCAGACATTACAAACAGGGTCTGTTCTCTTAAGAGCTTAGTGAGAGATTGGGTGCTTGTACAGATGCAGTCACCAGCAAACACACCCTTCCTTGTGTATGTATGGGATTGATCTGAGTGACAGATCAAATTTCTCTTTCTAACATTGAGGAATTGCCAAACATGGGAACTTAGGCAGCTTAATTAGAGTAATGGGTAATAAAGAACTTTTCTGGATTATATTATATTGCATTTCTAGTTCTATACATTGCAGCTTTGTTCTAAACTAGTGATTTGCAAATCCGACCTGTACTGCTTCAACGAAAATTTGTGCAATGTCTACAAATTCGCCAAATGCATTGATGTCTATGGGCAACAAGTTGTTTTTTTATGCGCAACTATTTTATTCATTCTCAAGGCAAAACCTACCGAAAAATATTAAACGTTTTAATCACAAACATGGACCAGTGCCTAGGGCAACAGAGAAGCCAGAAACACCATATGGTGTAGTATGTTCCAATTGGGTTTTATAACACCCTGTGTGTAGATAAAGTTCCTATTTGTATAGTAATTGTGATATAGTTACTATTTGTGCAATGTTTGTGATTGTGACTTTCTGTGTACAGTGGGGAGACTGTGGAAAGATCGGCAGGAGAAGTTAAACCTAAAGGACAAAATAACCTTTCTTTATTTCTCTTTTTATACTATTACAAAATGTTTGCCTGGATTTTATTATTTTACATTGTGAACTATGGCAATGTCACATGATACAGTGCATTGTACCCGTGGTTTCCCTCAAGAACAACCACAGTTTAAAAATGTCAGTAATCGTTTCATATATCTTTCTCTTATAGTAATTGTGGTTCAACTGGCTAACGCCAAGTATGATCAGCTATGGACCAAGAACGCTGAAGTACATATTTTACAGAGATATTTGTCTGAATTGTTAGTCCCCATTGTAAAGTTGCAACATTTATAGGGATTGATAGGGAGACTAGTGCTTTAACACCCCATTGAACAGCATCTGCTCATTGCGTTAATAAATGATAACACATTGATTTGCTACTGTAAGTCTGACCCTAACTAGTGACTCTTTTAGCAGGTATATTATAGTGCCACTTGGATACCTTTGCCACCTGATATGAAGCAGCACCTACTTGCACATCTGATTACTTTAATTAAGTGCAAGGCCAATCTTCCTTGGCTCACAACCTACCTCGCCAACCTATTTACCCTGCATTTTTACAGCAAATGGTGAGTGTCATGTGAATACCATGTCATGTGTGTCATGTGATGATATGATATCTGTAATGATGTGATAAGGTTCAGTGTTGCAGAGGACATAAACCATCCTGTCTTGCGGAATAAGACTTGATTATAATTTTTAGGATGTAAACGGTTCACCTCTTGAACATATGATTATTTATATATATATTATCTGTATGTTTAAAGGGATCCTGTCATTGGAAAAAAAAATTCAAAATGCATCAGTTAATAGTGCTGTTCCCGAAGACATTGAAATCCATTTCTCAAAAGAGCAAACAGATTTTTTTATATTTCATTTTGAAATCTGACATGGGGCTAGACGTATTGTCAATTTCCCGGCTGCCCCAAGTCATGTGAATTGTACTTTGATAAACCTCAGTCACTCTTTACTGCTGAACTGCAAGTTGGAGTGATATCACCCCTCCCTTTCCCCCACCCAGCAGCCTAACAAAAGAACAATGAGGAGGTAACCAGATAACAGCTCCCTAACACAAGATAACAGCTCCCTGGTAGATCTAAGAACAGCACTCAATAGTAAAAACCCATGTCCCACTACGTACTATTCAGTTACATTAAGAAGGAAAAAAACAGCCTGCCAGAAAGCAGTTCCCTCCTAAAGTGCTGGCACAAGTCACATGACCAGGGGCAGCTGGGAAATTGACAAAATGTCTAGCCCCATGTCAGATTTCAAAACTGAATATAAAAAAAAATCAGTTTCTTTTGAGAAATGGATTTCAGTCTACTGGACAGCACTATTAACTGATGCGTTTTAAAAAAAAAACCATGTTTTCCCATGACAGTTTCCCTTTAATGTATATGCCCTTCTACTGTATTGTGCTGCAGAACATACTGGCTCTTTATAACTAATTGTAAATAATACTACTACTACTGTGTATGATCAGAATCCAATTGCAATTATGATCCTATGGACCTACAGTTCACACAGGCAGAAAAGTGGATGCAAATTACCCAAACTGGTTAACATTGTCTGCATTTAGCTAGCTTTAGTGAGGTAGGACATCCAAGGGGTGCAAGCCACCATGTTTTTTACACTTTGCAAAGCTTTGAAACATAAAAGCAAAAAACTAAACTAAATAACCATAATGCATTAGAAAAATTCCTTTTTGGTTTCAAATTTCAATACCTAATGCCTTAGTGTAGCACCCCTGCAAAACAAAAAATGTCTGTTCAACCCAGCTCTACTGTGGGTGTGAAGATTAAAGATATATTAAATTGGCTATCCTGTATGGCAATATTTAGACACAGGGATCATTAATTGGTCTCTGCAGCTGTTCTAGTGCTATATTATAATTGTCTGACTTGCCACTGCCAGTAAATACATAGCATTCTTCTTGTAGATCTAAAAATATGTAACCCCTCCCAGAATATTAATTTAGAGGGCTATATTTTTCTCTAGAGGTTCACTAAGGCATTGTAGTGGAGTAGTTATGTCTCATACCATTTGTTTTATTTTATCTGCAATAGCAACAAAAGGGATGTAGGGTTAAAAATCTAAATGACTCTAAAGTACTTTTTTAATACAATCTAGATTCCAATTGTTCTTTTTATTTAGAGTTTAAGATTTACGACAGTTGTTGTTGGACTATTTATATAGAAACTTGCGGCCAACTGTTGATGGTTTACCTGATACATTGGTCTGTATTGTTATGCATAATACTCTGCAAGTACCTCATTACCCAGCCTTCCTTTTTGTTAGTCCAGTGTCCCTTCCTCTTATGAAAGATGGAGTGCAAAGCTTGCCCTTTATTCCCACAAGTAAAAGCAGCTTCCAGTAGGTTCAATGATCATCTGACATAGAATGGTATACTGACATACACAGACAAAAATGCACTCAAGAAGACACACACTCATTTGGTCATAACCCACACACAATCTTACACTCAAACGTAACGTTACAACTATAATAAGCTTACGATGCTATCCAAGTAGTTTAATAAAATGCTTTAATGGCTAGAAGAGCTTTCAGAAAATATCAGAACCATCAAAGGACATTATGAAACAAGTTAAAATCTCAGTTGTCACATAACATAATAAACACTTCAAAAAATATAGATATCATATATAGAAGATATATAGTTATGTCGATTTGAATTTCAAATACAGAGTATTGCCAAATTAACAAAAATGGCTTTTAAATACAATAAGCTATAGAAAAATATATATTTATATAGAGGAGCTTTAGAAAAAGCATTTTATATTACATATACTACAACAGTGGCTGACATACAGTATTTACAGATTACACTTGCACTCAAATACCACATTAACTGGTCATGTTGCCAGCTGCAGCTATTTGGCTGAGATTCGTTTTCAGTTGTGCTTGTAGAGACTGGGAAAAGAGACTCTGTCAGCTTAGTCCGTTATTTATTGCAAAGAAGGAAGCTGGGTCTTGGCCCTTATGAACAGTAACGTTCACAGAGACTTGTGACAGTGCTTTATTCTCCCTGTTAAGGATACAAAATAGCTAAAGATGATGCAAGCAGATTACATTTCACTTTTGCTTTAGTGCCTCTAATGTCTTACAAATGGCATGGTGATCTGCCAAACTGCACTCCTTTCAAGATGAATCGATATCACTCTCAGCTGAAATCAGCAGGAATGTGAGCCACTTTGGTCCCAGTTGCCCAATTCAGACATAACTGTGGGGCAAAGAGATTTCGAAGGCAGTTGTCTAAGACACTGAAATTCTCACTTTGGAATTTGGTCTACAGCTGAATATTCTGCTTCAGATACCTTAGAGGATTCAATGAGCTTGGAGAGACCAGTCTTTGATGAGTAGCGGAAGATAAAGGCTTTCATCATCTCGTAGCGATTGTTTCGGTGGATGAAGCTGTACAAGATTGGGTTAATACAGCAGTGGAGCAGGGAGTAACACTGAGTGATGTGGAGGGCAGCATAAAGGAAATTATCCAAAAAACAACTGAAAGGGAGCAGCTGCAGGAAGGACATAACATCTAGTATGACCATGGCATGGTATGGCAGCCAACAAACCATGAACACAACTACATATGAAACAATGAGCCTTCCACTAATTCTCCGTTCTTGGTCCCCAGAAGAAGATGAAGAAATAGTCCAAGCCAGTAGGCAATAAAAGATTGCAATTATTGGGAAGGGAATAACGAATCCCAGCATAATGGACACTATCTCCATTCCCAATAGCCACTCTTTGAAGGTTTCTTCGGGGTACATTGAGCGGCAATATGTTTCATTAGTTACAGGTGAGGAAACAGTCTTTAAGTAGTAAGTGTCTGGTAGGGAGACAACAAAGGCGACAAGCCAGACAAGGACACATACTAATCGTCGTATAATCTTTCTTCTGCGCTGGCCAGCAGTGCCATTTAGTGACACACACAGGTAGCGATCAACGCTCATGCATGTGAGAAAGAAGATACTGCTGTACAGGTTAATGGAGAACACCAGGTGTGTAATCTTGCAGGTCATCTCTCCCATTGGCCACTGGTTATGCTGGACTAAGGACACCACCCAGACTGGCAGAGTGAGAAGGACACATAGATCAGCTATGGCCAAGTTGAAAATATAAAGGTGAGTTTCATACCCAGTAGTCTTGGCTTGCAGGTTGAGCCAGATCACCATAGAGTTGGCCAGGAGTCCCATTACAAATATAAAGATGTAGACTATAGCAATTATGTATAGAAGAGCACTCTTGTTCAGTGTATTGGGGCAGGATAAGGACTCCAGTATAATGCAGTCTCCATTGGAGCAGCTCAGATTGAAATCGCTGGAATTCATACTTTCCATGTAATCCATCGCAGCCGCAAAATCAGCTGCACTCATTTCTGCAAAATGTCTGCAAACAACCTGCAGGGAAAAACAGGCACATCATAAGATATAACTCACAAATAAACATTCTATATATATATATATATTCATTTATCAATACAATTGTGAGTGGTGCTGACATTTGTTTGTACCAGTTTCTATTAGCTTTTCTCCTAATTCCCATATAAAAGCTTCACCTAAAAATTCTGTCTCCCATAGACCAGTGCATTCAGCTAATTTGTGCCGTTTCACAAATTTTCTGCGAAACAGATCAGATTCGACCATCACTACGTATACTAAAGCACTGTAGTAATAATTAAGTTATGGCACAAAAGCACGATACAGGCCTCAAACCCTTATCAACAAATATAACTAAATTGCGTACCTTGTTTGTACTTCAGGGTGATAAAGTTGTGCTGCTGTATGTTTGAAGAGGGTTCAATGGAAAGAAGCTACTGTTTATTGTAACTGCAGCAAATAATATTGTGACTTCACAATTTGTAGTGTGTCGATTCAGTAGCAATTGACCTTCAACCACAGCTTCCGTCCATTAAAGCATAATGTAGCAAACATCAAATCCAGGTTGTGGTGAATCAAATGGTCACACGCAGGTCGCTGCTGCAAAAGGTGCTTTATTGTAACGACATGTTTCGAGACAAGCTCTTTATCAAGTAAGCTTACTTGATAAAGAGCTTGTCTCGAAACATGTCGTTACAATAAAGCACCTTTTGCAGCAGCGACCTGCGTGTGACCATTTGATTCACCACAACCTGGATTTGAAATAATATTGTGAATGCTGACATGCTACAGATTCTCTTCTTTGAAGCACATATTTTTAAAAATCCTGCATTGTACACCCATTCAAATGCACCACAGCAAAACTGGAACCAAAACTGCCTGAGGTGCATCAACAAATAATACCATGTGCTGGCAACGCAGCTCTATTGTACACAGGGCTGATACTGATACCAGTACCTGCATTTTTCCTGGTAAAAATCAGGTTTAGACTAAATGTCTTTTTTTTTTTTAGCTAAAAAAGCTTTTGTATCAAATCTGTATAATTTGATATATGTATTGGATTCTATTGTATGGACTCTTTATTAAGAATATGAATCCTTATTTACAAATTGCTATTGTATGCCTCCATACTTGCTGTTTTAATAGAATATCTTTCAGATTATAATAAATAACAATTCAATTTAGTGAATGCGTTTTAGGTATCTGCAGGAAGTCATTTATCTCATGCCCCTTGCTCCCTTCTGTTCTCTTGCCATAATGGATTGTAGTCTTTTGACAGGGAAGTCAGCTACACAACAAATAATCGCTTCCCTCAGGCATATGTTAAACAGCAAATGTCACAAAGTTTTTCCATGGAATGGGAACGTTTGCATGGAAATCTGTAAATTTGTTCTTTGGGGATGCAAGTTGATTTCAGTTAAACGAGCTGGGTCACATGGGCATGTCCAGCTGCATGAGGCATCTTTTGGGTATTGTTGCATTGATCCATTGTATTAGCAAACATCAAATGCAAGCTCAAAATTGTTATTGGGCAAAGCCCAAGATCCCATGGGTGAACTCAAAGTATTTGTGTAGCACACTAGTTGGGCCAATGGCATATATAGTGATTTTGGGCATTGTTTCACCAGGTTTTGCACAGAACGTGGCATCAAAATTGACCCTCAGTGTTTTCTATAAGAATCATGTGAAAATTGCACCTTTGAAATATCCATATAATTCAATTCCAAAAGCATACGATTTAGCGAATACAACCTGTCAAATTTCAAGGGGACACAGAATACATGAGCTATGCCTGTATTTGCAGGCCAAAAGTTACTCATGTTTTAGATTGTAAGCTCTAGCGAGCAGGGTCCTCTACCTCACATATCAGTTATATGTAATTTGTATATTTCATGTATACGTCCTTCTACTGTACAATGCTTTGAAATATTAAATATTCATGTTGCTAATGTTATTTCATACTACCGGTCCAAGCAAATACTAATTAACAGATTAAGTATTAATGAGGAATTAGTTTTATGAGCTAGAGATGCCCATTAGAGGTATAGGGAAAAGCTTATATATGCCGCCGGTGACAGAAAATTAGCCTGAAATGACCCCAGATTTGCTTTGCTTTTTATGTTGGTCTTTTGATGGCTAAATAACCCTTCAGCACATGTGTATCAGTTCGTGCCCCTTCCCCCTAAAAACAAACACACGTAGGTGGCAGATCAAGTGTGAAGTAGGTGGGGGTGATAGGAGTGATATACTGTACATTTGAAAGGGTTAAGGTACACATTGTCTCTAGGTGTTAAAATTTGTACAAATGACATAATTATCCCTCAGTGTGCTGTGACCTGGCTCTCCTCCCTATGTCTACGATAGTGACCTGATTTATTTTTCTCTTGGTCTTTGACATAATCTTTAAACTCTGATTGGTCCATGTTACCAGAGCTATATAAAAAACTCAGTCTGTGTAGGGTACAAGCCAAGGCCCATACGAGCATATGGAATCATCATGGTAATAATGTAATGGCTCCTATAATCCTAAACACAGACACTCAACTGCTCCTCTGCAGGCTTTTGTGTCTAGTGGAGTAAAACTTTAAAGGGGATATGTGCGATAGAATCAGAAAGCATGCAAAATCCTTAAAGTCCCGGATTAGGGAACCAATCTCAAAAACATCAATACTCCTTACCTATACAATGGGCTCAGGGACCACCTACCTTCTACATAAATACGATTACTACCATCAATGTTTTTTAATTACTGTATACTTGTCTGTGCAACTGATACCAATGAACCGAAGGCATGAAATCCCTTAGATTTTTACATGTAACTTTGTAAGATTATCAAGCAGGTAATTCCTCTAGAGCACAGGCAATTTCAGCATCCTTTCATTGACTACATGGGTGCTTTTGGAAGTACAGAATTAATGTTGTGCTGCACTCAGTAGATGTCTGAACTCTGGTGCAGGTTTAGAACTAAGTTGGTCATGGTACATCTCTTCCATCTGGTACTTGTACTGCTGCTATTTAGCCAACCCCATGACACATGCTATGACACGTGTAAGGTTTTTCTTTTAACGTATACAACAAATATATTTTACTACATGTACGTGGCCTTTGTGGATTAATTCAGTACCCTTTTGTTTCTTTACAAGTGTCCGCTCCCCTTGTAGAGGGTCTTGGGCTGGTGTATCTGGACTGCAAAAAAGGTTTTTTTTTTAATATTCAAAGCTCTCACGATAAGATACTGGGCCCAAAATTCTTCTAATGAGTTTAGTACACTGATTGGGGGATTATTTGAGCATTTAAAGGGTGGGAGTAGCAAGTCAGGTAAATTACTATAGGGAAATCAAAAGTGATGGTACAGTGCATGTAGTGTAATGCTGAAAGAGAAAATGTGTGTGACACATATCTATAGGGCATCTGTCAAATTCCCAAGGCAGGGAACATAATTAAAACATTATTTGGCCCCAAAAAGAAAAAAAAAAGATTTCAATCTTTCTGTTATCTCCTATGGATAGAAATAGTAAAGCAAGGCTAAGCAGAATAAAATATTGATTTATATATAATATAACCATATCCAGTTGGTTGCATGTTCCTCCATGAATAAGAAATAGCTGGGTGCAGGAGACAGACTGTCTGACTGGGGTGCAGAATTCTCACTGAAAAACACATCTATATTGTTCCCTAATAATTTAAATAAACCTGGTGCTTCTTAACCTTTCATGCATAAGCCAACCATAAAATACTTAGCATCCTGTGTCTGCCTCTGAATGGTTTTATGTTGTTGCTATACCCTATATAATAAGACCTATATATTTGCGCAATTTCATTAACCCAGGGACTCCAACTTTTTTTTACTTGTGAGCCACATTCAAATGTAAAAGAGTTGGGGAGCAATACAATCATGTAAAAAGTTCATGGGTCTGCCAAATGAGGGCTGTGAATGACTGTTTGGTAGCCTCTATATGGACTGGCAGCCTACAGGAGACTCTGTTTGGCAGTACACTTGTTTTTTATGCAAGAAAAATGTGTCTCCAAAACAGCAATTAAAAAATAAGCACCTGCTTTGAGGCCACTGGGAGTAACTTACAAGGGGTCAGTGAGCAACATGATGCTTGTGAGAAATTGGTTGGGGATCACTGCATTGACCTAAGGTAACCACTGAGTCCCATGATTCCAGTATTCTACATTCATGAGACAACCCAAGTCTAATGCTGGCATAACGATTACGATCTTTCTTGAAAAAAGATCTTTCCAAGAAAGATCGTTTGGTACAAAACACACGCATAGAGCTTAATTGTTAGATATACAGATAGAAACAATAGAATTCTACCTGTATATGAGGATTCAGCTTGTTTCCCCCCAATACACGCACCGAATATCGTATGAAAATGTGTTTTGTACAATATTATAGATGTGTCTATGGCCACCTTTATTCCTGACCACATGTGCGGCTAAAGAAACCTGTATAGTATCCAGGTGTGTGGCTAGCTTTTTATTAATCCATTCCTTCAGGCCAACAGCCTGAATGGTCGAAGCATCAAAAAGTGGAGCTGTGGCTGATTCATCATGCACTGGCAAGTGTGGTGTATCAACAGATGAGGTTTTCAAACCTGGCTAATCGACAGACCAACAATCCACAGTGCATATATTGGCCATCAAATGCACCATGCAATCTTGAGAAATTTGTGCTGCTAAAATGGGGTTAGCTTAGCATTTTCAATTTAGATGGGTAAAATTATCTATAGTACAAAACACACACTAGACAGTGGCTTGTGTATACAAGAAACATTAAAACCCCTAAGTAGCCAGTTACAAAACTCCTTGTGTGGCATTATGCCAGGGAAGTCAAACTGAGAACCCTTAAGCTGTTGTGAATTACAGCTCTCACATCCGCTGCAGGATGGTGAATTTGACATGCCAGTTTAAGCCATACATATAAAGTATCACTGGAAAACAAATGTCATTTGAATTGCCATTCCATATGATCTAGTTTTATTCAGGGCAGTGGGTCTTATTAGGGCAGATAGGAAACCAGAATATACACTGACTACATGGAAAGAAGAGCCCTGCACCTGGAACCATAAACGCCAGCCGTACTGCAATAATCGTATCAACATTCTTCCCTGGGTTCAGTAGGGAAAAGTGTCAGGAAATGTTTAGAAAAGCAAATGGCTGTGTACAGAACAATTGCAAATTAATTGTATTAATTGTCTGGCCCCATTTCACCTCCACTAACAATAAGAGTTTATTCAGGTTAAGCAAGTTCTCCTGTAACCCTAAACTTCTAGAAATGCTAGAACAATACAGGTAAGGATTATGGCTGAATCTCTGGACAAAAGAAAGCTGATCTGAGATCAAGGGCTCACTATGAACAAATGGTGTTTGCTGCCTTCAAATGATTCCCAGATAAACAGGTTTATCCAAATAAGATTAAGGTCAGGCCTAGGGTGATGGCTGCATGAAGGCAGGCAGTATGTGTACTATTGAGATTAAATGTTTCCTGGGAATCAAAAGCACAGAAGATCATGGGACTACTTTTATCTGGTATTTGGTAGCATAGGTGATGCTCACCAGATCAGGGTGGTTCCTCTCACTCCATTGTCCGAAGTAGTATCTATTGTTTGGCCTTCCAAACGTCTTGCAGATAATGCCCTGCTTGAAGTTCAACCTAGGACCCTAGTCCTGATAGGTCGCAATACTACTAACTGTAAATCCTGTGGGGGGAGAACCAATGATTTGGTGATCCTTCCAGAGAGAGATCTGGGATGTGCAGTTAGTGACGGTGGGTGTGAGGGGCCTGGGAAAAGCTATGCAGTATGGTTCCCCCATATTGATAGGAGTCAATAAGCATAGGTAAGAACTTGTTAAGAATATGGAAAAAGTTGCACCACAGTCAATGACCCTTATCTGCTTGTGTAGCCTGCACTATTAGTTGCAATATATTATTTTCTGTCAGAACAATACTACTGCTGCACTTGCAGCTCTCATACATGAAGCCATATAACACTTGCCAGAAATGATATGACGGCAGAAATTGGGTTTAGGGGACATAAGACTCATAGAATTTGTAAAACAGAAAGTGCACCAAGTAACAGTCCCTTGCCACCATTAATAGTGTATATAAGCCTGCAGAGCTCTGTTTTATTCAAATCATGTTTACAGTAATTGTATTTGGGCTCTAATAACATCCTCTCATACAAAAAACAAAGGAGGGTTTTTAGAATGCAAAGTATTTTGGAATTGTTTACCCCCCTAAAAAATACACACTGATTGCTACACATCACTACAAATCAGCCTTACAGGGTAATTAATACATTGTTAGTGGTACCCACCCACCTCTTTCCTCTGCCTTATATGTTCCCTGTTTTTTCCCCCTGAAATGTCAGAATCTGACCTTTGGATATGGCCCCTCCCAGAAACTGTAGTACTAAGACATCCTGGGGAGTTCTGTACCATAATTCCGCTCATAGAAACTCACATCTATTCTATTCTTTGCCCCCTGCAGCCTCCCTTTCTCACTTTCAGTTCTTCCCTATGGCATATTGGTTTCTTTTGCTTTTGTGCAATTACTGCATTTTCCTTTGTTTATTTCAAAACTTTTAATTGTCCTGATGTCTTAGGCAAGCAGTACTCAGCTACAATGTGCTTAAATTGGGGTGATTTCTCCCATTCAAAACATATCAAAACATATCAACATATCAAAATGCCAAACTTCGATTTCATGGGAGTGTTTTTAAACTCCCTTAAATTCCAATGAATTTGAAATTCGACTAGGGAAGATTTATAAAAAAAATTGAATTTGTAAAAATCAGACAAATTTAAACGACTCGAATCAAGTTAGAATCAAATTCGATCAAACTCAAATCGAGTTTTTTCTGCTCCCATAATGTAAGGGTTTGGAATTACTGAAAAAGAATAGCTGTTCTGAAACTGCATGTGTTGTTATTCAGCAACTGAATGAGCAGGTATTTAATGCCCCTGCAAAGACAATCTCACACCAGCAACATTTCTTTATTTCCACTAAAGCCCTGTAATAACAATTTAACAGATATATGTTATATATAGTAATCACCCATATTTCCGAGGATATTTGGGGTTGTACATAGGTGTTTACTCTAAATTATGCCTGTGGTCCAAGCCCCTATTCAAAGGTTATACTTTAAGTCTGGGAACCCCACAGAAATGTGTTAAAAACAAAAGACTTGCTTTTTGGGGGGCAAATCTGTACCCGCCACATGTAGACAATATCATAGCGATTCCATTTTACATCTTCAACAAAACACACTGTTATTAATAAATTAATGCCATGTTTCAAACCCCAGTTAGAAATATTATTTTCATCTTCCACTTCAATCAAGAGCTGACTGAGGGTGATGGGAAATTTGCCCTATTTCAGTCAATTGGATGACTTTATCTGGCCATATATATCCTTAGTTACTGACCAGCACTGTCTTGATATGGTGATACTGAAATGAATGCAATGTAAACAGAAGAATAAAGTCTAAACCAACTAACTCATAAAAATGTGTTTACGTGATGGCCCTTTGAAGAGAGAGATACACTGCAGATGATAGATGTAAAAGGCTGTGTAAAGTAAATGGTGGATTTATGAAGGTGTGTGTATTTTTACACCAAGGAAAATCCAGATTTTCCACCTTTATTTTACTTTGCTTCTGGCGGAAGTCACTCTAAGAAAAAACACGTAAAAAATGTATACTGTTTTTTATATGGCAAAGCCTGCCGATATGTGGTGTATTATCCCACTGTTTTTTTACACAGTATAATATGCCGCTATATGTCACTACTAAATGTCAATTTACAGGTACCTGAAACTTCTTTGCCATTTCTGCCAAACTAATACAATATTGCTGCCCCACTGAGACAATGAGCATCTTTCTTTTTCTTAGATGAATAAAGAATGATGTGAAGGCCTTAGTGTATAACCCCTGGGAGAGTGGGAGTGTAGAACCCCCAACTTATGCCACAAACAAACCTTATCATATAAAAACAGTGAACTGTTCCTACACCTTTATACCTGTGCAAATATTTAGTCATTAAGACTATAGCTGCAGAACACATGGGTACGCTTGACTCTGTCTTTGCCAGACAGCTCTGTCGCACACAGAAAAAGTAGCTCTTGGAAAAATCTTGTAAACCAAGCATTGAACCCTGCCACTTGATCCACAACTCCCAAATGATGCAGGGATTTTTAAAGTCTGACACCCTTGAGGTATACAGTACAGTTCATACCCCCACAGGCCCTTGCAGAAATTAAAACTCCCCAATTTCCTATACGTCTTTAGTTATATGAATAATTAATAATGCACACTTAACCCTTTCATGCCCAAGGAGACCAAAACAAAATGCAGTTACATAGTTACAGACGGAGCACTAACAATACTAAAGAGGTTGCCATGAATATGTATTTAATTGGCAGCGCATTCCTAAACATCACTCAGAGGGTTAATGTGTGGTTCATGTTGCCAGAGAAGAGGTTAAACATTCACAGTGTATTGGGTGACCTGGTATCCAGGGGTCAGGCACTAGGGATATTAACTGGCCAGTGCCACAAGGAGGCTACAAGGAGGCCACAAGGAGACTCCAGGTGGCTTTGCTAAACACACACATACACTCACTGATAGATTATATTCGTGCAATACAATAAAAAGTGGAAATGTGCTTAGAACATTTGCCCAGAATGTATCAAATGCTGACAAAGCTAATGATAAATAAACTCACTGGATCAGGACAGAGGAGATTTTATAAACTTTAAATTATCCATTAAATCGCTTGGTGACAAAGGTTCCGGCACTTATTATGTGCACAAATGTATTATTTGCATTATTAGCATATTGTAATTGTGCCTCCTGTATGCTTTCTTATCAGCAACTTTTCTTTGAAAGTCAATGTCTGTCCTGTGATGCCTTTGTTCTGTCTGACATGAAATGGGAATGGGGTAATTTAGGTATTAATGCAAATAATAATTACAGCATTTGTCCTGTTTTACGAGTGGATATGTAAAAGAAGCCACTTTTCTCACTGATGTGGCAGAGGTGCAAAGGAACAGGGATAAGATACACTTCAGCATGCATGCACTGCTAGCCTTCAAATTGTTTAAATCACTTATAATCAATTTTAGCATTAAATACCCAAGCACATGGCGTCACAGTGAGATCATAACAAGATTTGCTAGAACTGTTTCATGGATTCAGGTCTCCCCACCATGGGGTTTTCTTTCTTTTCAAGCCACACTCACAGAGCAACAGCACCAGGCAGCAATAAAATGTCTGGGAAAGATGGCAGTGCCCATGAGTAAGAGACAGCAGAGCACATGCCAGGCAGGTCTCCCCACCATGGGGTTTTCTTTCTTTTCAAGAGAGTAATAATATTATTAAGAGAGTAATAAAGTGCATGTGTAGAAAAGCTGTGTGTGAGCTACACGGATACCCACAACATCACTGGGGCTTTCCCCACGGTCACTAGCAGATAATGATATCAAAGAGATAACACGAGAATACATTATATAACTTCAGCATCAATGCAGATATGGGGAATCACCCACAGTTTAAAATTCAGAACTTTCTGGTCCTTGTTTCACTCATAATATACAGGGAACTATCCCCCAAAGAAAGCGGCACAGAAGCTCACTAACAATAACCCTCACATTCAATTTCTTCCATGACAAAGACTAGAATATCAACAGCTAACTGCCAACATACACACAATAATTTCAATGAAGTGTGCATGGAAGTATTTGCATCTACAGCATTACTACTGCAAAGTAGTCAGACCCCCAAGGTTTTCAGCCTGCACAGTATAAGGAATACAGAAAAACATAATAGGTAGATGCTTAAACTCAACAACTTGAGAGGTAGAGTGATAACTCTGTATACAAGAGATAATTACATATATACATAAGTAATGTGAGAATGTGCCACTGTTGTAAACTCTATATATGCTCACCCCAGCTTTTATTAAACAAAATACTTAACATTACTAAAGACTCTCTCTGTATATACAGGTATAGGATCCCTTATCTGGAAACCTGTTGTCCGTAAAGTTCCAGATTACGGAAAAGCCCATGACTCCATTTTATCCAAATAATCGAAATTTTAGGTATGATTTCCTGGTTCTCTGTAATAATAAACCAGTATCTTGTACTTGATCCAAACTAAGATATAATTAATCCTTATTGGAAGCAAAGCGTAAATACGTAAATGCCTACCGAAATAAAAAAGCACGAGACAGAGATTACTGGATTACTGAAGAGCTTACACTCTATCATCCATGATACAGTGTGTGTAGGGAAGAAACAGCTGTGACTGTTAAAATACAGTACTAGAAGTCATATTTATTAGGGGGTATAACATTTCTATATAGGGTTATATTTTATTCTTTATAGTAGCTATAGTATATTCTGTATAATGGTATATGTTCTTTACAGAGGATCCATTGGCTTTATGAGGTTGATTATTCTGTAAAGCAGGATATATATGGTACAGATGGTACATAAGATAGGATGCACTAGAGCTGGGAGGTACCATGTGTGGTGCTAGTGCCATAGTGTTAGTTAGCAGCATGTAAGCATGTGCTAGTGTTGCATACTCTGAATATACAGCAGGAATTGGCCAACTCATTCACATAGTTTTCTAAGCGTCGGTGTAACTATTAAATGCCCCTCAGCCGCTGAGAGTTGGTACAGTCTGGCGCCCCTTATACCAGAATCCCATCACTCCGCTTCTTATTTCATTACGAGCCTAATATGACTGAGAGTTAATAAAGATATTGGATGAGTGACTTGCCCTCACCCCACCTTTAGAACCCGTCACTTACCACGCTGCTTGACTGTAGGGCGCAGGTCCCAATACAACCTATCACTTGTTAGTTCCCCGTGTGTTTGAGCTGCGAGCTCGCCTGCCTCTCTCTCTATATATATGTAAAGGTACAGCAGAAGAACGCTAGGGGGAGCTGTAGCGCATGCCCGGCCATGCATATACTAGGTAGAGCAGCACGCTGTGTGGTACCGCGGCTCCTCCCAGGGGCGGGGATCTACAGCCCAAATGTGATGGCAGCGAGCGAGACTAAATGAGGAGGGGAGGCTGCCAGTTATATGCTCTGGATCCCGAGCTGCAGTGAGAACCACTTGATGGATAGAGAGCTACTGGAGATGGGCAGAACATTGCAAGGACACAGTCCGGGCTGTTGAAGTTCTCACAAAGTTGAAAACTACAACATGAAGTATCTGAGTTGGACAATTAGGCTGCACCGCCATTTTCAGATAAGCACAACCTGAAGCGCCGCCGGATTATATCGCCTCTAAACTACTGGCTGCACACCTCACTGCCGGCCTGCATGTCGTTTGCTAATGTCAGTGCTGAGTGCTCCCAGTATTCAGTGTCATTTACACACAATGTCCACTTCGCTTCTCTTTGTGACAATGAGTGACAGTAATGTCCCCATGCTGGGCAGCAGCAGCTTCTTGTACCCGGCACACTTACCAGAAGGGCTCTATGTGTTAGAGCAGGGGTCGAAAGCCCAGATAGGAAGGAAGCACACCAGAAATTTAGGCTAAGCCTTTAAATCATTTATTTTAGAACAGGGAATATTCAAAGAATTTGGGGTGCTCAACCCTTCACACATAACCCTATTGTAGGGTATCGGGTGCTTGATCTGGATGACCCTTTCCTGCCCAACGGGTCCAGCATACAATGTAGAAACAA
>CM044448.1:70526924-70549652 GCA_024363595.1 Xenopus borealis
GCTTCTTCTGACTGAGTTGAAAATCAGTCATGAAGACAAACTTTAGATGGTAATCTCTGCATTAACCAGCATTTGTGTGGTTGCAAGTTAATATATGGTCAGGAGAAAGCAATTAGATAAACACAGGCCATGCAGCATGAAACTGTCCTTACACTTAGAGCTTTTCATTCTTGCCAGAGGTCATTGGTTCATGCTGAGATATACAGATGCTCTGGACATGTCTTACACTTGACAAATGCTTTGTTTTAGGGCAAATTCCACTGATGTTCATGGTTTCTAATTAGGAGCTATGCCATAAATCACACACAGTTAGATGAAAACCCTATTATTATTGGTATATATGTGTGTGTTGGGCTGACAAATAAAGAGTCACCTGCAAAGTCTCAGTTCAAGGTCAGGAGGAATTTTTGGGGAGACACTTTGAGAAAAGCCAGATATAGGAAACTTGGATCTTATCTGTTGCCTGTGTTTATACAGGTTGGATAGGAGTTATTAAGCATTCATCTCTCTTTGCTTAGACCTTAATTGGCCTGAGGGGGAAATCTTGGCTGAGCACTAGAATCATAAATCCTGCTGAAGCTCCTCTAGTTGCTTTATGAAAGCCCATCCTGACCTTGATTGGTGTAAATGATCTGACCCTTCACTCGCACTGTTATCTTTAAAACCCTAGTGGTTTATTGTATTTAAATAATGGCTAATGTAAATAAATCCTGGTATTTGCAGATGGAGATTCTTGAATTATACCGGACCTAGCAGGGGTTGAAGGCTTGTCAATACATTTTAGGTAGTTGTGTGCCCTCATGCAGGTGGGTGAAAGCCTTCAAAGAAATTTGCTAAAGGCAACGGAATTTGTGTGCAAACTACAGAGGTGCCATGTTTGACCTCAACAAAGACTGCCCTGATCTGTTTGAGTGTACAATGAAGAATATAAATACACTGGAATTATAGAAGAGATGTGTGGGGTAGCATGTGGGTGAGATGGAGTGATAAGAAACATGTCTATGTTTCTGTAAGCATGTGAGAGAAGGCTGAGAAGGAAAGAGACATACAATGTGTGAATGTGTGTTTGTATGAGAATGAGAGAGAAGAATGTGAAAAACTAAAGAAAGGGTGTGAGTGAAAAGAGAATAAATCACTAGATAGTTCCATAGGCCTCACATCTGGAGCTATTTAGTGAGATATGTGGGGAGCTGCATGCACCTTGTATGTAGAGAAGCACCATTGTTTCCCTGCTTAACCTATTCACTGCACGTTTATTATGATTACACTTTATTTAGTAAATGCTCCCATTCCTACTGGGTCTTTACAACAACATAGAGAAATCTTTCATGCCAAACCAAAGCTCCATAGGGAATGGGATGAATAGAATAAGGAAAACTGCAAGATGGATATTAGGCCAATGGTACACCTATGCAGGCTGCAAGTGGTTAATCTCATTTCATGCCGAGGAGGAAAGTATAAATAATGTTTTATTGGGAAGAAATATTAAAGCAAAGAAAATGTATGATTTGGCCACAAAGAGTGGAGGGATTAAAGGAATTTATAAATCATACTTCTCTAGAGTTTGCTTTCATACACATTCATTTGCAATACAATTAAGTGGAATGTTTCGTTTGCTGTTTGCCAGAGAAGTGTGCGTTATGTCATGTATCAGTTCTGTCAACATTTTTAATGGCAACGGCCAGAATATTTTTGTTTTAGACCAGGGAGGTCCAAGCTGCACCCCTGTGCTTATAGTTGGACTACAACTTCCAGCATCTTTGAGAGACAATGTTTTAAAGCTGTATTCTGGTAGGCGGGTGTCATACTGTGCCAATGATTGATTGCCTGCTTTGTAACCTCTTGCCCACATGCCAGTGCCACACCCCCTTTCTCGAACTTACTATTCACCTTGCTATTGGCTAAGGCCACACAAGCAGTTTTGTATTCACAATATGTTAAAAAAATAATCCCATGGACAAGACTTCTGTTTTACAGAGTAGGTGGCGCTTGGGATACCATGGCGTAAGGACTATATTGTGCCATTAGGATCAAACACATACCAAAGTTAAGACATCCCTCTGACCACACTCTGTTTAGTGTGGACAAAAAAAGAACAATGCATTTTTATTGCACAGCAAAGTAAATTTTGGCAACTGTGCTTAAATAGATAAATAATTAGGGTTCATATTTGGTCCACTGCAGTAAAAGAGTTTCCTTCTGCACCCTTATAAGTATTCTTATTTTTTCATATCATTATATAATAATTATTTACAAAGCACCAACAGAATTCTACAATAGAATGGTGTATGGATTAGATGTCTAGCCTGTATACTGACCAATACACAAGAAAACTCACGTACACATCCATGCCCCTAATCCATCCTGTCCATTCCCCAATTATGCCAATCCTCTGCCCATGTTCCAGCCTGTCTGTTATATAAGCTGATACTACAGGACTAATTAGAACTGGTTTCTTTGCTGACATTATAGTCATTATCTGAATTACTGATTAATCAGCCTTATTGTAACAACTAACCCTGGTGGTCTAGTGGTGCGGCGGGGACACCTGCCACGCCACTCCTCTTCTTCCTCTGCGCCAGTAATTTAGGGCGTTTGGATTTTCTCATTACCCGTTATAGATTTTCTCCTTGTGAGTTCCTAGTTATTCTGTGCTATTTGAGCTTCTGATACCTGTTGTGACCCCTGCCTGTTTGTGACTAATCCTGACTTCTGAAATCCTGATCCTACCTGGTAACCAACTCCTCTATTCCGTACCCCTTCTGATTGATCTCCTGGTTTGACCCTTACCTATCTGACTCCTCCTGTACTCTGCCTGCACCGACCCGGCCTGATTTGACTACGCTTTCTGTCTACGCTTTGTACTGTGACCTTCTGCCCAAAAGACTTTGATTTAGTGTCGTGCCCCTTTGCTCATCCAGAAACCTTCACTTTGCACCTCTTTTAATAAGACCTGGCAGCATCCGGTTAGCTGAGGGCTCCTCCCGAGGTGAAAGAGGCAGAAGCAAGAGCAGAGAACAAGGTGCTTAGCATTGGTTCTGGTTTTAGGGTGCCAACCGTGACACTTATATTGTGACATTTGGGGGGTTATTTACTAAAGTTAGTGGGTTTTTTTGCTCAGAGTTTTAAAAAGGGGAAAACAATTTTTTCATGGGAAAAAAAACTTTAATTTAAGATTTATTATACCCTGGTGCTTTTGTTTTCCAACTTATCAGCAAATCTAATTGCTGATTGCTTGCCATTGGCAATATCTCCAGAAATCTCTCCAATGTTACTAAACATGCCCCTTAGTCTCTAAGATCAGTAAGTGACAGCAGCACAGAGCATGTGCAGTGAATCAGCAGAAAGAAGATGAGGGGCTACTTGGCATATTTTAGGGCACAGATCTTCCCTGCTGAAGCTTGCCTTGGGCTGGTAGAGAAGCCCAAACCATAATGTACAACATTTCTGGCCAACGTCTTTAGTTATGCTATAGTTCTCCTTTAAAAGGGGAATCTACCTTTAAGTTGGAAATCATAGAAAGTGGTATTCTTAGCCACTTTTCATCTGGTCATCATTTTTTTATTTGTTATAGTTTTTGAATTATTTGCTAGGGGTTTTCCTGAAAGGGGTTTCTGTATATCCATACAGTACCTTAAGTCTACTAAGAAAAGATTTAAACATTAATTAGACCCAATAGAATTGTTTTACCTCCAATAAGGATCAGTTACATCCTAGTTTGTAAAAGCTACGTAATATGTTGGGGCTCTATAAATACATGTTAATAATCATAACATAAATAAAAATACAAAGGAAATAGTTGTAAAGGGAAAAAAATTAATTATATGATTAAAATGAAGTTTACGGGAAATGGCCTTCCTTTAATTCTGAGCTTTTTGGATAATGGATCCTATACCACAGCTTCTGGCGTGACTACTGCATTCTTACAAGAGACATACATAGCAAATGTAATTGGGGAAATCGGTGCAAGTTCCTACATGTTGAATGTGACCCTTGCGAATAGGTTTCACTTGTCCCCTACTGCAAGAAGGAAGTAACAGCAAGATGGTGAGATTAGTTGCAGTAAATTCCTCCTTATTTACGAGTGTATAATCTGCTACATTCACTTCTCATTATTACTTAGTGACTCTTATAGGCTGTGACAGGAGTTTGCTGTGATAAAATCTGGTGCAGATTTCACAGGTAACAGAATCCAGTTGAATACTGTATAATGGTGAGAGGTCTCTGGGAAGTTAAAGGGCGACTGTTATTCTCATGTTTGACCCTTTCTTAGAAGAATTACCTCACGGCAGTCCCAGATGTTTGTGTTTATTACATTATCTTTTATTTAAAGAAAAACTGACAAATTCAATAACAATGTATTTTAACCACTTCAGTTTTCTGCCATATCGAGTTCAGTTCCCATATTTCAGCAATGTCCAGAACGAGGCACTCCATCACTATTGCATTTGTTTGTGGGCTAGATATATCCTCCCTTTAAACACAAAGAAAAACAAAGATTGTATTTAAAAGCAATGTCGAATTTTACTAAAATAGGGTAATGCCATAATTACAGGGGCATTTGCATAGCATAACACTTGACTTTCCTACAAAACGAGTTGGAGTTCACCCTTAGGTCTCCTTCTTTTTTCTTGGGGGCCTTTAACAGGGTTAAGTAGCAGAACAATCAAGATTAGGAAATTTGACAATGCAAAATAAACAGTTCCACCTAATTTGAAATATGTATTTTCAATAGCACTAAATAAATTTAGCAAGATGATGCCTAGCACTAGTATTGCATGAATAATTAAACAGCAATTTAAAAAAAAAAAAACGGGAAAATATGGGATGATAACATGTCTTTAATAATTAATAAAAAATGTTCTTGATATGGAAATGCTTTTAGGTTTATGGGTTGAGTTGAATGAGTTTGCTTGTCTTGTTTCTTTGCACAGCAAAACATGTCACAACAACTAAACTGTCCATGTGTCCTATCATGGGAATTACCCAAAAGTGACAATTACCTGCAAAGTGCCAGTGCTGGTACAGTGCCTTCATGCAATGCCCACTCATGGGCCTTGGGAGATGCTTACTTTTCAATTTAATCCCAATAAACAGTTTTACTTCATATTTGTGCCCTGTGGATTTCCTTGAGTGCCTATAGACCCTTATTGTTTGTATTGCTTATGATGACCGTTCCCTGAGCTAAGGCTCTGGGGATGGTGCAGTGTCAGATTGGGGCATTGGAGCCCACCAAGGGCATCCTTGCAACCAATAGGGCCCAACTTCCACCCCCCCCCCCCACACATGCACTGCATCATGTCTGCGAGTAACATCCAATACCACTTATCACCCAACTCGGGGAGTAAGCCTGGGCTATCAGGGCACATGAAGACTAGGGCCCACCAGGTTTGTTCCTGGTATCCTACCGACCTTGATCCAGGGACTAGTCCGATTGTGATTATGGAGTACGAAATTAATTTTTTCCTCCTCTGAAGCAAATTGGAGAGGCTTTAGATGGGTTTTTTTTGCCTTTCTCCAGGTCAACTAGCAGTTAGGCAGGTTAAAATAGTTAGGTTGAACTTGATAGATGTGTGTCTTTTTGCAACCTAACTTACTGTGTTACTGTGTAGTCTGTCCCTGGGCTGGTGCACCTGGAGTACTGCTTCAATTAGGTGAGTTGTTTATACTGGTTACTTGTGGCACCTTCTCTTATACTACTAGAATTGACCGATTCCCACTCAACACTATGGGGGGGGGGGTAATGTTGATGATAAAAACAATGGGAAAATCAGCCAAAATGTGCACTGTGATAAACCACATGATTTAAATCCTGCATTCTAAATATCAAGCTGAATAACTGTCTGACAGAGGATAGTGGTTATTGTATATCAGTGTGCCTGGTTTTAATGATAATGGGTTAATTTTATTGTCAGAAGGCTGAGAAGCAATTTAGTACAAGTGGTTCCTTTGTTCTGGCACATATAATAAGTATAACAATGGTAATTTTGAAGAGGTTTTTTTTCCATAATGATGAAAACTCTTCATTACATATTTATGGTAATTTCTTTTAAAAGAAATTATTTTCTGTTTATGCTCATGTAATGTTAGTGGTGTAACTTGTAGTCATTGGGCTGGCAGCAAAAAATGTTCCTTGCTCTTTCACCTCTGAGTGTGATACATAAAGCAAAAAATGTTCTGAACTTTACGGGTCCTTGTCAAATAAATCAAAGATATTTGTTTAATCATATGCAAGGTCCATATGCACCATAAGGTGCATATGATTAAATTTGCGAATTTCCAGAGAAATTTACGAAAAATTTGTGAAACGAGTCGCGGCACGCTTTTGACGCACGTCGCGCCAACTTCGTCGCGTCGCGCAATTATCGCCAAATTAATTCGCCCATCACTAGTGTGCATCTCTCTCTTTCTCTTTCTCTCTCTGCGGCAGGACAATACTTTAAATTAGTTTATTTTTATAACCATCATAAAGTGATTTACCAAGAACACATTGTGACATATTTTAGCATTCAGCCATATATATACTTGCTACTTTTATGGGACTTGCAAAGGATTAGTTATCTAGAAAAATGTGTCCATTATGTATTGTAGATGACCAATTCTTTGGGCTCAGTATGCTGTCATTAAAACATTGTTAATTCATCTTTCTGAGTCTTCTGGTTTTCAGTTTGATGCAAATCATTGGCTTTTCCTCCCAAGTGACCCCATAAAACACGTACCCAACTGCTTTTATCTGGCATGTTTTTCTAGCCTGTCAGCAGGAATTCCCATAGAAGGCCTTTGTGCCATTTGCAAGGTCAAATACATTTAAGAAAGGGGGAGATACAGGAATTTACAGGGTAGGACTTCACAAACGATAACGTTGTTACTGTGGGTAGTTTAGATGACTCAATAAATCAACCTTCAGTAATCATGTCATAAACTCCAAACTGGAAATGCTAGATAAAATGCCAGGGTTGCAGAGGGGATGTAATGCATTGTCTTCAGAAGGACTAACACTCAAGATTCACTAAGACATAACAGATCATTATTTTCCATCTCTGGAATCTGACATCCACAGTTTTAGAACATGCCTTGTAGTAAATGTTATTGTGACTGTTTGTTAAACCTCTATCACACCATTAAAATCCCCATCCAGTGGTGCCTGGGGTTATAAAAAGGGATTCCCTGCTGAGAGAGAGAAAGAATATTACAGATAGGGGCTTTTTATCACAGGGAAAGGGACGGAGCAGTGCTGTGGAATATATTTCCACTTAAGTGAGAAAAATAATAAAAGAAGGATTAGAGAAAGCTTTGACCAAGGAAAATAGTTCAGAAAAATCAACATTATGAAAGGCTGTTGGAAGAAGAAGGAAGCTGGATATTTAGGAAGTGACCCACTACTCCCTTGTCATAGTTCTTTTATTCAGATTCCCCTTTCACTGAGATATCTATATCATAATATTTGCTATAAATTCTTGGCAAGTTATTTTGTGTGTTATGCAAACAGTATAAGGGTTGTAAGTTAACATTTCAGTTTTGTATTTATACTTATAAGAATGAGCTGCCAAATTACTAGATGTTTGGATGAATTTTCGAGATTTTCTTTGTGAAATTTGACTTGGGAATTGTTAAAGTTCGATTTGAGTTTTTATAAAATTTTTAATTAGATTCTTGAAATTTATCATACACTGGCCCTTTAAGAATTCGATTTCGACTATTCGACACCTTAAACCTGCTGAATTTCTGTTTTAGCCTATGGAAGATGTCCTGGGATCAATTTGGAGTTGTTTGCAGCCTTCCTGAAATTCTATTAGAATTTGATTCGAGTTTGCGGGTCAATCCAATTCACCCAAATTCCAAACATTTTATTTTTTTAATAAATTGCAATTGGTCGAATTTGAGTTCACGTTAGTTCATGGGAGTTTTAAATAACTCCCATGAACTCGAAAATCGACCTTTGATAAATTTGCCCTTAAATATATTTGATGTGAGGCAGCCTTGGATAAAATGTTTTGTTTCTATTACATAGACAGTTTTTTTGCTAAGGTAATAAACAAGGGGGATATTTGCTTTGGACATAAGCTTTAGAGGGATCCCTATGAAGAAATTGGGGGGGGGGGAGATAGATAAAAGTCAAAGAACATATTATATTGAGCAACAGCTGCAGCTGCAATTTATGTAATCTCCCAAGGGGGACAAGACTGTAACGTCAGGTCTGCAAGGTAGGATGTAGAAATAATTTTAAGCACTGGGCAGCACAATGGCATTGCTGGGGGGGGATAGGCAGGAACCTATAAATATGGATACTAAAGGAGAACTATACCCCAATAATAAAAAACAAATCATTTTTGTTGGTTTTAACTTAAACAAGCACTAACATGCAAAATACCAAATGTAGCTTACTAGGAAAGCTAGTCCAATAATTCATAAAATGTTTAAAAAACTTTTGGGTCTCTCTTCCTTTTTCTCAACCATTTGACAATTGAAACCATGGCTTTTGCTTTATCCACGAATCCATGGCTGTTGCAGGAACCCTATTCTGTAACCAACTATAAATGAACAATGAGCTCCACTATTTAATTTTTCTTTACAAAGTTTAAACATTTATAAGCATCAAAACTAAAAGCAAGAAAACAATTGCCTACTCAGAGACCAAGCTGTAGTTCAATTGCATTTAATGAATCCATCACTTGTGTAGCATGAAGCATTTTTTGAGGCATACTGCCCTTTACACAAAACCAGTTTCTGTCTAAAAACATAAATAAAGTATTGAACTTACAATCTTGTTGATTAAAATCAAGCTAATTTGTTTGACTTTCCATTCATGTTCTGTACACAATATTTACATTATTTTATCATTGTTTGCAACCCTAATAAATGTGTCAATAAAAGCCATATCCTGCTCTTTTCATTATGTATGTGAAGCCAAAGGTAACTATGACAAATTGCTTATATTATTTGCCCAGGATTGACATTTTTGAGCAAAAAAAAATTAATGCAGTGAGATTACTAGTTAATGGTGCCATAACATTCATCAATCATTCTGCTTCAGAAAACATAAGGAATGCTGTTTGGATAGGGCCCTCTTTACATCTCATAATGGTACTTATTTTGTAATCTTTATGTTAAATTTATACATCAATTTGTTGGACAGTGCTACAGAATGTGTTGGCTCTTTAAACATAATAATAAAGATCGTAATAATAATAGTCTAGTAAAATAACAAACACAGACCAAATCCATGCTGCCCCTTCAATGGATCCTGACGGAAACGGGGTGGAAACAGAATAATGACCAGGAAGGATATTTTGTACCTAAAATGTTTTTACCAGTACAGGCTGTATACAATAATTGTCGAGTGTGTATAGTAGATGGAGAGAAAAATACAGTGTAGACTTGCAGTACAGGTATTAGATCTGTTTTCTGGAAACCAATATCCAGAAAGTTCTGAATTTCAGAAAAGCCATCTCCCACAGACTTCATTTTATCAAAATAATCCAAATATTTAAACATTATTTCCTTTTCTCTGCATTAATACAACAGTACTATGTACACGATCCAACTAAGATAGAATGAAGCAAAACCAGCCTATTGGATTTACTTAATATTTACATAATTTTCTAGTAGACGTAAGGTATGGAGAGCCAAATTACATAAAGATCCATAATCTAGAAACCCCTAGGTCCCAAGTATTCCGGATAGCAAGTCCCATAGCCATACAAAATTGATTAAACAGTCAATTATCACAGTCCTTCTTTATGCTGGGACCATGTTTCATGGAGAAAAGAATGAAAAATTTTCCTTTCCATTGCAAATCACCATCAATATTTAGCAATAACACTAAAATACACAACTCTAAATAATGTAATGGACTCCTGGAAGACCCCATCCCCAATAAATTCCATATCTTTTTATTTGATATCTCATGCTGTTGCATCACAGTTACTAGGGGTATAGTTAAAGATGTAAAGCCGATCTTAACAATCTCACCAAAAATGGCAAAAGTTTACAGATAGACTTGATGGACTAATGTCTTGTTTCAACCCAAAATGAACTATGTAACTATGTAAGTATTCAGTAATGATAGGGTGTGGCATCCATAGATGAATTAGCATGTGAATCTTTTTGTTTTGCCAGGAACACTGATATTAATGCTAGATATGGATCTTTTTTATTGGCAGCAACTTTCTTTTATCTGTCTTCTACCCTGCACTGTCAGTTGGGAATGCCTCGTAATCTAGTTCCCACTATAAAGTCCAATGAGTTGCACGGACTTCTATTCTGTATGCCAGAACAGCTCCCACATGGGTTGGCTTTCTATGGAGCTATATAATTTAACCTATATCAGCAGAGAATGTTTGGAAATGCGAACATCTTTGGCAACCACACTTAGAGCTTGACCAAATAGTTTGTATTGTAGCAAGGAATAACATCTGCTTATCCTTTATAGCTGCCAGATTTGCTAACCATTAATAATACTATATATAGATTTTCATTCTATTCAATATAATGGATGCAACCATTTGTTTTCAAAAACTCCATGCTGTAGAAAATACCCTATTTATTATTCCATTGTATTCCATGATTTTTTCTTTTTGTATTTTTCCCATACTTTTAAAGACTTGTCACTCTACTGTATTATAATATAATTATAATACTACAAATATATATATATATCTAAGAGCCAAATAAAAAGCATGCTACTCACAAATAGAAGTTCATCTTTGTCTGGTTGCAGTCCGAAAACCAATAAATATATAACCAGAAGAAGGAAACATTCCACATCCACAGGGATTATCAAACAATAAAGTGTTTTAATGTGATGGACTGACATTGCGGCTGGCTATAGCTCTCCCTTTCAGAACATAACCTCCTCCCCACATGGACCCTATAATGGCTAAGAAGGAGGAGGTAAGCAGGGGCCTGGGTTCAGGCCCGGACTGGCCATTTGTGGGTTAGGGCAAATGCCAGAGGGGCTGCTATAAGGTCCCATAGAAAGTCAGTGTTTAGTGGGCTGGTGGGGGCTGTTTGGGCCTCTATGTGGGCTGATGGGCCTCTTGTGTACCTGAAATGCCAGGGCCTATTTTAATTCTCAGTCCAGCCCTGCCTGGGTTAGATGCTGCGCCTGAAATATGGCCCTTGGATGCAGTTCCAGTGTTCCAGATGGACCAGTCTGACCGATTATAGTAAATCAGCCTCCATATGTACCTTATCTTCACAGTAAAGGTTTCAAACTGTAAATGTCTTTTGATAAATCAGTAATAACAGAAGCTTTTACAGATAGAGGGCTGCAATGAAAAATTCTGTGTGCAAGTGCAAAAAAGTCCACATTTTTTGCACCTTGTGCACTGCTTTTTCATTTTTCTGTATTGCTGCAGTCCTCTGAGCTCTATTTTGGAGCACAGAGATCTACTGCTTGCCATCTAAATAGGGGTTTGTTAACATTAGGCAGTACTCTATCCAAGAGGGACAGGATAAGGGAAGCATGTAGGTGTCCTGCCCCTAACCTGTCCCCTAACTAAAGCAGGCAGTAAGGACAGGGCTCAGTTGCTCTTCCTGGAACTGCTCTCTCCTCTCCAGAGCAGTATTCCCTGGGGTGCAAGTGCCTGGTAAATGAGAGCCAAGGGTTGCACACTTGCATCAAATTGAATATGACCTCTGTTATGAGAAGCTTCTTTGAGTGCACAATGATTATAAAAGCAATGATACTGTTGCCACTCAATTTCCAATAAGACGTAACAATACCCCCCACCAACATGTTGATTTTAACTATCTTTACTTATAAAATGTTCTCCCAGCAAAGCCCTTGGTGTTTTCACAGTGACTGCTGTTCCCATGCTGTTTATTACTTGTAATATATTATTTAGGTGATTACATTCTATTGGTGATTTTGTTGAATTTCTAGCTATTTTATTGTATTTTTAGTTCTGCATAGGTGTTAAGTGCTCTTTGTGCCCATAACATTATTTAGCTATTTTGATTGCAAATTAGACTAGGTGAAAAAAAAACAAAGCATTGATCTGAGTGGTTTTTATTGTATTATTTATATTATTGTAATATTAATGCATTCTTCATTGTTCTTGGTTATATGTTTTCTCCAATGAAAATCTTTTCCAAACTACTGTATGTTTTCATTTGGGTGCCTGCACAAGCCATATAGATTGATAAATACAGCGCTACGCAACAAGTTGGCGCTATAGAAATACATGTTAATAATGTTAATAATAATAAAGCTATGTATGTTATGCATCGTAATGTTCAGTAGAACCCTGGCAGCTGACATTCCTACTAAGGATGTTTTTCTGTTACAAAATGTTGGAACTAAATGGGACAAAATGCAAGCTTTGAGATGATTTTCATGCATGTGTACACTTGGCAAGGTGCACTTTGTATGTACATTCAAGTATGTGTGAGAAATGTGTAATTAGGATGTGTAATGTGAGCTTAAATGTTGCTGATTTATAAAAATACATAAGGAGAAAAGACAAAAGGCTGATTTAAATTTAAAGTGTGCTCCTTTGAGAGCTTTTGTAATTTACGTATATTTCCAATTCACTTGTGTTTTCTAAGATATTTTGTTTTAAAGAATAATACCATGCTTTCAGTTCATTATCTCTCTTACAAAGTCAGAGTGTTAGTGACCCTAAGCACCCTAAGGTTGTTTCTACTCAGTTAACCATAGGGTCGCTGACTTTCAAAAGGACTGTTGAACTGAAAACCTGTTATTGTCAGTCTAAAATGGCAACCCAACAACCACTAAAAATAGAACATTGTTAAGTGCTCAAAGGAGTGCTCTAAATCAACTTACATCAATTACAGTGTAATTGGTTTTATTTTAGATTATCTTTAATAACAGTGCATATCCTAAAAATAGATTTTGGTCAGAATTATAGTATGTTTTGTTCACTAGTAAAATGATATTTTTTATTTAAAAAAAATGCAAAGCCACATTGCATAGCTATAACTGTCACCAGCACACACATACCTAGAATACCCTTTCTTTTACCTGTTCAGGTTCATTAGGCATCCATGAGCATGTCAGGATTTGTTTCTCTTTACAAGAGTCAAAGCCCCATAAAAAGGAATGCAGAAAATGTCAAATTTTAAATCCCACATGATCATATCAGTTCTGATAGAAGCGGGTCTTCAGATTTTGGCATGAACCTTTTTCACTCTCTAACCTGTGGGCTGATTCATCTGTCACAATTTAATAAAGAAATATTCTTGGCAAAAGAATCAAGTTGAAATTTTGTAATAAAAAGAGGTTTAGAGGCATGCAATTTCATATTTGTGGAAATGAAATATTCATATCTGATCCCCTCTGGCAGTAAAATGCAATCAATGTATTCTTTTTCTATGTAGACACTCAAATTCTAGCTGCAAGACAATGCAGATACATGTAATTAAAGGCAGTATAAATTATAGTTACATCATGTTTAGATTTCATGTTTAACTGTATAGATTGTATTTTTACAGTGCAGAATGTTTTTGCTTTTCATTTCACAATGAAATGTTGATTTAATCATATATTTAGTTATAGTGAAAGATTTAAGCCTGGAGTGTTTTAAAGGCAATGTTGGCCAGGTATTCTGTTTTCTAATAACATTCTTTCTTGACTACGGCTCATAAATAATAGAGTGGATTCACTGCCTTAAGGCCTGGATAAAGTATTGTGTTGAGGAGCTGTACGCAAAGGAACCCTGCAGGAAGCTATTTAGGAGGGGAAGTTATTGTAATTTTTTTTTCTTCTCTTGTGTTATCACAGAATAATTAGACATTGGAAGCATTTAATAGCTAGGCACTTTATCCAGCAGCGTCAAAACCTCCCGTTCAGGTCTGTATCCTGTCAATGGAATGGGAATGTGAGTTTCCTTCTGGATTCAGGAGCAGAGCAGGTGTTCAAACAATAAAACAAGAATACCCCTCCCACCCCTCCCCTAATCTGCCTCACAAAAGCTTCCCGTATGTTTACCAGAAACAGGAAAAATTCCCCCCAAAAAAACATCCTGTGCCAACACCTCATACCAGATTTGTTTCTTCTATATTTTCTCACAGTCAATGGTTGTTATTTATAAAGAATAATGCAGTCTGCAAAGCAAACATGGAGATAAAGTGATACTTTTGTGACACACAATAACCCCCTTCCCTGTAGAGACTGCTGCTTAGCCTCAGTAGGTCCATGCATACTGATCTCAGTTCCCCTTGATACTGACTTTTGAACTTGAATTAACTTTGACTTTTTCAGTGGTACTGCAGCATCTACATTAGTGGTACTGAGCTTTTTATATAAAACAGTAGTACTACACTGCAATTATTGGTAAATTGGTAAGGACCACTTTATGGGGCGAATTTTCGCCAGCACTACGCAAATTCACAAAAATTCACTAAAGTACTAATTTACGCTCAGGTCGGCGAACAGTAGCGCAGTTGCGCTAGTGTTACTTTGTTAGGCAAAACGCTGTTACGCTAGCGAAGACTAATTTGCATACGGCGGGCACTTTAAGTTATAATAGAAGTATATGTTACAGCCACTACCCAGCCACTACATTCCACTACACAAGCCCAGGAAACCTTTAATAAAATAAATAAAGTTGTCCTATTGCCCTACATGTGCCCCCTGTATAGTTGTGTTGCCATATGTTAGGAAATGTAGGGGAGAAGGAGGGACCCCCCCAAAAAATATCGATCTTTTTCAGACTATCACCCTCCTATGCTAAAATACGCCAGCGTTTTTTTGGGACTTAGAAAATTGTTTACATTTTTTAATTTTCAACCTCCTATCTAACGTTCAGGAAAATGTTCATATTAGTGAATTTGCGGATTTACAATCCTTCGTCAGTGCGCAACTTCGCCTGGCGTAAGGGTGCGAAGTTGCGCAAGTCTATCTACTTCGCTAGCGTAAATTTGCCAGAGTCCGTGTTAGTGAATTTGCGAAGTTGCGAAATGACGTCACGCTGGCGAATTAGCGCTATCGTTAGACGCTTCGCGCTTTAGTGAATTTGCCCCATAATATGTAGGACCAGGCTCAGAAATAATTCCTGCTTCAACCTTCCTGCTGCACCTGCCCAACCTCCTGGTTGGTATGCTAAAAAGTAAGGTGCACTTCTTCAAATACAGAATTGAGCCATCTAGTGAGAATCGGTTGTCTGCTGGGGTTTTATATCTGACCCCACTGCTGACTGCCCAATCCAACTACACAGATCAATTTATAGAAATGCACATAAAAAAGGGGTGGGGGCAGGCTATTAAGAAAGAGGGGGCAAAAGTAGAGTGCAAAACATAGATGGGGTGACAGAAAGCAACAGAATAAAAAATGGAAAGAAGGGGCATAATGAAATATGCAGATATGGTATGGCAGACATGAGAATAATGAACGGAGGAGTGATGAATAAAAAAAAAAAAAAGCAAAATCATGAAGAGAAGAAAAGGATGTTGAAGGAAATGGAATGAAAGAATATAATATGAGGAAAGCAGAATGGAAAGAGGATGGAGGAGATGGCAAGGGGAAAAAAGATATTAGTATTATGGTGACAAAAGGTAGCAGAGAGGAATGAAAACTAGTGGTGGAAAGAGGGAGTGGTACAGAAAGGATAAGAGCAGAAGGGGAAAGCCATATAGATACAGCTCATTTTGCTTAATTCAACTATTTTACTTTCACCTGTGGGGCAAATGGTCTGAAAGCATATACAGATTTTAATGTTTTTCATCAATCCCCACATGGCTGACCCCAGCTCTTAACAGTTGACTAGACAGTGGAATAGAAAACAACAACTATTACCTGGCCCTCGACTATTACCGGGTCTCTTTGATAACAAATCAATTAGAATATGAGGTTGGCCTTTAATATAAGTTGATTCTACAAGGCTGATTATTAAATTCTGCAGCTAGTTGCCCTGGTTTCTGTGCAGACACGTAGTAATTTATTTTATTAATTACTAATCAGCCTAATATTGTGACATTTCTATTCTATGAGGCAGATTCACTAAAGGGCGAAGTGGCTAATGCTAATGACTTTTTACCAGCATTGCCACCCACAGGGACATTGCCAATTCCCTAACAGGGGCAGGGCCAATTCGCCAGCGAATGGGACCATCGCTAGCTGTCATTCGCACTCTATCGCATACGGCGGGAACTTTAACTTATAATAGAAGTATATGTTACAGCCACTACATTCCACTACACAAGCCCAGGAAACCTTTAACAAATTATATAAAGTTGTCCTATTGCCCTATATGTGCCCCCTGTATAGTTGTGTTGCCATATGTTAGGAAATGTAGGGGGGAAGGAGGGTAAACCCCCCCCAAAAAAAATTGATCTTTTTCAGACTTTTACATCTCACCTACCTTTATTTCTCCCTCTCATCTTTCATATCCTATTCTATTTTCTGTTCTCTTTTTTTTTCTATTTTACTCTAAACTATTATGGAATAGCAGGGGCCCTGCAGCTTTGGTCTTACTCCAGGATGTGATATTTTCAGCGGCGATCCTGCCCATTTTGTCGCCTGAGGTGGCCTTTGTTTTGCCGCCCCCCGGGGTTTGGGGTGGCTCCACGTCGCTAGTACAGAGTGCAATTGTGCTCCCTGCACTAGAAGAGTCGGAAATTCTGCGCGGCATATTTGCCACCCCTGGCAACCAGACTGAGGCGAGTGCCTCAACTCTCCTCATTGGCTATTTGCAATTGCTATATAATGCATAAATAATTATGTGGAAATCCCTTGACCCCCCTTCCCTACAGTTCTGGCAAAATCTACTCCTTCCTGAGTCAAAGACTAACCTACCTAGCTAGATGTTGACGTGAGGAATTCAATAAAAGTCCAAAGATTTTTTAGAGTCAGTGCCAGAAAGTTCAGTGTGCAATAGTTGTGATTTCAACCAAACCCGGATCATCTTTGTGCTGGTGACTGCAAAGGGGGAATAGATGTACTTTGCTAATGATTGACATTAAATACCCTGCTGCTCTGTTTCCTTATTTCAAGCAAATAGCTGCTTCAACAAGTATCATTTTACTATTGCCCTCCCAGATTTTAAAATGAGAAAAGAGGGACACAAATAGGTAGGTTATTATGAAGATAAGAAGGAACAATCTTTTGATTGAGAAAGGTTGCAACCGGTATGATTCCAGACAGTGGCACAACTAGAATTTACTGTGCTGCAACTTAAAATCATTTGTGCTCCCATTAAACATTCTGAATAAGACATCTATCATAAATGTACAATGAAGCGACTTAATAGTCAATGCCTTTAGGCCCTTAGCATTTGCAAGGCCTGCTTCTTCTCTTGTTATGACCCTAATTCTTATTAAAGAATAATAATTAATGACAATAATAGTATTATAGCAGTGCTCTATTCTGATTAGAGACCTAAGGGCTTGTTCTTGAAATGCTATACCTGGAGCATTTTACTTCCATATAACAAACCCACAGTGATGTCAGGCCTTTCCCACTGGGATGCTAGGACATTTCACCAGCTGGCTTCTCTTAAAGGGATTATAATGTTACATATAGAAAGTGATAAGAAGCCAACATGGGAATTACTAAGATTTAGGAAGACTGAAACTGTACCTCCACAAGAATATAGAGGAATATAAAGAAAAATGGAATTATTCACAGTTACATAGTTAATTTGGGTTTAAAAATAATTGTGTGAAAGTTCAGTTCTTCAATGTATTTTACAGTATCAGTGAACCAAAATTTGAAAGCAAATCACATTTTCCCATTACATATCTGATTAATCTGGCATGAGGTTGAGAGTGCAGAAACTGGGCTCCTTTGCACTCTGTACTGGCCAGCATTCCCTGAATGACATACAAGTCCCATTTGAATACAATGCTGTACTCATTGGTGAAGTACAGTACAGGTCTTAGTGCAAAGTGCAGGGCAGGGTGCAAGCGCTGCAGTATAAATAGATGAGGCCCCAACCTCTACTTAAAGGTGGCAATAGAATCTGCCATCAAAACATCACCAAGTAGAACATTACCCAGCCTCACCTCTCTCACAGGAAAGAGCAATTATATGTACATTATATTCATATTAACGTTCTATAAAAAAGAGAACACATTTTTAACTATGACAATTAAAGAACAGTGCCACTAGAGCTATGTATTGCAGAGAAATCACTTATATCTGGAATGAAAAACATCCCATGTTTATTGGAAGGACCCTGCAACACAATACGTCTTTGTCATAATAAAGGGAAAGCAAACTGTTAAATGACGTGCAACAATTTCTCTGCAATCAGGTGTTGGAATGCAAATGTAGAAAGCAGGTCTTCTTATCAGGGTAAAGCCAGGAAAGGGATATCTGAGTGTTCTGTCCACTGCTACGTCTTCCTACAACCAGAATCTACAACAAGCTGCACAGCCTTGCTAAAAAGTGAGGATGGTCAGTCTTTGTAGTGGATCTCAGCCACTGTTTAGTTTTAACTTATATTTTGATAAGATTCTTGATCATTGCAACAATCACTATTTAGCTGACATTTGCATTCATTGCCATAAATATAGAAGGATAAAACATTCTAATGGGCGATTCGTTGTTGTGGTTACTACACTGTGGCAACGTTTACTGGTTTTCATGGAAAATGACAATTATGTGGTTATTACATGGGCTTTGCAGCTACTATCAGGGAATATAAAATAAAAAACCTAGCTAACTAGTATGTTCGCATACCTTCCAACATTTTGGAAACAGAAAGAAGGACAAAAAGATTTGCTCTGGGAGGCAAATTTATTGACCACGCCGATTTTTGTGGCCATGCCCCAATAATTACCATGTCCATTTTACAAAATTTACCAGGTTATGAAAGTCTGAACACATTTCTGGGGTTTTTATGAGTTTTAATTTTGCTAGTGAAGGTGAATTGCCCTTTAAGATGTTAGTCTTAGTTCTCCTGAGACCTCTAAAACTGTTACAAAAGTATCTAATTATCTATTCTGGGCTCTCTGCCAAAATCCATTTAAGTTTCAGTACAAATGTGGGACTGCAGGTTGAGCTGTCAAAAGCGGGACTGTCCCACTCAGAACGGGACAGTTGGGGGGTATGTGTTAGGCACAACCAAGCTTATACTAGGTCTATCTTCTTTCCCCAGATGCCACACCTACATCTTCCCTATATTCTCTAAGGTTCCCTTGCAGCTTCTAGGCGTAAATCTAGAACACTGCAGGAGATCCTGGGTAATGAAAAGATGGCAGCACAGGTCATTATAGGTAATTAAAATCCTGGGACTGATAAATGTTTTGCTGAGCAGGAGCACCAGGGTAGGGAAAAAGTAAACAATAAAGAAAACTTGTTTCACTGGGCCATGGAATGAGATCCCTTATCTAGAAATCCCTTATCCAGAAAGCTCTAAATTACAGGAAACCCATCTCGCATAGAATCTGTTTTAAGAAAATAATTAGAAATTCTACAGTACCTTGTACTAGATGGTCCGGTTTGATTTCTCTTGCAATTGAGGACTGAATCAGCTAATCCATGTGGTTCTTGTTGTGTCGCCTCCTATTGACTTAGATATAATACGATCTTTGGCTCGATCGTTAGTCGTCGAATTGGGGAAAGATGGCAAAGTCGCCAAACTTGCAGCTCTTATAGTGTATGGCCACCTGAAGCTGCATGAATCCATATTGGTGGCAAAACAATCCTATTGGATTTATTTAATGATTAAAGCACTAAGGTGAACCTAAAAAAAACTTGTTTTCAGGAAAACCCCAGAAAACCCCCACAGAGCTAGGGAGAAACTGGTTCTCCTGCTGCTGTTGTTAAAGCTATAACAGATTTCTGCTAATCCTACCCAGAAAACAGAGCAAGGACCCTACCTCAGTCCCTTGTTTTACTGTGTATTGTTACTGCATGCCCCACCACATATTGGATTTGTCATAGCTGTAATCTCTCTGGAAACTTGTGCAATTTAATTCATGTCTCACACATAAGTAGAAGCGATTGTCAATTCCAAATTAGTTGTCTATTTTCAGGAAACAGGAACATATCTTATCTGTATAGACTGGGGTTTTTTGGCTAATTTTTAGACAGCTCATAATTCCCCATTTACTTCTCATTTCCTCTTCTGAATGCTTTATTCTATAAGTAGACATTACTAGTTCATTCTGCATGTTATTTCTTAAGTCTCAATTTTTGTTATGAATGAGAATAACCCCCGTTTCTGTCATTCTGCCATAACATGGCAATAATATGATGAACTTTTAGTCTGCATTTCTGATGCCCAAAGCCATGCATTGCAGCTGGGAAAGTAATTGGTTAGTTAATCCAAAAGATGAAATGCATAATTAAAGGAAATTGTGTGCTGTCAGAGACAGTTTTTACTGGTTTAATTATCGGGCCTTTAAACCACACTGGTTATTTTCCTAAGGCAAGGGCCACACAGGCATGTGACAGTATGTGACAAGGAACAGCTAGCCTCGCTGCAGAGTAAAGTCTGTGTTTGAAATGCTGAAGGGGGGTGTCACAGTGCTTGCATGTCTTATGTCACTTGTAGAGTAAGGTTTAACTCATACATGTATAGTAAAAAGTGACTGGCATACACAAGCTGTAGATTTACCCAGAGGGTATCACTTTCTTGTTAGTATGCATATAATAACCCATTCATGTAACCTGTAATAATGACATTGCCCATATTATCTTTTGATAAAGATCCTTGTTATTTTTCTAATCATGTATTATGAAACTGAGATACATTTGCAGTCTAAACAACGCAAATGGGAGAAGACATTTTATTTATTCTAGAGCTATTGCAAACATTATTTTTTTATTCAATATTTAGCTATTTATTTCTGTTTATCACACAACAGCTCTTCTTAAGGACTATTCAAGCAATCAAAATTGTTTCTTTGTGGTATTAGTTGTGTGCACACACAGGAAAGGTGGTTACAACTTGGAAACACTGACTGACAGATTTTAGTCACATAACTTGTTTAATATAGGGCTGTACACCAGGGACGATTTCTATTCGTTTCCCGCAGATCCGACGCTCGGCTACAAAATGCACGCATCAAGTTAGATGCGGTTGGTAACAAGTTAAGTAATTGTAATGTTGGATGGTGTGGTAGTGTTCATCCATCATGACACGACTGCCGAAAGCAGATGCAGCTGCATCTACTCCTGTAATACCCTGCGGCTGAACAGAAGAAAGAGCAATGCAGGTGAGCGCAGGTAAAAATGGCCATGTGTAAGATCCCTTAATAATTTTGTAGTATGTGAATGAATTAGCTTTCTGGCAAAAAAAAACTCATTTAGAACCAGCCAAGCACATCATTTATAATGGCTATTTTCTGCAGTAAGAAGAAACATACATTTTTTAAAGGATGTCATGGGGGTCCAGCACAGTGGTGGAACTACCTGGGGAGCAGCAGGTGCGATTGGGCCAGGGACCGCACCCCCCTCAGGGCCCCCTGGCAGCAGCTTGCACACTGGTTAGCTATGTTACTGGTTCTAGCATGTCCACTAAACACCATAAGGGCAAAACTAACCATTGGGTCCTGGCGCATAGGTGAAGAATTTAATGCCTAAGCATTATCAGAATGTTTCTTTTATTTTTTCTATCTTGTTTTTGTAAATATCTCTTTGTGGCTATAATGTACTTGGCACAGCTTCCTCAGTATAACACAATACTAGGACATCTCACAGATTGCTCCTGCGGATTCCTTGAATATAAGGGTAAAATAATGTCACATGATGCCATTATGAAGTCCTAAGTATTCAATCACCTTTTCTGATTATAATGTGGTGCTTGTCACAATTTCATATTAGCTTGTTTTATGGGCATATACTCTTATGCATAATTTTCATTGAAAAGACTTTACGTATAAACTCAGTTAAATGTGAAGCAAGAAATTTCTTTCTATTCGCAGCACACACAGAGAGGGTGTATTTCCAGGGCTCCTACTTGCCAGCCTAGTGTGTGATATCAGATTGATTTATTGAGTCACACTGTCAAATTCCCACTTTTCTTATCATCTGATACACTTTATCAAACTATCTAAAAACATTATGTTTCACCAAGCAGAAGCCGTCCACTAGACTCTGGGTATTTGAAGATCTAATGTGCTGCAGCCAGGTTCCTCAATGGGGCTTTTAATAAGTTCATTGCCCTTCATGCTGGTTACATCTCTGTAAGACTTGCCTTTTCTCTCATCCTTCACAGGATTGAACAGATATGAACATGGGATACTTAGCTCTCCCATTAATTCAGTGAAGACTGAGAGAGATTTGCCAGAGTTATTTTTAAAGGTGAAAAGTGTGTAGCGATCAGGAGCGTTCTGCCTCATTATATCACAGCTATTCCTTGATACGGCAGATTTGTTTAATAGAGGAAAATCAGTAGATTAAGCATTTATGACTAATCTTCCCTACATATAATCCTTGTTTTATGTCTAACCTGGATAATATATGGATTGTTAGGATACTCACTGTTAAACAGCTTTTTCTCTGGGTTATAACAAGCAGTGAGGCAAAGTTACTGATTATGCATTCATGGCAGTACAAAGATTATCCAACCCTAGGGGGATGGATAAAGATATGCACCATGCAGACTTTTATTTATCCCTTTATTTCGTGTTTTAATTGGGATGCTCCTTTAAATTTGGATATAATATAAAATATAGTTTTTTTAGTACACAGCAGTTAGAGTAGTAGTAATAACCATACCATAACATAATGGTATTTCTTTAAATGCAACAATAATTAAGCTAATGTACAGTATCCATTGTGTGGTAATTCTCATATGGGCCATAAGAATAATA
>CM044448.1:70563721-70578261 GCA_024363595.1 Xenopus borealis
AGTCCTACGCTCAATTTTCATCTGATTCATTAAGAATTCTATTACTTAATTATACATTTTCCATGCTATGGCACCATGTTGTGTGTAGTTCTCTGGAAACAGATGATTATGTGAATGTTGTGAATAATGCTCAAGTCTGCTGGAAGATGAGGCTACAGTGGCCCTTTAAGGGCAATTCTTTTAACCAAGCTGACTTTGTTTGTACAATATAACAAACATTACATTTAATACATTTTAATATCTTTACATTTAATATCTTTATAAACTCAGCAGAATTGTGGCCAAAAACAGCAGTGCCATTAAATTTGCACTTAAACCCTGTATTAAAAACCATAAATTATATTAAAAAAATAGCTGACCTGTTTTCTTTTTCTGTTTTCTTTTTACGAAACATTCTCTGCGGTTTATTTTATGTAACAGAACATGTAAATCTAAGGCCATATCTAAACAATTTTTAAAGGCAATGCAACAAGTAGCCATATATTATTCCTGACTGCTGCCAATATCTTGGTGTTCAGGGTGATATTTCCAGAATAATTGCACAAGTACATCAATTGTATACTATTGTCAGGTAATTTATTTCTAATAGTAGTATAGGATTATATGGCCATTGTAGATCTTAATTTCTTTTGTTTTTTTGCCGTAGGAATGCCTTGAAATTCCCATTCCAAAATACTTCATCAAAGAAAAACTCAAAGTGTTAAACGAACGAGAGTGAATTCTTTCAGAGATCTTTCCGCAAAGTGAAACTCAGGATTCTGAAATGGTTAGTACC
Source organism: Xenopus borealis (assembly GCA_024363595.1). Classification (NCBI taxonomy): domain Eukaryota; kingdom Metazoa; phylum Chordata; class Amphibia; order Anura; family Pipidae; genus Xenopus; species Xenopus borealis. The sequence continues at coordinate 70,564,497 of CM044448.1, forward strand.
TGTTTATACAGAACTATATTTCACTTTCATAGTAACGAGTTGCCATATATAGCTAAATGTTGGTGTTCTTCATCCCTACACTTATATATGGTGTTTCATTCAATTCAGTTAAACCTTAATTTCTACTTAGATATAGCCAAAACTAAGGCCTGGAATATGCCCTTTCAAAGTTACCAAAATAAGAGCCATTAATTGCCTCTTCATCAGTCTGTGACTGATGGAATTACATGGCTTTATACATATGTTGATTCATCCTCTGGCAAACAGGGAATCCCAACTATATTATGGATGAAAATAAGCAGGTTTTATAAACATGAATCCATTCGGTATGAATTCTAATACAGGGGTGTTCCAGGGGCTGATGCTGCCTGAGGCAGCAGCCATGATGTTGCCCCACATCCTGCTCCGCGCTTCTAACTTTTAGGGGCAGATTTACTAAGGGTCAAATTTCGAATTGAAAAAAATTTGAAATTCGACCATCGAATTTAAAGGGGAAATAAAATCCTCTGATATCGATTTACCGCAATTCGATCGGTCGAACAGGAAATTTTTATTCGATCAAAAATAATGAAACCCAATTCTGTAGCTTTGATCTGGTGAACTAGGCAGTCAAATAAAATTTAAAGGGGAAGTACTTCGAAAATGTAATAGTCAAATATTCGAATGAAATTTTTTTCGAATCATTTGATTTGATCGAATTTTCAAAATTCACTGGTCAAAGTGGTCTTCAAAAACATTTGAAAATTCTAATCTTTTTGAAATTCGATCGAACTTCGAATTCTTCATGTGAATTTAGTAAATCTGCCCCTTAGTGTCGGAGTAGGTCGGGGAGGGGCCGCATCGCTATTGCAGTGAGCGCTATTGCGCTCGCTGCATAAAAAGAGCCGAATTTCCATTTTAAAAAATGGAAATTCGCCTCTTAAAATTACCAGAGGCGGTGTCACGGTCGGCACCCAAACCAGAACAGATGCCAAGCACCCTGGTCTCATCTCGTGCTTCACCAGTAGTGTGACCACCTTTGGCCTCAGGAGGAGCCCTCAGCTACTCAGATGTCACCTGGACTTAATGAGAGGTGCAAGGCGAAGAGTTCTGGCCAGCAATAAGGCACAACTGTATTGCAAAGTCTTTGGGCAGAAGGTCAATGAACAGGACAGAGGCAGATAACACACAGACATAGTCAGACAGGCCAAGGTCAAAACCAGGAAGACTAGCAGAGGGATCAGGCAGGATCGGAGTCAGATAACAGGCAAGGGTCAAACCAGGAGATCAGATCAGAATGGTCAGGCAGGCAGGGTCAGATTACAGAATGTAGAATAGTCAGGTCACAGGACAAGGTCAGGATCACAGTCAGGAGTAGTCAGAATCAGGCAGGGGTCACAACAGGTATCAGGAGACAAACAGGCAATGCTGCACAGACACACAAAGCACCAGGAACTCCTATAAACGGCAAGCAGCAAAAGTCCCTTTAATACTTTTTAATTTTGTGCCATTGCACAAATAATTGTTTATTATTCACCCCAGTCCCAGTCCTATTGGAGCTTGCAATCTGAGGTCCCTATGCTTTTACAATGATCAGTTTAATTAAGAGCCCTACCACCTACAAGTGCATGTTTATATGTCAGAGGAAACCCACACAATAGGCTCCATGCAGAGTGAATCAAGGAGCCCAGCGCTGAAGGCAGTAATTCAAACCACTGGGTCACCTGCAGCCCATAGGAGCAGTTTCTCAGATACAGCAGCTCCATGAAATATTTAACCGCCAATCCCAACTCTCTCTGTGCAGGCACATGGGAACTAGAGTGTTACGACCCATATACTGGGATGCGGGGCCACAATATTATAACAAATTACAGTAACATTTCTTTGCAGGTTTTACTTATCCTTTAAAATGTTTAAGCCTTTCTATGCCCTTAAACGTGTGATCCTGTGTGTTAGCAGTAAGCATGAAGCATGCCTGGTGAATTTTAAGTGACCAGTAGTCACAAACATTTAAATCATCCACTGTACGTTTACCTGCAATTGGTATTTGTGTCGCAATTCTAAACAATGTCATTTAGTGGATTAATTATAAAATATGCTGGAAAAATGGTGTAGTCTGTAGATTATTTTTAAAGCTTTGCCTGTTTAAACTGCTCCTTGTACTGAAATATTTAATTGAAGCATTACTTTTGTGCACATTCAGAAATTCTGCTGCAGCTACACTTCCTGGATGTGATTGGGCAGCTTAATGTCAATACTCTCTAATTTTTGCACCACTTTGTTCTTTGCCTACACAGCTTCTGTATTCCTGTGTGTCTCCCAGTCCTGCTCCTGCTTAGTTTACATTCAGTCAGGAAGGAACACATTTATGATCTGCAATCATGGATTTTGTTAGCTTTAAATCATTGGTTATTCCCATTGGATTCAGCTTATTAAAACATAATGGGAAAAACATACAATGTAAATAGTGTTAGCTTCTATTTATTCATACAATAAAGTATACATAGCTAATTATTAGAACAGTTCCTCAGTGTAAAAAGAATTGATTCCATACTTCTGTTGAATATTTAAAAAAAAAAATAATGGCTCATATATATGATATCAGCAAAAAGATTTTTTCGGCACACAGATAATGCAAGCAGGTAGAAACCTTGCTAATATTTATTGCAGCATGCAACGTTTCGGGGTTACCCCCTTTATCAAGACTCTTTTTACTAATATAAAAAGGTAAATATGTGGGGTTTACCTTGATGTGATATGGTGGCTTTTCAACTTTATGATCATAATGTTGTAACTAAAAACCCTTGTTTTGCAAATGGAGACAAGGGCACAGGGAATGTGCATTAAAACTAGTACTTCCATTATACTTAAATACAATATAACTTTGCCTTTAGAGTGCTTCCACATACCTCCAGTTTTGAACATCCTATTTCATGCTTGATAAAGGGGGTAACCCCGAAACGTTGCATGCTGCAATAAATATTAGCAAGGTTTCTACCTGCTTGCATTATCTGTGTGCCGAAAAAATCTTTTTGCTGCTACTGGATTTTGGGGTTGCCGTTTCCCCATTTTTTCTGAGCACCAGAGTCTCTATTCGAAGGGCCAGGGAGTGCGAGTTCACACTGGATTGTTCTCATATATATGATATACCATGCACCAATAAATGACTTATTTATACACACTGGATGGCGAGTGCTTTCATGGACTACTATATAAATCTATATATATATATATATTTATTTACAAATTTGAATAAAAGTTGTAGTGAGAATCTCATTTTATCAGGCTGCAAAAACTGGCACAATTGTTGGGGGGCTAGATAAAATTTGACAAAAAAGACGTCTCTCGTTATTTAATTTCAGCCTTTTCTATAGAGACAGATTTAATTCAAGGAGTAAAACTAAACTCTATTGACATCTATGGGAAAAAAGTGGAACTAAATTAGGAGAAACATTTTTTCTCCATGAATTGAATCTTTTTTTGTTGGTGTTCCTCTTTAAGCCATTTTCAACTGACTATTTTTAATGCTATTGCTTGGGTTTCATTTACTCTTCCAAATTGGATTTGATTCAGATTACATTCCATTTTAACTGTAGAAAATGACTGCACCGGGGCTATAAAATCTGGTTGAACTTTATCTTTTTGTTTGAGTTCTTTGGTCAACCTGAAATAGGATGTTCAAAACTGGAGGTATGTGGAAGCACTCTAAAGGCAAAGTTATATTGTATTTAAGTATAATGGAAGTACTAGTTTTAATGCACATTCCCTGTGCCCTTGTCTCCATTTGCAAAACAAGGGTTTTTAGTTACAACATTATGATCATAAAGTTGAAAAGCCACCATATCACATCAAGGTAAACCCCACATATTTACCTTTTTATATTAGTAAAAAGAGTCTCTCTGCACAGTCTCAGTTGAACCTTGGTTTCAGTATAAAGGATCTATCCTCCCCCGCCAGTATGCAACTTTTAAGGGCCCCTATACCCACGCCCAGCCGCAGGGAAGCGCCGGAGCAGATACAACCAACTCCCCCCAATGGGCCCACACCCACTCAACCGCATGCAGGCGCTGAACGCAGGTTCGTAAGCAACATGCTGAATTTTTCCCAAGCACGCCCACCCCCTAACTTAAATGCACTATAACTATTACTTTGCCTTTAGAGTACTTCCATATACCCCCAATTTTGAACAACCTGAAATAGGAGCCTATATGTGTTTTTCTTTAAGCTCTGCTTTATATTTATGATCAAAATGTTCATATCCTTTTATCAAAATAGTTATCCTGGCAGGCTGTTACATGGATCTCTCCTCTTTATTACATCCCCAAACCTTGCCTTCTGTGACTTTCTATCTATAGTGAAAAATTATACAAAATATGGTATGTGCAGCATGGCAGTAATTTTTGTCTTCTTTTTAAAGGGACAAAATCATCAAGATATTTTACTAAACAGTCTGCTATTCTGTTACTACAAGCATAAAAAAAACTGCAACTAGATATAACCGCTTTATATTAAAAAAACAAATAATATAAATAAATGTTCTAAAAATGAAGTTTGTTGATCCATTTAATAGTGTGAATTGCAGAAGAGATCCTTCCTTGCAACTAGGTGTGACAAATTTAGAAGGCAGTGAAGGGGTTAAGTGGGGCTTGGTGGGCCTGTAACCAGGTTCAGGGAAACTCTCTGTGATGATTTGTACTGCACTTTATCAGGCCACTCATTTATCCTCTCTCCTCTTTCAGGAATACCTCATACTAATAATTCTCTGGGTGCATGGCAGGAAATATCTGTTTGATTCCTGATCTGTTAGGTTCCACTTGTAATTTATTGTCAGCTCTTTAAATACTTGAGATGTTTTTTTTCGGGAGCAGAGGAAAAACACTGAAAGAGAGACCATAAAACATTAAAACACAATCACTGTTAAACTACACAAAAAATAAACCACTTTCTTACCAGAAAGAACAGCACCTTCCACCCAGTAATAAACCATTACTATGTACTTGATCATTATTATCTTTTATTTATATAGTGTTGTCATATTTATGTAGCCCTAGCCCTTATACAGAGATCGTTCATCATTCACATCAATCTCTGCCCTAATGAAGCTTAAAAGTTATTTACAAATGCAGTGCAATCGGTGTTAGGAGCGTATGCACATAAGCCCCACTGCACCGAGGAGCACCAGGGAGGAACGCATAGGCCTGGGTCTTTGTGGCCTCACCACAAACCTGGGCCTGAGTGCAATGTGCAAAACTCACATTCAAATTGCTGTGTTTTTATACCCACGGTGCAGTTGTAATAAGTAGTATCTGCTTTTACTTGCACCAGTATGAATGCTCATCAGCAAAGCTGAGGGGCACAGATTGTCAGAAACCCATTAGTGTCTGATTCTAATAGGTGTGGTGCAAGTAAGTCCTGTTAGTTGCACTTGGAAAAGAAGAAGCTCTGACACCTGTAGTTTTGCTTTTGCCTAAGTACTAATAAAGGCCCCAAATAACTAAAACCCAGGCAAAGTTTTTGTAGGCTGGAAAAAATGCCTGTGACTGACACTGGATAGTTACCAGGAGCCTGGGGTGAGGTAGAATGAAGCAACAGATAACTTTTAGAAGAAGCAATCGGCTTATGCACAAACAGGAAAACTGCACCAATTGTGCATGCACTGATACGCCGCTCAATTCCCGAAGAAGAATGAAGAGGCGAAGATGGTGCCCGTGAGCTCCACTGTACTGACACTGCAAGGAGAGTTAAGAAAATAGTCAGAGGCAATTACAAGAGGTAACACCTAGGCTGGGGGGAGCATAGGGCAATTTTTTACTAGCAGGGGGTTTAGTTCTCCTTTAAGTCAAGAATTAAAAAAGAAGCATCTGCTTTGAGGCCACTGGGAGCAACATCCAAGGGGTTGGAGAGCAACATGTTGTTCACGAGCCACTGGTTGGAGATCACTGTTCTAATACATTTTACAAAAAATTATTATAACTCAGTGATTGTTGGACTTTAATTCAAGCCCAACCTTTGGTGAGGACAATTCATAACTCATTGCAAGGTTACAGATATTGGAAACGGTGTAGCAGCAAATAAGTTTTCACCCCAAATCTCAACCTACATGACCTTCACACTGGGGTTTGAGTATCTCAAAAACTCCCTGGTACTTGTGCTCGTCCAACTTCAGTTTTTCAGTTTTTCACTACAGTTTGAGGTCTAGTAAGCACTAATATTTTATCCTGAATTGGGATATCAGGAAAATACTTGTTAGTAGTTTTATGGAATCATACTTGAGCATCCAATTACTTTCATATGGGAGTCCTATAGTTGGATTCATTTAAAGCAATACTATTCAAGTCAGCTTATTATTTCTCATTGCATGTTCAAATGCTGGACAAAGTTAAACTGATAATGTCATACAAAGAAATCTATGAAGCCCTTGAGCAGACTGGGCCCATAAAAACCCTTTGGAGGGCCACGTGTTACCTGCAAGCTTCTAGCTGGACAGCCCTGTCCACCATGTATGTATTTTTTTAGATATCACAGTGCTCAGGCGTTAGGGACATGTAATAAATTTGCTCCAACACATATGTATGACATTATAGATAGATGTGCATTGTAGATGGTTGATCTCTTCTTTCTCCATGTTTAGGCAAAAGCTGTGAAGCAGATGTCCCTGGATGAACATGTTTATGTGATCCAGGTGTCAGGGCACACCAAGGGCATCTGAGAGCAAAGTTCATGAAAGAGATACATCTGGAAGAGTAAAGGGAGAGGCTTGCAAAACTACTTGTTGAGAAAGCTTTAGACCCTGAGGTTAGCTGCACTGCTCATTCAGAAGATAATCCTCTTTCTCCATAGTTATTTACACTTATGTTATAACTTTCCCGCCAAATCAACAATGAATATGGAGAGAGCCAATCCTCACTCTAGGGGTATATTTAAATATTTTCCCTAGGCCTTATGTCAGGTGTATTTTAGTGGTGACATTGCATATGTACTCAAAGTAATGATAACACCAAAAAAATTTAAATGTTTTAAAGGAATGACAATATAATGTACTGTTGCCCTGCATTAGTAAAACTGTTGTGTTTGCTTCAGAAACACAACTATAGTTTATATAAGCAGGCTGCTGTGTATCCATGGGGGCAGCAATTCAAGCACAGTATACACAGCAGATAAGTTCTGAAGAATCCCATTGTATTCTACCAGTCTATCTGTTATCTGCTGTGTATCCTGTGCTGCTTTTTCTCCCTTTTCAGCTTATAATGGCTGCCCCCATGGCTAAATACCAGCTTGTTTATATTAAAAAAATTTGAGTTTCTGAAGCAGACACACCAGTTTTACCAGTGACGCACAACAGTACATAATATTTTAATTACTTCAAAAAACGAATGTTTTTGTCTTACTGTTCCTTTAAAGTCATAATTACGCCACTGCCAGTGTAAGGTGCCAGCATTTGCTGGCATAAATTCTCTGCATGAATTAGCCAATGTCATTCCCCCATAGAATTGTTTTGCCGTCCTGGTTAAAAGATGTCAATGTACAACAATAAAAAATTAAATGCTCCGAAACTTATCATACCACTTCTGAGTAAATTAGCAAAGTTCTGTCAAAGTCTCCTTCCAAATAAAGAAATTTGGCAGCTAAAACCTGACGAGCTTTTACAGAAGTAAATGGGATACTTCAATACTTAAGCTGTTTTATTGTCAAGTTGTATACACATTCAAATTTGTTGTAAAATTGTAATTAATGGAATCATTAATTTCTCTGATTTGAGATTTTCAGAAAAAAAATTTTGATTGCAATAAATCAAATTTGAAATTTGGTAACTAAGGGGCACTAAGTGTGAAGCGTCTAACGCTAGGGCTAATTTGCCAGCGTGACGTAATTTCGCAACTTTGACGATTTACTAACAGTGTCCCTGGTGAAAATTCGCTAGCAAAGTAGATAGACTAGCGCAACTTCGCTACCGTTCACCTCCTTGAGCGCAACTTCGCATTTTTGTGAATTTGCGTAGCCAACGCTAGCGCATATACGTGCTTAGTGAATTTGCCCCTAAGCTTCTCATATTGTAGGAGGCATAATAAAAGCCAAACTCCTAGAATTTTATAACTGTAAAGGAGGAAGAATGAAATGTAGTCCCTGAAAACTAGAAAAAGTGGATACATCTTTATAAAACACTAATTATAAATTACTATAGTAAACATTCTGTGCAAATCTGAAAAAAGCTTTTTTCAGATGAAAGTGTTCTTTTAGCACAAGCTAAAAATCTTTGGAAATATTGCTTTGTAATATAACACAACAAAACCTGCCTAGCATATTGCCAATTATTTCCTTTATTTATATAGAACAAGTATATTACACAGCACTTTCCAGAAATTATAATTTATCAGTCCCTGCCCCCATTGAAGTGGAACTTAGCATCTAAGGTCGATATCACATTCACACAATTGGGTCAGTTTGTTCAGACACTCATTAACCTGTTTGTCATTTTGTGGTAAACAGCCCATGGAGACACAGGGGCAAATTCACTAAGATCCGAAAATTCGCCAGCGTAGGCTTCGCTAGCGTTTGCTGCACTTCGCCAGGCGAATTTTCACCAGCGCTAGGCAAATTCACTAAAGTGAGAATTTACGCTCAGGTAGCGTAGTTGCGTTAGTGTTACTTTGCTAGGCAGAGCGCTGTTACGCTAGCAAAGCCTAATTTGCATACGGCGGGAACTATAACTTATAATAGAAGTATATGTTACAGCCACTACATTCCACTACACAAGCCCAGGAAACCTTTAATAAATTATATAAAGTTGTCCTATTGCCCTACATGTGCCCCCTGTATAGTTGTGTTGCCATATGTTAGGAAATGTAGGGAGAAAGAAGGGTAACCCCCCAAAAAAATTATCGATCTTTTTCAGACTATCACCCTCCTATGCTAAAATACGCCGGTGTTTTTTTGGGACTTAGAAAAAATTTGACATTTGTTTTTTCAACCTCCTTTCTATTGTATTGAACTTCGCCTGGTCTGACCAGGCGAAGTAACGTCTAGCGTAAGTGTTAACGTTGAGGAAAAAGTTCATCTTAGTGGAGTTACGATCCTTCGTCAGTGCACAACTTCGCCTGGCGTAAGGGTGCAAAGTTGCGCAAGTCTATCTACTTAGCTAGCGAAAATTCACCAGAGTCCGTGTTAGTGAAATTGCGAAGTTGTAAAATGACGTCACGCTGGCAAATTAGCGCTAGCGTTAGATGCTTCGTGCTTTAGTGAATCTGCCCCACAGAGAGAGCATACCAACTCTTTGTAAAAAAGGCCCTGATCAGGACTTGACTCAAGACCGCCACACTGTAAAGCTGGCTATATACGTATTTATAACTGGTCGGGCTGTTTGATTTTGTCTGCAGTCACAGGCCCAGATTTCGTACATGGGCACCCCTCCACACAGTCCTATCTCCCGCCCTCTCACCTTTGCAAATATTTGGAACACCCCCCATGTGAGCACACATGTGCATGCGCCAGAGAACTCAGAATGTGGCCAGGCAGCAGCCGCCCTTAAGATTTAGCCATCCTAGCCTCAGGCGTTTGTGGCCTCACCACAAATCTGGGCCTGTGTAGACATTCTCGGTGTGATATCATAAAAGGGTGTGGGAGGGAAATGTTTCAATATGCCATTCTGTTTAACTGAATCAGAGTTGCTCCATCCAAATGTAAAATTGAATCTGTTGTGCATCTTGTTGGTTGGCATCTGGTACAACAGCAGAATATCTCACAATTGTGTAACTTATTAAACAGTAAGGGGGGGAATGTAATTAAAGTCATGAAGAGAAAAACACTGCGCACTAATAAGAGTAAAAATCCACATCTCGCAATGTAATATTGTTCCTTAAATGGTTATTGCATTGCGAATCGTTATTGCGCATTGCGGATTATAATTGCGTACTCTTAAGAAGTACTTGAAGGTGTCGCAATCTTTTGGAGCAAACACTGCGACTTTTTTTGAAGTTTTATTACATTGGCAGTGCATTAACGCAAAGTATAAAATTCCCAAACGCCCTTCAGCTGGCGAAAATGGTCGCTAAACAGTTTTTGGGTTCTCAAAAGGTATATTGCATTCGCTGTTTGGTAACAGGCAGTTACTTGTCCTTACACCATACATTATTATTCTGCTCGTGTGATGTGTGATACCACATCCCTTGTTTTAGCTGACAGCCTCCAACTCATTTGTGCACGAGGGTTTCATTCATGATAAAATATGAGAACTTTTCAGACAGAAATCTCATTAGGTTAGAAAGAAGGAGGTAGGAAGTAAAGGACCTAAAGAATTGCAGGGGTAGCAGGCCGTATGTTTGAGAAAGCTCATTCTTAATAAGTGCATATATTTATTTCTTTTTAAGACTGTTGTAGAGGATCCCCTAATTTGATAGTACATGCCACATAGAAGCCATTTTCTCTGTTTATAAATGGCAGGCATGGATGCTCAAGCTAATCTCTCTCCATCTTGTCCGTACTGCATGTATCACCCACATTCCTTTCCTCTGTGTTTTCCTCAATTGCTACTTGCGCTATAGAACTCAGGAAGCTGATTAGATTCCAGCCATATCCTCTCTGATTTTACGTTCTCACCACAGGTCTGGCGAGGCTACATCCAAAGGAAAAGAACCAAGCAGCACAGAGAGACGGAAATGATTTTCCTCACCAGAGGCCAGTGCATTTCAGACACATTCAATGCCAGACCACAAATAAAACATCTTTCACTGTTTTTCCAGTCTTATTCTCCTCTTCTTCACCCATATACAGGATTGATAAACTGATGTAACTGTTGTGTTTGGTAGCCAAGGATGAGGAGGGTATAACAGTGCTTTATTAGCAGGTTCATGCAGCCATTACATAACAGCAGTAAGTCTTACTTTCACTTTCAAGTTGTACAGAAAGTCCTATGTATGCACAGTTCCACCTGCAGGCCATTTGTATAAACACCACAGTAACTTTGCTAGATCATTTTATCTGTAACAATAAGCAGATTATAGTTCTACCTTCTCCCATTATAAAGGAAATTATATACTAATGGGAGAATGTATTAAAGGTCACAAAGAGCGAAACAATTTGCACAAATAAGAATAAAAATTTCCTTAAACTATTATTGCATTGCAAATGTAAGTTGTGCATTGGCCACTTTTAAGAAGTGCTTGAAACAGTCGTAATCTTTTAGAGCAAACATAACTTTTTCAGTAAGAACTTTTATTACATTCGCTGCGCACTAACGCAAACTATAACATTCTAAAACCTTCACTCAACAGTTTCCGGGTTCGTAAAAGCTATATTAAATTTCCGCAAAGGAAAACTTATCAACACAAAGGCATAATTTTTTCTGATAACTTTTTTTTACATTCCCTATATATGTTTTATTTCAATGCAGCATTGGCAGACTGGTTTAGTCCACAAACAGCAAAAATCAGGGTAACAAAGTCTACCTGTACCTCCCCATGTGCCTCATACAATTCCTTTTGCTAAAGAAAATGGTTCATCTCATTAGATCAAGGGCTTGTTGTTCCAGTGCAATGCGCCAATTAAAAGTAATTGTAGATATTATTTATAGAAAAGCATAAAAATCTTTGGCTAACCCAAGCTGCAACTTCTTCAGCTACTGTACAAAGTGTGAAGTTGACTAATTGTGGTTCAATATAGGCTCTTAATTCCAGTACACACCCCTGCGCACAGGTGTAAACTTGAATGCAAATATCCAAAGGTTTACTAGGAAACCTCTTCAGCTAGACTAAGAGAAACTGAAAGAATCTGAAAGCAGTTCCATTGTGAAATGCTGGTTGTTTATTGGTTATTGAATAACATTTTAAATGGTAGAATTAATTACTTGCAATGTGCACAGTGTAATTTCACAATACAAACTGCTTTGTGGCAGGAGGCCGTTGAGAGGACTGTCCCGGTGGGCCCCGGGCCCCACAGTCTGACCGTAGTAGAAGTTGTTTACTGTCAGCAGAACTGCAGGAGGCTTTATGGCCTTTGTGACGTCAGGAGCTCATGGTAGGAATTTGTATAAAATTGTTAACTGATTTAGTAGACATTAAGGGGATACATACTCTGCCAGGAAATGCCTTGTGCATAGCACAGCACTTTCCTTCCCAAAATCCTGTTGCAAAGCAGGCTGCAGCAGTAACCACTTCTAAAGTATCCTTTCAAATATTGATATTGCTCCCTTATGAGAGGAGAAATGTGATTCTGACAACTATGTGCAGAGCCTGATCCTATGGGGATATGGAGCCATGTTCCTGTATCTTAGAAACTGATGAGATAATTCAAGAGATGCCCTGTGCATCATTTGTAGCAGAGCCTAGCATGTTCAAGGTATGCCACTGGAGCTCAATCATTGTGGCCAATGGCCATTAATGATTTTCAAGGAAGAGATGTGCAAGGGGAGTCCCATTTCTACTCAGGAGCATCCCACATATATGCATTGCAGGCAGTCACATGCAGTGATGCATACATAGACAGGTGCAGCTCTTTGTACTCCCTTTCTTGGAAGAAAGTACATTTTAAACAAAAAACAAATATATGTTGCTTTGCACCTCTTTGCCTTTAAAAATATACTGGAATTTTAAGTACACTAAGGACCAAAGAGATCCTCACAGGCACAATAAAAAGTCCAAGTCAGCTTAAAGCTGCCCCTCTTGTGTCTACCAGACAACACAAAACTCCTCTGCTTCTATCCTTTATGTTTACGAGTGTAAATACTACCAATCAGCAAATGGTCTGTAGCACAATATACCACCATTATATTCTATACATGTGGCCTCTCCATTTTACAGACTATTCAGCTTTAGCAGGAACATTTCTTGCCATTTTTCATACTGGGTATTAAAGGTTCCAAAGTAGAAATTGCTAAAATCCCCAGTATTTTGCAACGTTCAGTCACACACATGAAGCAAAACCATGTATATATGCTTTTACAGCTGCATGGGTTAAATTTAACTCTTGACACTACCATGCCCAGATAATTCACAAAGTTGCTTAATGGACCAGTGAAGAGTTATAGTTGTGCCTGCTTGGTGCATGCAATGATTTTATCTACATCTGTCATTTTTAACTGCCTGGTATATGAGACATAAAGCGAACAGAAAAAATAATGTGTGTGTGCTAAAAACTAATGTCTTGTACTTAATGCAGCAGCTCAGGATGTAATAGAAAAGCACTGGCTGTGTGGCATTAATATAGCGTGATACATTGTTGTCTCGGAATAAAATGACAGACTCTCCACACTACTGTGTATAACGGCTTTGTACACATGCAGGGAACTTTTTCTGACATCGAAAGCGGTTTTAAATACATTCTATTTTTATCTGCTGAATCTGCCTGACAATTTGTCTCTTATGGACACTTTACATAAATATTTATGCCTATGTTTGTATGGGGGCAGAACAGTTTGATTTACAGGGTAATGCTATGTTTAATGACCCACTCTAAGCTTTCTACAGAGCCAGAGACACATATCAAATATAGTGCACATTTAAAGGCAACATGCAGAGTTCTTCCTGTGCTCCTCTAGTCTTGTTTAACCCTACCTTTGCTCCACTAGGGAATTCAGATTTAATGAGTACTCTTTATTTTTCATCTGTCCCTCTGGCCTTAAGAATTCCACATACATTACATTTTCCATTGAGGTGCAAGGGTAATGGAATAGTCAAACTGTAGCATGTTGGATAAAAACGTGCATCCTTGTTCAGTGGTGTCACAAAAACACTTCGCTCCACCACACTTTACTCCTGGGTTTGGCTACAAGGGGTTACAATCAGTCTCTCAATCA
>CM044448.1:70585243-70609480 GCA_024363595.1 Xenopus borealis
AAAAAAAAAAAAAATATATATATATATATATATATATATATAAATGCTATGAAAAGAGTATTGATGAGTATTTTTTATCATTAAGAAGAAAGTTAATCATGGGTGCAGAAAAAGATTAATCGTAGATTAATTTGTTGTGTGAAATGCGAAAACCCAGATTATGCAACTAAAACACAGTTCTTACAGATAACTGAAGTATACATACGGTACTTTAATATGTTTAGTAAAATTTAAGCTAGAAACTGCAAAAGTGTATTAAAGGCAAAATATTCCTAATACTAAATAAAAGAATGTATACATGTATTTAAAGTAGGGGGCACAGAAGTACCAACATAGATAGCTTTGCAAAATATCTCAATTGCTAGAGTCATAATTGGTTGTGTCGATGACTACATAGTATTATAAGGCATCATCATTTCAAAGGTTCTTTTGTACTTCCATGGCAAGATGTCTGTTTTTTTTTACAGAGGATGTAGTTGTATTTACTAGGTAATGGGCAGTGCTCTAATTGTTGCCATGGCACAAGAATACCTAGGCCTAGCACTGTATTTTCTCTGGGGTTTAACTAATCTTTATTTTATTGTACTTCTTTAACATACCACATGTTTAAAATAAATGGTACACATGAGTATATATGTAACTCTTACAGCAGTCCTTTCTCCAATTTAAATGTTGTATTAGGTCTAGGTGTTTAAAAAAAGCACTTGATGCTTAATTGCGTGCAAATCATTTTTGAATTCTGTCATGTGGTTTTAGTTTTGGTTTTTCACCTTAAAGGGATACTGTCATGAGAAAATGCATCAGTTGATTGTGCTGCTCCAGCAGATTTCTGCACAGAAATCCGTTTCTCAAAAGGGCTAACAGATTTTTTTTATATTTAATTTTGAAATCTGACATGGGGCTAGGCATATTATCCATTTCCCAGGTGCCCAAAGTCATGTAAATTGTGCTCTCATAAACTTCAGTCACTCTTTACTGCGGTACTGCAAGTTTGAGTGAAATCATCCCCCTCTATTTTCCCCATAGCAGCCTAACAAAATAACAATGGGAAGGTAACCAGATAACAGCTCTCTAACACAAGATAACAGCTGCCTGGTAGATCTAAGAACAGCACTCAACATAAACATCCAAGTCCCATTGTGTTACATTGAGTAGGTGAAACAACAACCTGCCAAAAAGCTGTTCAATTCTAAAGTGCTGGGTCATTCTAAAAGTTCATGACCAGGCAAAATTACCTGAGACGGCTGCCTACACACCAACATTACAACTTAAAAAAAATATACTTGTTGGTTCATGAATTAAATTTTATATTGTACAATGAATTATTTGCAGTATAAACAGTGTAATTTAGAAAAAAAAACTATAATCATAAAAATCATGACAGAATCCCTTTAATCAACAGGTGTTCAGTGGGGAAAAAGATCTGGGGATTGACTGACCAGTTTCAACCCAATGATTTATACAGTGTAGAAATAGTGATGCGCAGACCTGCCCAATACCCACATGTCCTGTGGGTCAGGTAGGTTCTGCCAACTTTCACGCACATTTTGCAGGTTTGAACTTGAACATTGTCTTGTTGAAAAACAAACTTCTTTGCCTTGACTAGTTAATCGTTTCAGATGTTTTACAGAATACTTTTGCATACTTATCACTATATGAATTCTCTATTGTCAAATACTTTTGCTAGGCTTTAGTAAAGCTTAACAGTTGATCTGAAATATTTTGGTTTGAGGACCTCCCAACTCTTTGTCCACACTGTCATGAGTCTGCCATTCCATAAGTTTAATTTGGTTTCAACATTTAACAAAACTAAATGCTGCTGGTGCTGAAATATGGCCAATCTAACCCTAGCCTTTCTTTTTTGTGTTTTTCCTATCGTTCATCAGTATTTTTCTTGGGTTTATATTTCTATTTTTCTAAATATATAGCTTTGTGGTTGTCGTCCCTGGGTGTATGGTAGGGCTGTACATGGTGTGAGAAAATAATAAGTGAACTCTGCAATAGTTTATGATACAAATGTAGTAACTTATTGTGCTCAGGATGATTGATATGGAGCCTGTGCAATCTAAATAAGGTATGCTTACACCTGTGTTTCTTGTGATACTTATTGGCCATGTGATGCAATCTAGGTTCTCTGTGTTGGTTTTCCAGTGCAAAAATAGTATACAAATTAAATATACAGTATGGGGCAAATTTACTATTATTCCCCAAAATTAGCTCGACCAAATTCGAAATTCATTAAGCATTCGACCATCAAATGCTTATCGAATTGTTTTAGGCTATTTTGCTCGCCATGCGATTTCTCGATGAATTTGTATGATCGGATACCAATCGTTCGATTTCACAAAAGAATTGTGAAATTTCCTTCGAGCATCCGAAAAATTTGTATGATTCGAACAATCAGATCGTACGAATGGTATTTTAGCAGAACTCAGAAGCAATTCGGTAGGTTCAATCAGCAGTCGAATAACTTTAAAATTTTGATTCCTTCGATCATCGAATGATCAAATTATCGAATATCCGATCTATTCGATATTAGATGATCGAAGAGGCCAAATTTGCATATCCGATTTCACGAAAAAATCGTACGATCGTAATTCGATCGAATTCGATCACACTTCGATCATTTCACGTGAATTTTGTAAATTTGCCCCATGTGTACTACACCCCCATGCATTGTTTCCTGTTTGGAGTACACATAGAAACATAATTATTAAAATATCAATAAGAGGTAAGAGTAAAAATTACAGAAAACATTCAAATGTTCTATAAGGAAATCAACCAAGATTGGGAGGCAAGTTGTATATTTAGAACAGGAGTAATAATAATACAAGAGATTGTGCCCTAATGCTGAAAGGAAGAATGTTAGGAAGTACAGTACTACTGTGCTTTATAAATGAGCTGAGTACTGCCATGCAGATGCTAACAAGCATTGAAATAAACAGATGTTAAATTGCATGGGAGAAACACAGGGCTGAGCTCTTAAAAAACAGGATAAACATAAAAACCAAAGAAGATAATTGGCAACTTAAATGCACTTACTGGTCTTCAACTGTTGTTAATATGAACATTGATTACAGTATTTGTATACCAAAATATACAAATATGCCAAAGAAATTATTTGTAGGTTCTGTTGTTTAGCAGATTGATGAAGACATAAATGTTATAACTTTCTTGTTCCTCATTATTTCTCCAGAATAATTAGATAGCATATTAAATAAAAAGAAATCTTCCTGAATGCATACAGATTTGCTTGATTAGACTGTTTAGCAACTAGTGCCATGCGATTAAGGTTATTTATTTGTTGAAATTTTGTAACAAATTGCTTGTCCTTAAATTCATTTGGTGAGATTCAGCAGATGTGCATGAGAGCCACAAAGTGCAGAGGTTGCAAGCGCATCATTAGCCTGCATGGTGTACTGTCTGGTGGTCTGCTGCTAACTGTAATTCACCCTCCTGACACATGTGCCACCTCCTTATCCAAAGCAAACAAACTAATGTCACAGTACTAATGCACAACTGAACAACAAACTTCTAGTTTTATAGAAATGTAGAGATAAAAAATATTTCCATAGGTACTCTTAGGCAAACCCATACCCAAGTTGTGCAAATGTGGTCAAGCCTTGGTTAAGCACGTCCTAACGGATACCCGCATAGCAATAGCATCCAAATGGAAGAACTCTGCACCACCAACTTTGGCTGAAATAATGAATAGAATAAATGCAAACAGAACCTTTGAAGCAGTTATAGCACAGACACTCAACAAAGTAGACCAATACATCAAAAATGGGACATATGGGAACTGAGAGGCTTGGCAGCCAAAACTCCACAGGAAATCCACCCTCAGCCTCTTATTTAACCCTGAGAAGTATATTAAAGTGGACCAGTCACCCAGACACAAAAATCTATATAATGAAAGTCCTTTTCAAATGAAACATGAGATCCAATTTAAAATTTTTACTAAACCATTCATAGCTGTTTTAAGCTCATTTAAAAATCTCAGCTGTAAATCAAATATTGTGTGCCACTCCTCTATGCTTTAGGCATAGAGGCGGTGCAGATAATACTTTCACTTTCCATTCAGCACTTTCCATTCAGCACTTCACTGCTCCTCACACATTCCCCCAGTTCTCATAACCATTTAATTGTGTAGCCAGGAGATGGGGATAGACATTGGGTCCCCCATTCTGGTGCACAAACAAGATTCTAAGATGATATAATGCTTGCCTTAATAACAGTGTCCACAAAATGGCTCCTGCCTGCTTGCTATAATTATGAATTCCCAGACTGAAGAAAACAAGATTAAAATAATTTATATAGTGTAATTAATGTTCATTTAGCTTGACTAATGTGATAAAATATGATTTTGAATATTTTTTGGGGTGACGGGTCCACTTTAATACACTCATAACTTATGACCAGCCTATCGTAGAGTTATTACTACAGATCGACCACCCCTTCTGCAGATTAATAAAGGTTACAATACTGGACGGTAACCTACTGAACATCAAGTAAATATTTTGATACTTTGTTTTATTTGTTTAGAAAAAAGATTTGTTATATTTTCTATATGACTTATGTAAAACTAATAAAAAATAAGTTACAAAAACCAAGAAAATATTTCCACAGGAATTTATCTGCCTTTATGGAGTGAATAATAAAGGCTACATGCTTTGAAATGATTTTTTACAAGTGCACAATTTAAATGAAATATATTTGACTTTGTGTATGAAAGTTGTATCAGAACTTCTTAAGCCAAGCCTGATCATAAGTGACACAACTTATGTTTTGCATTTTTTCAGGCTTTGGAAAGTGTTACTATATTCCCTCCTGTTTTTCAGTGTTATAGAAACTTTAAGGTCAGCTTTAGAAACAAACAAGCTGGTCTGATATTGCTTAGAAGGATGAAAGCCTCTCCTGCACATTCTCACTACTTATCCCATGCTGCTGTTTGCTGACAGTCACACTACCCTAGCAGTGGTGCTCTGGGGCCAGTGAGCTATTACAAGTCTGCATTGGGCTATAGAGAATGTGTGAGAATTTATCTCAGTCTTGGCTGAGATTAGTGGTGAGGAGGAAGTTCTAGAAGATAAATGCACAGAGCCTTGCCTATCGGGTTTCAAAATATACATGCAGTGCAATTTTTTTAATTGGTTTGTTTTACTTGAAGCACCGCTAAGTGATGGGAGATAAGCAAGAAAAATGGCTACTAAAAGAGAATGAGATAAATTATGTAGATATACGATACTCTAGTCTCTCAAAACTTGTGACATTCAGATCAAAAATAAATATAAAGATTATTAATAATTTTTTTGAATTAATAAAGAATGGAAAACATTATTTGCGCAATGGAATGATTTCATGGGAAAGTGGGGTTTAGGAGACCTGCAATCGAGTACAAACATTTAACATGTATAACAGATGCCTTCTGAAAACGTTAGAGATTCCTAAAACACTTGGCATTCAGTCAGAGTAACCTCTCTGAATCTGAGACACAGTCCCAAACAGTTAATTTTGCTGCAATGATCGCATCCATAGCCATGGGTGCTAAACCAATGAGGCGAAAGCAAGGCGCTGAGCAAAGTATCAGGGGAGGCAAAAAAGCTGCTCCTGGTACCCTAAGAACCCAATTTATGCACACCATTCATGCACAAGTATATAAGTATGTGGACACCTGCCCTTCCAACATCTCATTTCAGAACCAAGGGTGTAAATATGAAATTTCTCCTCTCTTTACTGATATACCCTATACTTATACAACCACTTTAAGCCAATAGAACATGTTTTGGTTCTCATACTACACAAGAGTTATTCTTCCTAAGTTAAGTCCTCTAAATTATAATACATAAACTTAGAACAATGTCAAGCATCAACTAATAGAGCAGCTTCCTCATCCTATTGTTTGGGGATTTCTTTTCATTATATATAAACACTTGTTTTTCCGCAAGGTTTGTTTATTTTATTATTTAGTGCTTTTTCCGTATTTCTTTCAAGAAGGAAGGAGGGGGTGCAGAGTCATTTTCCTACAGTCCATGTAAACAGCTGCTGGTCAGGAAGTAAGTGACAAAGCAATTGCAATGAATGAGCAGAGGGGCAGACAGAAACACGTGGATCTGTATTTTGAGCCATGGGAAGTGCACAAAGGGGAACTGCAAATCTCCTGTTTAATCACACAGAACAGTAGAGAACTGACGAATTAAGTTATATCAAAGCATCTGAACCTGTTGATTTGCTTCCTTCTTTGGTGAAGCATTGTATGGACCAAACAGGTGTCTGTTAACAATATCATACAGGGCAACCCTTTTGAAATAAAAAGTAACAAAAGTGGTATAAAGGTGATACCTTTAGTGGCTAACTAATATAATCATAGCAAGCTTTCAGAATATTTTAGTTCCTTTTTCAAGCCGATTGCAATGAAGCTGTGGTGTTCTCTGGTATATATACAACATTCAGCTCATAGGTCAAATGACCAACAAAAAGGAATACCAATCTATGTGTAAGGTGTCATTTATGAGGGCATCTGCAAGAGACAATCAGATAAGGTACAAGATAATGTGGGTCAAAGAGGTTGAGTATAAATTAGGACTGAACTGATTGTAGAATAAAATGAATTCCATATGAACTTAGTCCAGATGCAGACATGTTGTACCTGCAATTAGCAATATCAAAAATTACCACAGAACACCTGAATTATATGTAGTACACAAAGCTGTATTGTATTCTAATTCACAACCAGAATAAGTAATGAATATCTTGCCTTTAAAGAACTTTGATTTTTGTTCAAACCCCAGAAAACATTCCTGTTGCAGCCCACATTCTCAAAGTTGTCTTCACAAAATTACCAAAGGATAACGTAGATGTGTTATGTCCTAATTCTGAGTAGACCTGTTGGCCATAAAAAGTTTTGGGGAAAATGGAGATAACTCAGATGCTATAACTATTACTTTCCTTGTCAATAAACAGGTTCTGCTGATCCTTTGCATTACAAATGTGCTGTGTGTTATATTTCTAGGATACCATTTAACTTTCAGCCACCAAGGACATTTCACACACCATGTGTTGTTGGCCAACTGTTTTGTATGTTGACAACCGAGTTGACTAGGAAGTCCTAGATTTTTGAAGCATCTAATATAGGCTGAGACTGGTCTTGCATATCAAAGTTTATCTCTTGCTACTACACAGTTAATATTAATCCAAATGATGGCTACTGAGACAAGTCTTGAAAATGTATAGAGACAACACTCTATGCTGATGATGACTTGACATGATTGGGTATTGTCTATTGGTATGTCAGTGTAGTGCAATCATCACCACATACTGTGAATTTTCCCAAACTAAGGGGCAAATTTATCATTATTCACGAATTCGAAGGCTTTTAGAATTTCGGTAGTAATTCGACCATCGAATGGAAATGGAATAGTTTTAGGCTATTTTTTGCGCACTATTCGATTTCACGAAAAATTTGTACGTGAAATTTCCTCCGATCATTCGAAAAATTCGTACAATTCGAACGATCAAGGCATTCAATCGTACGAATGCTATTCGAACAGGTAATAGGAAAAAAACTTATGGGGGGGATTCCCATATGCTTCTATTGCTTAATTATAATTAGTTAAATACAAACACATATCAGACACTGGGCAAATATTTGGCTGGATATTAAATGTAAGTATCATATAAGCATACGGACTAATTTCAGAATGCAAAATTATAGGAACAGGGTAAATCAGAAATAAAGGGGCCCTGCATGACAAAATTTTCTGGGCCCCCTGGTCCCTACCTCCCCAGCCTGGCCCTCAAGCCCCACCAAGCTCCACTCCACAGTAAAAAGGTTACACAGACATCAGTGCTAAAGCAGTAACACTCCATCCCCCAAGTTATAAAAACCCATTGGTGGTCAGTGCCCCCTACAAATTATAAAAAAATATATTGGTAGTCTCGGACTTCTTCAAGTTAAAAGAAATTGGTGGCCAGCCACCCCCCCAAGTTATAAGAACTCAATGGTTGTCAGGGCCCCCCCTCTAAGTTAAAAAAAAAACATTGGTGGCCAGGCCAACCAAGTTAAAAAAACATTGATGGCCAGCCCCCGGCAGGTTATAAAAAGCCTTTGGTGTCAGGGACCCCCCTAGAAGTTAAAAAACACAGCCACCCATGTTATACATTCTAAACTAATTTAATTTATTAGTATAATTAAAATAACCTTTTCATTTAAATACAAGTTCTGTTTACACTGACAGATGTCACCACCAAACTTAAGAAAGGTTAGCATAGCAGAGGTTCTTGCTAGAAAGGCAGAATCATTACGTTGTCAGCTTCAGGAACAACATGAAGCTGAGTATCAGCATGCTTTGGTTCAGATAAAAGGTTCCATTCAAGAGACAGAATCTCTGAACATGAAGGAAACACTACCAGGCCAGATCCACCAGTGGTTCATTGAGTATAGGTTACATATGTTCTGCATTTAAAATGCTGCTTACAACGTTACAATCATTTTTAGGCACCACATCTTCAACCCTCTGGGACGTTTATTTTGCACTTGTTGAAACTACTTCAGTGAAGACCCCTTCTGGCCATTTATACTTCTGGACAACCCAGCAATAGCTGAATATTCTGCCTTTTCTAAAGGGCATAAAGGCCTGGGCTTAGAGTGGCCGGCTTTTTGGGGACAGCATGCTGCCCAACCACATCTGTATTAGTTCAAAAGCACTAGATATGGGCAGAAGGTACTACAGTTTTTAAAATTTCCAATGTTCCAATCCCCACTGCTCCTGACACGATGATGAAAATATGTGCATGTGCACAAATGAAGAGGAGGGGACAACGAATGTGAACCCCCCAATGTAAATCTGGCCCTGAAAGCAATTTTTTCACTAGAAGAATGAAGGGTGATGAATTTAATGAAGGGGATTTTTATTCAAATCTACTGCAGAATGAGAGCATTTGCAAACCTTTACAGCAGATAGATGGATATAAAGATCGATAGACAGATAGAGATCTTGTTTGTAAGGCTAATTAGTTCACAGTTTGTTTAATATTGTAGTCTTAAATGCCTATAACTGACGAAGAAATGCACAAGTAAATTTAGTCCATTTTCTGAAAAAAAACGAAATAGGCATGGAAGTCGTTTTCCCAAAAGCGGTTATCCAGAAAGCTCCAAATTATGGAAGGTCCTCTTTTACAGTATAGGCTCAATTTTAACAAAACAATTGACATTTTGATAAATGATTCCCTATTTTTCTGCAAAAGTAATAAAATACCTTGTTCTTGATTCCAACTAAAATATAATTAATTCTTATTGGATACAGAGTAATACTATTGGGTTTGATTCATGTTTTAATGATTCCTTAGTACAGCAGTCTCCAACCTTCCAACCTTCCAACTCGTTTCGCAAATTTTTTCGCCAATTTCACTGGAAATTCGTTCATTTTTCGGCAAAGCAAAACTGGATAGATTCGCCCATCACTATAAATTATCTATTCATTGTGAATATGTTTGTCACTTCCAGCACGAAAAGTTAAAAAGTACTGATTCACATGGAACATGTCAGTATATTGACAAAACACACTGGTGGAACCCTGGAACTACCACCATATCTACTGTAGTTATCTATAATGCCAGGATATGATTTTAATCAATGTAGACTTCAATGTAGGCATCTAATTCATCACAGGAATCTGGGTAGGGGCATTGGCATTGTGTCAAGTTCCAAGTATTTATTGAACCAAGTTTCAATATACACTTTTGTGTCCATTTTAGCACTGTGCATTTGCCTTGTAAATAATGCCTTGCAAATGTAATAACCATTCCCCTTTCATATGCAATGAGCTTTGATTGCCAAACCTCTCTACTTAATTTTTCAGGATTCATTTAAGTCTGGCATGGTGCCAAGAGACTGGCGAATTGCTAATGCAGTGCTGCTATTCATAAAGGATCCCATTCTCAGCCTCAAAACTATAGGGCAGTAAGTCTTTAAGGCACAAAGATATAATTGTACGAACAGAAGTTTTGCACGATTTTTTGACCATGTATGGATTGTCCCTACATTTTTTGTACCATGTTGATCAGTGTAGTTGACTGGACAGGTTAAAAGATTTCTGTAGGCTAACTACAATTTCTCTACATGTATTGCCTATCTGACAATATGAATGGGTGACTGTTACTAGAATTTGTCAGGAATAACTTTCATACAATTGCTGTCACGAGTGGAACATTGTCTGACTTGTTCTTTTACTACTTTATTTAATCTAAGGCCAGAAGATTGGAATGTCCTATCATTCATTGGATAGAAGGATAAAATCTGAATGTCTATGACCAACTTTACAGATATTGTAACAAAATGTTAGTTGCCCCGTACATTTTATTCTGGTTAGTGCTTATAATAAAATCAACCCCCAAGTGACCTTTATATACATTTTATGTTCTTCTCTGGGGAGGTCCATAGTTGTAAAGGCCTTGAGCGCATATAAAATATAATTTTTTTTTCAAACTGCCCCAAAACAAAGGGGGAGAGCTGGTTATTACATAGAAGCAAAGATGTGAGTCTCCCAAAACCCTTCATGATGATATCAGCTTCTATATGGTACTTGGAGTTTGTTTGTGGGAGGGAGATGAAAGCATGAATTCAGTTCTTCATTAATTCATTCTGCATTACTTTTCCTCTGAGGTTCAGCACCACATTAAATATTTTTACACAACACATTGCTGGAAAAGTATGAACTTGCAATGTATTTTATACATGCTGTGGGATTTATCTCACATAATAGAATTTAGCCTTTAATCCTTACACAAGGAAACAGGCAGGCAGTTCTGCTTCAAGGGCCATTATTATTTATTAAAGTGTTGTTGCAGCACTCGTTTATGTGAATTACCAAAGGAAATATAGCTAAAAAAACTTAATATTATCAATACAGTAGTAACTGCAACAATTAGCAATTATTGTTTGATTCATTCCACTGTATCCATACACAGGCCCGGACTGGCCATTTGTGGGTTAGGGCAAATGCCAGAGGGGCTGCTATAAGGTCCCATAGAAAGTCAGTGTTTAGTGGGCTGGTGGGGGCTGTTTGGGCCTCTATGTGGGCTGATGGGCCTCTTGTGTACCTGAAATGCCAGGGCCTATTTTAATTCTCAGTCCAGTCCTGTCCATACACTACTAAAGAACAGAGTACATTGCTGATGCGCCTTTAGTGAACATTCATCCCTCTAGCATCCATTTCAATATCATTACACAGATAATGATCTCACAAAACTGTACCATACTGCTGAGTATCTTGATAATGGACAGACTGCTGTGTAATGTTACTGAGAGTCTAAAATGCATAATAAGCATGACACACTGTGATACAGAATATTTGTGCCTTGGTAATGTACATGCTGTGCTCAGTGATTATCTACATGCGTATAATAAAAGCCATATGGTGCATAATAATTATTTTATGAGATGAAAAGGGGTAGCTATTAGCTGAATGTATGAGAGAATATAGTATGTCTGCAATATAATATGCCATCAGCAGCCTAAACCTGACATAAACAATAGAATGTGCTAAGAGTAGTTAGAGGTCTCATTGATGGTCGCATGTGCAATGAGCCCAAATGGACACAAAACTGAGCATGAAGTGACCCATGCTCCCATGCAAATAGCATGCCTTGAGATTACTCATGTCCATATTGATTTGTTATGTGCAAGATGCAGTAGATGCAGCTTAGGATTCACCACTCCCTTGGGTGTGCAAATAATTCTACACTAGCGATGATGTGTGTGTGTCTGCATAATGGTGCAGAGGCACCTTAATCATCACGTCTACATGAGGACTTTAGCATGGACAGTGATATCAGAGCACCACAACTGGACAGTTCAGTATTTAAAGCCCGACTGACTCACTCACTGCATTGCCTGATTGTAGGTCTTAGTTTCTGGGTTCTCTATGCTACAGTACTTACTGTACATTACTATTGGTATTATTGCTTACTGACTTTTGTGGGTCTTAGTTTCTGTGTGCTCTATGCTACTTACATTACTTTGATATTATTGCTTACTGACTTGGCTTGTTCCCAACTATGCTGATTGATGCTTGCCTTGACTTGCTCTAAATCTTGAAAATGATCCCCAATGGCCCTTTTGATCCCACATCCCCAGTGCCTACTTCCTCCATCGAATTTTGGCAAGGCACCCTTAGTTTCTAACAAGGAATATATAAGATAGTATATAATCATTCAAACTGACTTGAGTCAGTGTTCCCTCTGATTTCTTCTCGGCTATGTGAGCAGAAACATTCTACCATCAATTTAAGACCTCACCCATTTAAAAGAGGGCAGTTATTAAGTATACATTTTGCAGGTTAGACAAATGGATCAAGATTTGTGTGCAGTTGTGCATCCAACTTTCAGCATGTGTATTCAATATGTTTCCTCTTTTAAAGGGGTGATATGGTAACCCTATGTAAGAAGAACCTACCAACCATTGTCCCAGGGAAAGATTAGCATCACACCAGTTCTGAGAAATATCAATTTTATGTTTTTTATTCATTCACATGATACAAGCAAGCACAATTTTGCCAGACATCTGGTGCATAAATGAAGTGTGCAAAAAAACAAGTACAACACTGGTGAAGTCACATTATTTAATTTATTCATATTTTCCATCTTATGTTGTTATAACTTGGGTTTTCATTATAATATCCATTGAATTCCCAATATCAAAGTTAAACAATCTGCAATGCTGGATATAGTTGTCTCAAGAACAGAAAGTACCTTATGCAGTATAACTTTTTGCTTGCATATGAATAGGCAATATTTTTGGGCTTCTACTTAATTAAATGATGTATTGGCTGGCACCCACAGGAATTATTGTAAGCCTCACAATGATTCAGGAATATTTTAGATAGGTACTGAAGCAAAAGAAAAAACCATTATCCACAAGACAAAGGAGAAAAAATTCCTGACATGCTTCTGTAAGCAGAAAAAGCTACTGAATGAATAATGCATGTCCCAACTGGGGATAGGAGAGAGCTAATGAGTGAGCCGACAAGCACAAGGCTGTTGTAATAAGTGACCCAGACAAGCACAACACCTGCTTATTCTAATTAGATGCCACTCAGATCTGTTCAGCTAATCCTTTTACATAAATGGTTACCAGATGGAATTCCAAATCAAGTACTTCATGACAAAATGAGCATACAATGTCACTAACATCTTTTTCCTGTACAACCTATTTTGGAAACGAAAGAATATTGTCAACATCTTTGTTCTGTCACCCTAAATAAAGTTATTATATTTCAGCACTGTACACCAACAAAAGACATGGTACAGGACATTTTTTTTACTAATTACTATTAGAAAAATACCTTTAGTTATTAAATCAAAGTAATGCAAGCAGCTAATGATGTTTTGATCAATGACCAAAATGCCTTGTGTGCCATAAACCAGAATAAAGTTTCTGGTATAAGGCTTTTCCAAACTTCAGAAGATTTCCTGCACATTTGAATATGAAAAATGGCATCAAATTGTAGAATATAAATATCGGGCAGGATCAGTAGGGCACCATATATGTACCAATAATCGTACAGAACTTTTCAAATGGTATTATTGGTATGTGAATTGTCAGCTAAAGTACACGTCTTTCAAGGTTTTGGAATGTTCATTACATGTTTATTTGTCTCTTTTTGTACTGTTTCAGGGATCGTTTTATTCACACAGTTAGTAGGTAGAGTGAAATGTAAGGAGCCTTAAAGTTGTTAAAGAGCTGTTTCTGTACAAGGCTTTATGATAATGGCCATAGGTGTTTTGTGTTCAATGTGCTGTTGTTAGAGTTCTCATTGGGACCATTTCCTAAACAAATTGTGTTTTTTTGGCAAAAATTTGGCAAAATGATAATTCACAGCAAATTTGCAATTTAATAAAAGAAAATGAAGACAATTTGAAGTCTACTTCACTTGGCTCTACCTGGCAGATTGTTAAGATGAAGCTATATCCTCAACATTACTAAATCAGTGACATCATAGCCTGTATTCAAAAAAGTATGCCAGTGTTCATTTGCCAAGAGAAATTTTTGTATTTTGATGAATGTGTAGTCTTAGTGAATTAACATCTGTTGTAGTTGAGCGATGTATGGAGAAGCTGACCCTAAGTAAATTTTCCCCATTGAAGATACAATGGAACCTTTAAGACATTTATTACATATAAGCATAAGCCTGTAGAGATGGCTGAAAGCACTTCTATGAAAATAACACCAGCAAGTGGGAGTTAGCACACTCTTTATGCAGTGCCTAGACTGCTGCCTGGTCTCCTTACCCTTTGTTACACCTCTGGAGCTGGGCTTTTCCACTTGTTTTGACATGTATCTGTGTGTTATTTTGCTGAGTTTTATTGTTCACCTTTTATGCTCTCCTACATGAAAATGTTGAGTCTGCTGCCTTTGATACACAAATTTCTGTGTTATTAGCAAACTGTGATCTTGCTTAATGAAGTTCATTCCCACCCGCTGTAATAGTATATTCACACTGAACATTATTACATATATTAAATGAAGCCCAGTTCAATAGAGCTCTACGGTGCTGCGGTATTGCGGTTTCCTTCACAAAAAAAAAAGCTTTATGCATAAAGCCAGACATTTCAAAAGGTTTTGTTGCCAATGGAAATACTTCTTCACCATGATCTCCTTCAGTGAAAGCACAGATTATAGATGTTGGATGTTCTCATTCCTTTTGTCCCAAGTTTCAGACCTTCCATTAATTAGAGTGAGAACAGTTACATTTTGAAACTACACAAAGCATTTAGTAAGGTTTGCCAACAGAACAATACTGTTGCCTATGATTCCCACATTAACCATAATTCTGTTTGTTGAATATCACAATCCTGTAAACTTGTCTGCAGAGAAATATCCATCCAAGATCCTATTAAAACTCTCTGGACATCTCATTATGCCAAAACATGCAGACCTTTATGTATCCAAAGCATTTCTTCATGATTTCTTGTAAAATAAAATAGTTGTGAAATCTCTTTATTACAACCATTTGGAAGGGTGACTTGGAAGGACCCTTTAACTTTCCAAAGAAGTCACAAATGGGAATTCCTAACATCTGGAATCAATGCCGTTTATGGGGTGCAACTGAATTTGTAGGTCGAGAGGGACTTTCATGGAGCTTCTGAATGTTTAGATTTATGGGCTTGCTGACATTAATGAACAGCACTGAGAGCCGGCAGTCAATTTAGGCTGAGACGGAAGCGCCTAAGATCCTGTGTTTTTTAAGCTAAGTTGAATAGGAATAAATCAGAAATATTGTGAGACGTGTAAAGGACCACTGGACCTCTGTTACTTATGGTCATTTATCAGTGTTTCTTGATTGGTTTGGTGAACTTTTAGATGTAATGGATGTGATATCTGCAAATTTCCTCCTTTTGCTTCCTGTTCAGAAACTGGAAAATGTGTTTCTTCTTCCAAATCTAGTAGTATGGTTTTATCAATTAGTTTGATTTTAGTACACAGTGAATATATGCATTCAATTTTAATTCGGTCTCCGCTGATTCAAGAATTTTGTGTTGATTCAGCTAAATCTATTTAAGAGAGTTCCATACACAGTTATGGGAACACTGTTATCCAGGAATCTCCAAATTATGGGAAGGCAATCTCCTATAGAGTCCATTTTAAATGGGTGGTTCCCCTTCAACCAATTCAGAATGGCCAATTCTAAGCAACTTTTCAGTTGATCTTCATTGTGTATTTCCATTGTTTGTTTTTTTCATTATTTGCCTTTTTCTTCTGACCCTTTCCATCCTTCAAATTGGTTTCACTGACCCCATCTAAAAAAATGCTCAGTAAGACTACAAATGGCTTGTTATTTCTATGTTATATTACTCCTTTTTCTATTCAGGCCCTCTCCTATTTATATACCAGTGCTTTACTGAAATCAATGAATTGTTGTCAGGGTAATTTTGATGCTAGAAAGCAGATTGCTGGCATTGCAAACTGGAGAGATGCTGAATAAAAAGCTAAATAATTAAAAAACACAAACAAAAAAAATAAAAAAACAATTATAAATTGTCTAAGAATAGGTGAACAACCCCTTTAAGCATATAATTCTTATTTTCAAAAATAATTTCATATACAATATATTTTACTTTGTCTTATCTAAGCTGCATAACATCATATTGGTAGCAAAAATATTGAGATTATCAAACATCACTATTATGTTAAAACCACTCAACCTAATTCCCACAGGACATCTGCCATTGACGTCTATGTGATCTTGGCAGGTTTGAGTTGGATTACTTTTTTTTTATTCAGACTTTTAACATCTGTGTTTCATAAATCACCAAAAATGGTGTTGGCCCCTTTAAAAGTCTGACCAAAAAAAAAACGACTTCAGTAAATAATCTCCTAAAGGTCTATAGGGGTGGGATCACCTTTAGGTTAACTTTAGTATGTTAGAGAATGGGCAAAATCTTCTATAGCTTTTGAATTATTTGCCACGCCTTCTGACTCTTTCCAGCTTTCAAATGGGGGTCACTGATCCCATTTAGAAAAACAAATGCTCTATAAGACTACAAATATATTGTTATTGTGACATTTTATTACTCATCTTTCTATTCAGACCCTCTCCTATTTATAAACCAGCCTTTCAGTTGAATCAATGCATGGATTCTAGGGTAATTAGGATCCTTGGAGAAACTGCAAACTGGGAGAACTGCTGTATAAAAAGTTAAATAACTCAAAAACTACAAATAATAAAAAATGAAAACCAAGTGCAAATTGTCTCAGAATACCACTCTCTACTCTACAGCATACTAGAAGTTAATGTATTGGTGAACAATCCCTTTAAATGATTTTTAACCTACGTGGAGGCTTATTTGTTGAAGGTTGGATTTTAGTGGTTTTAGAGGTTTTTGAAACCAATACTAAACTCTCAAAAACTAAAACCATGATTGTCATTGAATTCATTAACAGTTCCTATTGTAAAAAGTATGAACGATCAAAAAAAAAAATACAAATCAGTGACAATTTCTACTGAAAAAAGAATCTGAAACCCTCTCTGCACTGCTCCCATTGACTTCTATAGCACCTGGACAACTTTTACTTGCCAAAGTTTTGCAGCAATTGTCACATACGCATATTACTGTGCACACTGGATTTGGCTAAATTGAAGCATTCGAGTTTTGATTGTGTAGCCTATTCTAATTCTCATGAAGCAACTAACGACAGGCCTATCAACTAGGGATAGCTTGATTGGCCTGGTAACTGTTGACATGGTCATGTGCATCTGCTTTCCAGGGTTCTTCTGGATATATATTGTTTCTTCTCTATTAATAACATCTGCTGTTTTATTGGTGTTAAATACTGTGACTGCCCTTTTTGCACTTATTATTATATTTCAACAATTTTCAACAAGCAGATTTTTGTCATAATAGATGTGTAGCTCCATTGATGGGTGTTAGTTCTCATTAGAAGTCTCTAGAGGTCATTTACCCTGGGGCACATATGCCAGAATACTAAGGGGCGCTAGGAATAAGTGCTGACTAATGCAGTTAGCAATCTATATGTGGGAGAAGCTGCAGGTCTCTGCACTGTGAAATGATACACTGCAGCCATTTTTTAAGAGACCCAAGAAGTGTCCGGAAAAAATGGCTGATTGCAGCCTATTTTGGCTCTAATTACATAATTATCATGTGGTATTGTTCATGCTACATAATTCCTTTCCTCTGTATTCTGTTTTATCCATCATTTTCTGTGTACTTTTACTAGAAATACATATACCAGTGATCCCCAACCAGTAGCTTGTGAGTAACATGTTGCTCTCCAACCCCTTGGATGTTGCTCCCAGTGGCCTCAAAGCAGGTGCTTATTTTTGAATTCTTGGCTTAGAGGCAAGTTTTGGTTGTATAAAAAACAGATGTCCTGCCAAACATTCTCTCCTGTAGGCTGCCAGTCCATATAGGGGTTACCAAAAAGCCAATCAGAGCTCTTATTTGACATCCCCATGGACTTTTTCATGCTTGTGTTGCTTTCCACCTCTTTTTTAAATTTAAATATGGCTCACAAGCAAAAAAGGTTGGGGACCCCTGACCTATACTGTTTTACAAAGCCAGCCTTCAATAGTAATCATTATAGCCCTACAATCTATTAAATCTTGCAGTATACTACATGAATATGTTACAAGGGATTCACAAAATATAAAAACATGTTTATGAAACTAAACTGTTAGTAGTGATGAGCTTCATTTTTGCCCATAGACTCCAATGGGTGAAAAAGCGGAGCAAAACGGGTCCGATTTGCCCATCACTACTACTGTGATGCTTATTATTATGCCAATGTGGCATTTCATATAAACACCAATAAAAAAGGAACATTGATTACATTGTGTACATATTCTTCGGTACTCCCAATAAACACATAAAGAATAAATTGTTTCACCATTCCTCATGCTTACCACAGCAGGGTTTGTGATGCTGTTTGTGCAGAACATGTATAGGCAACATCGTTCAAGATCACACTTCTACCCAAATCCTTGTGAGAATATTTTAATTAACGCCGGAGTCTATTTAAGCAGCTTTTTGCAATGTCTGTAAGAACATAAATTCCTTGCAAATGAGCACATGTATTTTAATCCAGAAGTGAGAACCTGAAGCTAAGCATTTTTCATGCAGCATTCACAAGTTGCTCAGAAATGTCTCAATGTTTCTATTTATTGATTAATTAACCAATTTTCCATGTAACTATTTAATTTCTTCCATTTTGGTTCACATTCAGTGATACAGTTATGGGACCTTTCTATATCACTGATGTTTCAGTAATTTGAATCTTCATACCTTCAGGGGCAGGTTTATAAAAAAATTGAATCTTACAGTTATATGATTTTTTTTTCTGCTCTAGTAAACCTCGGATTTACTCACAACTCGAATGGGAGCTTACTTATGAAAAAACTGGAATGTCGAAGTTCAAACTGAAGTTGGTGGTTTTAAAGGAGAATTCAACCCGAAATAGAAAAAAAACCCACGCCCCTTTGATTATAATGTAGTAAATGGGAGACTATAATATAATATCTATCCATTACCTATTACAAATCTTAAATCATCAGAGCTATTTAAAGGAAATATGTGATATAATTATTTAGCATTTTTCTTTACATACAATAACTTATTATTGTATAGTTTACTACGGCATAGTTGCTTTTGCACACTTCCATGCATACAACATCTAACTGCAGATAAGATTTAGATTTTATTTACAGGCATGGGACCTGTTATCCAGAATGCTCCATTCCATAATTTGGCTCTTCACACCTTAAAGGGGTTGTTCACCTTCACACAACTAGTTGTTTATAGATAGAAATTACTTTCCATTTTCTATTTGTGACTGTTTTTCTAATATTAAAGTGTAAAGTGTATTTTTTCTAAAGCAGCTCTGGGAGGGGGGTCGCTGACCCCCCAAAACTGTTCTAAATGGATACATTTAATGGATACATTTCTTATCTTTGTCCTTGCTGGTCAGAATCCCTGGATTTCATTACAGGCAGCTGTTATGGTGGCCATACACGGAGAGATCCACTCGCTTGGGGACATCGTTTGGCGACATGTCTCTCCAATATGCCCTCCTTGAGGTGGGCGATATCGGGCTGATCCAATCGTTGGGCCCTAGGGCCCAACGATCGGATCAGAATGACTGGGATACGGGTGGTCAGATTGCGGGGCCGTGACTTTCGGCCAGATATCGATCAGGGAAGCCCGTCGGAGGGCCCCACTCACAGGCCGATAAACTGCCAACTCGGTCTGTCGGCAGCTTTTATCGGCCCGTGTATGGCCACCTTTAGAATTGATACAATAGTTGCTAATACTCCAGAG
Organism: Xenopus borealis; assembly: GCA_024363595.1. Taxonomy (NCBI): domain Eukaryota; kingdom Metazoa; phylum Chordata; class Amphibia; order Anura; family Pipidae; genus Xenopus; species Xenopus borealis. Next base: position 70,605,077 of record CM044448.1, read on the forward strand.
ATGCTGCTGAGAAATGTATCTAACTACAAACTTTGTAACAGTTTAGAGTCTGCACTTGAATTGAGCTCACAGATTCAAACACCAGAGACATGAATTTTCAACTTTAAACTTAGATATTGGAAAAACAGTAAAAAATAAATAATGGAAAGCAATTGAAAAAAAGTCTTAATTTCTGGGGAACAAGCTAAAATCAACTAAACTGGAAAGAGTGTTTGGAGGTGAACAACCCCTTTAAAGGGAGACTGACACCAGAAAATAACTTTTTTCATATCTATCATAACAATGTCTTTGAATGCTATTTATTATTTTTTGTCATAAAAGGATTTGCCCGATGCTTTACATTACCTTTCTTACCCCTATGTTCCTCTATGAGGGAGCTGCCATATTTGTTCAGCAGAGTCCATTAGCATCAGAAACTGACAGGTTGAGAAGGGACATTAAAAGGATTAATTATATCTTAGTTTGGATCAAACACAAGCTACTGTTTTATTAATGAGAAAAAGGAAATAATTTTTATTTAATAATCATTCAATAAACATTTAATGATATTAATATATATGTAATTACCATACACATAGGGGCAAATTTACTATTATTCACCAATCACCAAAAAATCCCTCGAATCTGTTTGAAATTCGATAAGTATTCAACTCAAATGCTTATCAAATAGTTTTAGGCTATTTTCTCCTCGATATTCGATTTCTCGATGAAATCGTACGATCGAATACCGATCATTCGATTTAATGAAAAAATATTAAAATTTCCTTCGAGCACTCGAAAAATTTGTACGATTCGAACGATCGAAGCGTTCGATCATACAAATGGTATTTGAGCAGGTGTTTGAAAAAGAAGCCTATGGGGGGGATTCCCATAGGCTTCTATTGCAATTCGGAAAGGTTCAATCTGGCGAAGTAGGCAGTCGAATAAAATTTTAAAGTTAAAGTACTTCGATCAGCGAATGGTCGAATGATTGAATATCCGATCGTTCGATCTATTTGATCATTCGAATTTTGTGTATTCAATGATCGAAGTGGCCAAATTTACATATTCGAGCCTCCGAAAAAATCGTACGATCGGAATTTGATCGAATTCGATCGAACTTCGATCCATTCACGTGAATTTTGTAAATTTGCCCCATGGTGATGCTGCTTAAAAAATAACTTTTAATATAAATATATATATATTTAATTTGATCTGCGCAAAGACAACACTGAGCAAATTTGCCCATGGGCAGTTACCTATAGCAACCAATTAATGATTAATGGCCATGGGCAAATTAGCCCAGTTTTGGATATAACTCTATATAACTCTAGTTCTTGTTTATACTCTTACTTCTAGTTAAGTATTAAAAATGTAAATAATCTTCATATGCCACTTTAGATTCTAAAACAGAAATGTCAACAGAGGCAAACAAGCTCCAGTGCAATATCACCAACAGTTTTCTGGCTTAGGCATGGTTCCAGCCTATAAATATGAAGTCATCTAGCTGTGAGGTTTTTAAGTAAAATATGTAAATCATATGAAAAGCACATATGCCTATGCTGTGCAGACAGCTTCTGCCTTCAGATAAATAGCAATGATTCAGATACAACCTAATGTTCGCTCCATGTAGTCTTCATTTAAAAGACCATATTGTAGAGTTAAAAACTTTACATGCAGATGACCGCAAGCTACAGAAATCAATGCATGTCACCTCAAGTTGTACAATGACCAGAAACTGAAAATGTATTTTTTCAGTTCTATACAACAGCCTTCTAGAAAAGAAAACAGTTTTGTTGAACAGATCAGTAATACCAAGTTATTTCTGCAATTAGGTGGCAGTTCCAAGAGTACAAACTGAAACAATTAGCTCCTAGTCTAGGCCATGTATTCTGATTAAAGTTTCCTAGCTGCTGATGACCGTGTATGTGTACCACCAATTAACATAACGAAAACAAAAAGCTCATCAGACAGCTCAAAGCAAAAATTTGGAACTGCAATGTGGATTTATTATAGCAGGGAAAGCACACTGTGCATATAGTATTTCCAGGGTTATGTCCACCCAGCCTTTCCAGTATATGCCCTAGGAGGGAAGGAAGGGGGGTGATACAGGTGTGAGCTTAATGATCAGTGAAGTAAATAACATGTAGTTAGAGAGAAGGAAATCCACCAGACCTGGCATGAAGTCCCATTAATCCACAAATATGTTTTGCTTTGAGCTAAGTCAGGTGAAGAGAACACATTATCAGATCTGTTCTTGCAGGGACTGCAGCCCTGATTTGACAAACATATGGGGTTTGTTTCCCTTGTTTCTCTTTTGTATATATGTTTTTAAATGAAACACTCCATAGAAAAGGTTATCTGGGTGAATGCGTTCAATATGTTGTGTTTTAAGTATATTATATGAAGTGGAACCGCACTTTAATCCTCTCAGCAGGAATTAAGCCAGAAACACAAAGAAATATGGACGGAGAACCGCAGATAAAGAAGCGTGTAGCCCACCCACAATTCCACTTTCTCTGCTTGTCATGAAACCACAACCTCTAGTCAATAATTTGTCATGCTCGTGAAATGTTTCTAGTGTGTTCTTTCTGTATTTCTCCAACCACCCCTGTTAAGTAAATCATTTTCACCAACATGACATGGGTTTATTTTCAGTTTACTTTCTAATGTCTGGTGACTAGATTTGTTTTGTTTTGTTTGTTAAGGTGGCCATGGATGTTATAATTACAATCCTTCCTGGAAAAGATCTTTCCAAGAAAGATTATTAGTTTCAATGTACAAGTGTAGAGCTGAATCGTCAGATATACAGGTAGAAACAATAGAATTCTACCTATAGCTGATGATTCAGAACTAACAATGGCCAATGTTCAGGTGCCTTCAAAGGCATCCCACCAACAAGTCTTCTGTCTATATTGGTCGGCATGTCTCTACACACACAGAATATAGCATGAAATTTTGTTTTGTACAATATTATTGGTGCGTCTATGGCCACCTTTAGAGCCTTGCTGGTAGCCTGGCTGGCTCTGCTGCTAGGAGTAACTACTTCTTATGCTTGTGTGACAGGTTATCACTTGAATGTTTTAAGTTACTAAAATACCAGTTGAGGTGGTGAAAACCTCTACTAACCACCATTTATCAGTTCCCATTAAAAGTGCTTTGAATTGCGCTGGAAAAGGAGTTTTTGAAATATAGTATGAGTGATCTTTACAGTTCATAGAGTGCAACTGGTTTGCATTTATGTTTATACCATGTGACAATTAAAATCAGTTACAAGACATTGAATTATTAAAGAGGAACAATGAATTAGGCAACAATGAAAAGTTTAACCATATGCCATGAGGCTTTATGGATATCACTAGCAATGGGAACTCACTCTGCTGTTTACAGCCCACCCACTGTGCAATGAGTGACCCTGGATTGACTTTGTTCAAACATGTGCCTTTTAGAGCCCCTTTATTCAGCTTTCCATCAAGATTATTGTCAAGACAATACTTGGTGCTGTCCATCATGGAAAATAGAAGACAATACTGGTCCCACACCCTAACCTTGAGGATGATGATCTGTTATGCATATATATATTGACACTAGGTCGAAGATTTACTTAGGGTCGAATTCGAGGGTTAAAAAAACCCTCAAAATCGACCATCGAATTTAAAGGGAATTTTACCACAATTAAAACGATTGAATAGTAAATATTCAAACGATTTGAACGATTTTAACCATTCGATCAAATATTTTTATTCAATCAAAAATAGTTAAAGGCAATTTGCTAGATTTAATCTGGCTAACTAGGTCATATTCGAATATTCAAATAGAATTTTATTAGAATTATTCAAATCATTCGATTCCATCGAATTTTCAAAATTCGATGGTTGAAGTGGCCTTCAAAAATATTCGAAAATTCAAAACTTTTTGAAAATTCGATCAAATTTCTAATCATTCATGTGAATTTGATAAATCTGCCCCTAGGAGTCAGCTCTGGCTGGTCTATCTGTACCCTGGGCCCTAAAGCAACTGCTCTTTAGTTTCAACTGCCTACTGGGAAAGATACACTAAACTAGAGCAGAGGTTTAAATACTTGTTTCACCAAGAGTAATTTTTTTCTTACACTTTTGTTGTATATATATATATATATATATATATATATATATATATACACAGTATATATTTGACAATTTCAATCTCTCAATCAAATTTATATTGACTGGCCTTGGGAACAAAACTTAATAATTTAATTTGCTAATTCAAGCAATTTACAATGCACTACCCTACAGCATGAAACAAAACAGGGATTTTGTGTACATATATATTTTGCAATATATTTAAGCTGGCTAACTACGTAAAAGTCATCCCTGGTCTGGCCAGTCCTACACTCAACTTTAAAGGGAAACTGTCATGGGAAAACATGTTTTTTTTTTTTTT
>CM044448.1:70610777-70631667 GCA_024363595.1 Xenopus borealis
CAGGGGCTACGCTTTACCTGCAACTTTCTTACTCAAGGTTAAAGCTCCCAAACTTGGTTGCCCTTTTATTGGCTACCAGTGGGATCAGTAATGCACAGTGTATCCCACTTAAAATTGTATATTTCTTTGATGAAAACTATTTGAAAACTTTTTTTTGGTGCAGAACATGGGAAGCTGCAACCATTTGTGATGGAGATTATAATAACCACGAAACCTGACTAACTTCAGTGGGATAAATGTTCCTTATCTGCTTTTAGATTTTATGTTTTGTTGCTTTAAAATTGCATGCACTTGCCTGATTTACACTGGATCAGGTCTCTAATCCTCAGAATGTTAGGCAGGCCTGTGGTCAGACAGGGGATAAATCTCAGTGCAAGACAGAGATATAAGGAACATGTCTACAGTAAATCAGCACACCATAAGTGTATTTGGGAGGCAGCATAAAGGTATGTTCTAGAAACATTTCTACATTTAGTGAGCAGGTTGGAATTCTGCAGGGTGCACTCTGATTATGCTATACTTTGGTATCAATCCTTATGTTATTCCTCAAGCATTAAATGCACAAAGGGAGTTAAATAGATTAGTCATACCTAGCCTTTGGTGTCTGCAATGATGTTTTTCAGTTCCAAAGGCACAACCATTTATTAAAACATTCATTGTCAATTTTCACTTTAGAGCTGTAAGAACCTTGAACCACAAATTTCTTATATTGGCATTGGAATTTCAATAGCGAGATAAAAAAAAAATGACATTGGACATTAGTAGGACACAGGACATTAGTACAGGTATCGGATCTGTTCTCTGGAAACCCGTTATCCAGAAAGCTCCAAATTACAGAAAATTCACTCCCATAGGTTCCATTATAATCACGTTTTTAAAATGATTTCCTTTTTCTCTGTAATAATAAAACAGAACCTTGTACATGATCCAAAGTAAGACACAGGAAGTAAAACCAGTTTATTGGGTTCATTTAATGTTTACATGATTTTCTAGTAGACTTTAGGTATGACGATCCAAATTACAGAAAGATTAGCTTTTACGCAAACCTTAGGTCCCGAGCATTCTGGATAACAGCTCCTAATACCTGTAGCTAGCAGAATCAAAATGGATTGAAGCATTTTGTCAATAAAATTTATATGTGGCACTTTTTAGTATAGCTAGATTTGACTGGAGTAGATTGAACATTTGATCTCTGAGTTCTACTTGTATATGCAATGCTGTTTATTTTTACAAGACCTGTAAAGTACAAACAGGGAAGATAAACATAACTAAACTACAGAGTTACAAAATGTGAGGAGACACAGGTAGAATTAAGTCCCTAAAGCTTACAGTCTATCCCAGTTTTCTAATCAGTTTTATTGAGTATGCTGCATCAAAATACTTCTTGAATGCTGCATGCTTCTCTCTTATATGTTTATAACATCTCCAAAATGGTCCTGTAAATGTGTATGTATATGCATTCAACCATTCACAATTTTGTGCATATGGACACAGTATGAAGACACCCATAGTCTTAATTTTTCTGATATAGACATAGAGTAAAAGTAATTGTGTTAATTCTGATACTGTTACAGTCATTAAATAAGTACAAAGCCTTAGTTTTTGCTATACGCAGGCTATTTTATCTCACAACCCATGCATAATACAACATGGCATACATTCATATAACTCTACTTATAATATTCCCCTAGGCATAAAATATGGTTTATCTCAAACACAATTTTCATTCTAGATATGTTTAATGACAGTAAATGATAAATTCACTGTGCTAACGACATAATGTTACGATAACTGCTAAAATGTAAATGCATCGCCATTAATCTTGTTAAATATTTTCCATGATCAGTAAATATTATGAAACCCATGGTTAATTGCTATACTACACATGGTTGTTAGCCCTTATTTATGAAGTAACGTCAATAAAGACGTATTTGATGGCGCCACAGTCTTTTTCACATAGTTTAACAACTTTGCATTTATTTTTTTAACATTTTAAGTTATGAGCCAAATGTATCTCGCAGCAGTACAATCACTCTTCATAAAAGCCATGATGAAAGAGTGTTTTTGGATACTAATAATGCTTTGCATGTCTATATGTAGCAAGAATGCAAAAAAAGACATTTGTGATTAAAACATTTCGAGGTTAAAGGGCCAGTGTTCAGGGCAACTGCTGAGTATATATATATTCTAAACAGAAAAAAGTAGAATGTATATAAGTCACAGGAGAAGGATTCCATATTTGCAGATCCCATTGGCCATGAGGAGTGCTTAGGACCCATCTCTGGGGCATCTTCCTGTGTGGGATTTGTGCAACCTGCACTTTGCACCTTGTTCTGAATCCAGCACAGTGCAGTGCTATAGGAACCACAAGACCTGCTTGTGGGTCTGAATGGCATGAAAGCTGGAGGACATCCAAGTGGAAGCCTACATACAACCCCCCACCCCCAGACCAGCTCTCAGCCATGCAGTGCTGCCAAATTCAGTGCATCTGTGTAATCAGGGGACTTTCTAATGCATTCTTGATTGCAAAGACCTGGGCCCATGGGTCATAAGTGTGGCGTAAAGTGGTTGGTATCTGTCTTTTTTACTTTGGACCAACTGATCGCTTAATAAATTAGATTTTCGGAACTTACCATGAACCGTTCCTTGGATATGTACAGAACAGCTGCATTAATTTTAGCTTGCAATACATCCGCTGCATTTTAGTGCAGAATGATAAGCAGTTGCATGGAGGGATTATGCCTAATATTCTACATAAATTGTAGATGCAACCAACATCCTGCCATTACCTGTGTTTATTATTATTGTTTTTATTAGGTGCAAAGCTTCCATCTGACTTGGCCTGTATATATTTTGTTAAATTTAGCCAACTTCACATGACCCAGTAGACACACAAAATAAATATTAACTTCTTTCTAAAATGTGGCATTTTGTAGCCATGTTTTTAAGATTGGAAATCTCAACCACTGACATCCATAAACAACAAACATATCAACACAGAGACAGACTGAGTTGGCAGCTTATCGGTCTAGAACAGAAAATGTTTGAATCATCACAAGTAAATGTGTGGAAACTCTTACCACAGTGGAGACGTGGCCCAGGGGCTCCTGCCCTAGGCCCTCAGCTCAGGGAGCGGACATTCTGTAATTGTAACACAAACTGGTTGGTGCAAGGCACACTGGAAACCCACGTTCAGATCAGACCAAAACAAAAACGAGTAAAATTTTTAACTTTATTTTATATAATCAATCATCTCTCGCCTGACGTATTTCGTGTCAATAAGACACTTAATCATAACCTATGATTAAGTGTCTTATTGACATGAAACGTGTCAGGCAAGAGATGCGATCATTGGGCCCTTACTTTTCCATGCAATAGAAATTTTTTGTGCCATAAACTGCAGAAGTTTACATTAAGCATAATTAAGAGCAATTTGAAACAATGGCAGGTTTAATCAGTGAGAAAAAATTCAGTTAAATATAACATCGTTAATATTGCAAGTTGTTTATTTATCCGATTTTTAATACTTCATGATGGAAGTAGCAGGGAAGCTTGCATATGCACTGCTCTTGAACCCATTCTGTATTAGAAATCTGACCTTGGCTCAGAAGGTCACTCATGGAACTTTGACAGTATTAGGCTCTCCAGTTTGCCCTTAAGGTATATACAGTATGGTTTCATTGTTCAAAATGTCTTCTAGCAGCTTCTGTGCCTGAATGTCTAGAATGCGGTTATAAAGGTAACCACACAGAAAATTAGATTATAATTCACAAGTAACAGCCCATGATAAAAGAGTTGTGGGAGAGGAATGTTGGTACTTGTTCAACATAGGATGTGTTGATAGAAAGAGCTGATAAATAATGATTCTGCTTTGTCCTTTGGCTGTGCATTCCCTTGAATGGTAGATGGGCTGCTGCAGGTCAATGAGCCATGTTATGTCAGGCTCTGCTCTTAGTAAGAAGATTCCGTGGAATGAGGCAAAGGTCCCACATCCCTTCTTTTTCTCTTCAGCTTCCACACTCACATTAGGTCAGGATCTACCATTAATAAAAGAACACTGCCATGGATTTCAAAAAAAGTTGCAATAAGAGATTCATCATTGAAGAACTGGATGTCAGCATCTTAATAATCTCTTTGACCAATATAGTGGTATTCCTCACGTTCAGTGGAAATAGGTCCTAAAGGCCCCCCAGGAATCTTAATACACCAGAGAGTTGTATTAACATCACCCAGAAGTAAAACATATCCCTCCCAGGCCTACCCTTACTTAATTAAACACTTATTTTTGCAAAAAGGAGTGTGTTTCAGCAGTACATTGTCACCTACCCAGCCATCACTTATTACTCAGTCAGCCTTAACCAAACAGTAGTTTCCACTACTTTTAAAAGAATCCACATTTTCTTGGCCATATAGATTAAAAATATTATTAAAAGCATTACTAATAATTCACAACAAAGTTATTCACTGAGTTCCACCAAAGCCCCCATATTCTGTCATCCACTAAAGCATTACAACGCTTTTATGCTAGTATGCAGTACTTTAAAAGCGCATTCTCTATACAATCAATGGCTAGGCCAAAGAGAAGATCTAAAAAGCGGAAGACAATCACAAGGCAGTACAGTTTTCAGCAAACAGGAGCAGCGATTATAATGACATTTTCCCCCCACCCCCAGTGATTTTTTTTTACTTTTTTTCCACTACTTTCCACTGTTCCCAAAAATTGCATTTATACCTACACAATTATAGCATGATGACATTGATGTTCTATACTCACTTTTGCTTACCTTGATCAAAGTTTTTTGTATTGTGCTTTGAAAACTGAAGTGATATATTTATATTATTTTGTAATAAAGCTTCCAATAGAAGGATGTTCCAATAATTTATGGCTTTTATTTTCTCATAGTAAAATTAATCAGTGATCAGAACATACTATAGCTATAAATAACTTTAAAATATGCACAGCTTCATACTGAAAAACATTTATTTGTGCAATCTCAGCAACCTCCTCTGATGAAGCGCCCAATAGCGCGAAACGTGTCAGGAGGGAGTGGCTAACACAGGTAGGCAGACAGATGTAAAAAAGATGTGTTTGTAATTCTATTTTTTGCTGAGATTGCAAAAAAAATAAATGTTTTTCAGTATGAAGCTGTGCATATTTGAAAGCTATTTATAGCTATAATATGTGGACCTAGGTACAGCTTCTACTGTTGGAGATAGCGGTTTGCCCTAAAAATTTTTAACAATATTTAATACTACTGATCAGAACATTCTGACTTTTTCCTGTATTTTGATGCTTTGTTGTGAATCAAGTCTGCTTTAGATCTATAAACTCTCTGGGTTCACTCAACATCTACTATAACCTTAATCTATAAAATGTAAATGATTATATATGTATATATATATATACATATATATATATGATTTTTCAGACTCAAGCTTAAGGGTAAGGCCAGACGGGAAGATTCAGGGAGATTCATCGCCTGGCGACTAATCAATATTCAGTATGCTTTCACCCTTGGTGGATTTCTATAAGGGCATCACATGGATCCCATTGCTTTCTAGGGTCCCAGAGGTGTGGAGAGTGGGCAACATAGAAGCAGGGCTAGAGTGGTTGGGAGCAGGCCTGGGGTGGATTGGGGCAGTGCAGGGGAGGGTCAGTGCCAAGGTTCCTCATGAAAGTCAATTAACCCCTACCCTTGATATTATGTTAAAGTATACTGGGAATTGTAGTTCACAACATTTGGGTGAAGTGACACTATTATGAAAGTGTTACATTCACATTATTTATATGTATATATATTATATGTATATATATTTTTTATTTTTTTTACTTGGCAATCAGTATTAGTTAGTGATGGGGAAAGTCTGATTTGCATTCAAATTGCTGAAAATTCAGCATAGACTGATGTAAATTCATATGGTTTTTAATCAAATCCACCAGGCTTAGGCTGCATTAATCTGCACCAGAGACCAAAGATCTGTGCCAGCATAATAAGATTAAAATATCATTTAAATGCCAGTGCTTCAAAGTGTCTATATAACATTTTTGCATAAATTGTATTATCATCAAATGCTTTCCCTAATCATAGCACAGCTTGGCCCAAATCTCAGCTACTTACATCAATTTCAGTCACATGGCATTCAACCCTTTCATTGATTATTATAAATAAGTGATTATAATATTACTTTCATTCTTTAGTGCTTTCATTCTTTAGTGTCAGTATTTTTCAGCCTCTCTACCATATATCCTATAATCAGAGCCCTTGAAGGCACATAATTCCCTATATAAATGATATCCAGCATCTACACGAGGGTTTTTTTAGCCATGAAATATAGATCATATTAAATGGAGATTATGTCCATTCATATATACAAACCTGTGTTGCACACAGAGTCATCTGGCTTAAGTTTATAAATGCACTTTATAAATGGAAAAAAACACTTTAAGGCGCATTAGTATATGTTTTAGTAAACTTGTCTAGCAAATGTACTTTGATAAAGATTCAGCATCTAAATACATTTTTAGTATCTTTATCCACAGATTTACAACCACACTTTCTTCAGTATAACTGTTTATAGTAAGTGACTGTGCACTATAACACAGGGTTATAAAGAACTTCTCCTGGTAATTTACCTGGGCCCGTCATGTTTGCATGTAGATTAATTATATGTGGACCCAATTTAAATTTAAATTGGTGCATAGTGCAAAAAAAAGTACTTTGCACCCTGCCTCATAGATCAGCATCTAAATTGCACAAGAATCTGCCCTTTCTGCATGAATACACCACTGCTTGAATTTGGTTTCCCTGTATTCATGTAAGTTCACTTTGTAATCTTTTCTCTAAACAACAGCAAAAAAGCCAAAATTTGGACTAGAACTCCACTGTGACTTTCAATGCGATACTGTCCGTTCCGACTAATCACAGGAGTCTTGTCGGATGTGACACAACATGCAGTGTTCACATCAGACAGTCGTGTTGTGTCGGATGAAATCGGTTTCTACAAGCGACGTTCCTATTACTTATATTAGTTTTGTCGCATCCATCATGATGCCTGCGATTAGTTGGAATGCGTTGGAATGGACGGTGTCGCATTGAAAGTCGCCCGTGGAGTTCTACCCTTAAATACACTGTTGGTTTAACCACATTGGACCAGTTAAAGAAAGGTGTTTATTAGTTGTTATGTTAAATGGTATTATGCTATTACTACTATTGCTGGATTACTGGAGAAATGTTAGTGTATTTTGAAAATTACTTCTAATGTCTGATTGGATGAGTTTCTGTATTTTTACAAATTTGCACCTAGCCACCTACAGCTTATTAGTAATTGGGTAGTGTTTTGTCAGACATATTAATTACTTTAAAAAAGCAATTCACTGCTACATGTTTTTGTGATGATAGTTTATACTTTGTTTTATACTTAAATAGGGCGTATCTTCCATTTATTTTCATTTACACAGATAATTCCTTGGAATGACATTGTTTGTGCTGTGCACATTCCTTCTTAGAATATTTGAATTTACAGGTACAGTATGAATGGGAGCTGGTACACTGCTTATCTACAACAGGAAAAGAAATATCTTTCTAAATGTAGGTCTATATTTTACAGGCACGCAACAGGACAATGTCCTGACTTCCCTGATGAAGATGATGGTGGTTCCAATGCTATCTTTGCTCAGAAGACTTTGCAGAGCAGGTATCATGATAATGAAATCATCAGATACATGGCAAAGCAGGGTACCTGAAAAGTCCCCAAAGGTCCCCGAATAGGAACATTTCTTTCAGTCCTAGGATATTCCTACTTTAGGACTAAATAACATTCAGCACTCACTTCATCAAGGGGGTTATTTTAAACTCGACTTTATCTTGCGGTTTGTCAAAACAATTTGACCAAACTCCCAAATCTGAATCCCTTTATTTTTTAGCAGCTTCAAAGCATAATAAATCTCACAGTTCTTTTCCCCTAAAAATTCAGATTTTTTTGCCCTTTAAAACCTCAAACCTTGATCTTTAATAAACTGACCTCCTAAAATTGAGGCTATAGCCAAGGTGACAATATTTTCCAAAGCAAGTATTTCTTTCTCCAGCATCCCAGCTGCCACTTGTTATTTAATATGTCTGCTCAATAAAAGATTGAAAGTGAAGCCAACTACATTGTAACTTTTCTAGTAGGACTTCTACCCTTTCATAGTGAGTTCATTTCTGTCACCAGATCTCTTGCTATAGAGAAATGGGTTCTAATCCCTCCCTGTACATGTTACTGACCCACTTCTGCATGTGCTTTGTACTCTAGCTTCTGTCTTTGATCACAGGAGTGATAATAAATATCAAATGGCTGCACATGACACTAAATACTCCTAACCACAAGTGAGAGGCGCCTTGCACTCATTCAAGCCTTCTTACCATTTAGCTGCCTTATCAGGGGTCTCCACTAAAATGCTAGTTCATTTATTACCATAAGCTTTTGTTCAGAAGACATATTATTTGCACATTTTGACATTTTTATTCATCAGTAAAATATTACAGATGTTAGGTATTTTCTGCCCAGACCAATAAAAAAAGGTATCATTTTCCAAAATACTCCACTCAGATAAAACTTACCAAGCAGTTCTGTTGAGACTCTCCCCTGCATTATTGATTAGATCCCCAACCAGTAGCTTGTGAGCAACATGTTGCTCTCCAACCCCTTGGATGTTGCTCCCAGTGGCCTCAAATCAGAGCTTATTTTTTAATTCCTGGCTTGAAAGTACGTTTTGGTTGTATAAAAACCAGTTGTACTGCCAAATAGAGCCTCAGTGTAGGTTTATAATCCACATAGGGGGTACCAAATTGCCAATCACAGCCATTATTTGGCACCCCAAGAACATTTTTCATGCTAGTGTTGCTCCCCAACTCCTTTTACTTCTAAATGTTGCTCACGGGTTTAAAAGGTTGGGGATCCCTGGATTAGAGTAATTCAGAAATGTTGAATTTCTGTGCAAGGTATATTCAGCTGAGCAAGCTAAAATCATTGTCCACAGGGCGATGCACAGCATAGGCGTTCTGTTATCTACCCTATGACATGCTCTTTCAAGAGTTGTTGTGCTTCTAACTGACTTATTTCTCACACACTTTGATATATAGGATCTCAGGCTTGCATAGGATTTATTTACTAGTTAGGTTTTTTCTGAGAATCTTTCAATATATTTGGGTAGGCCTGAGATGTGTGTAAATCAGTCAGGCAGTATAGCTCTTCAAGATACTGTCACAACATACAGTAGAAAACCTTCATACTTTCTGATATTGCCAGTAAACCCCTGCTTTTTCCTTGAAAATGCTCTAGTTCCTTGTACTTTAGGTCATCTATGATTTGGGGGATAACCTTTGTAATTAAGCTCCAGCTTGTAACAACCAGGAATACAGTACAATGGCCTTGCTATATAATAGTCCTACAATAGGCCCTCAGATAAGTATTTAAAACTCCAGACAGACCATAAAGACTATATAAAACAAACTTGCATCTGGAGATAGTGTTTAACTTGTGATCTAACAGTGCTATTGGGGAAAGAATCAAAAACATAGCAGTGAGTAGGATGAAAGCTGTTTCTGATCATTAGGCATGGCTACGTGTTTCTCAGATTTTACAACTGGAGATTATGTTCTTAATTCAAATATTAGACAACACCATGTTCTTGTTAAAGAACATTTTATGGATGTTGATCTATGCCTTATAAAATGTAGTAGTACTTAATTCTAATAATAATAATGATAGAGAGGTGGTAAAGATATTTAGAGATACCCCACAATTTTCCTATAGACGGGGGAAAACAATAGGTCAGGTTGTATCCAAAAAGTTTTTAGAAAAACCAAAAAAAAAGTGGTTTGCTGGCACCTCTAAGAATGGGCACATTTGGTTGCAACCATTGTGCACATTGTACAGGAATTATACCGGGTGAAAGTATAGCCCATCCTAACAAGGGTACCCCAATACAAATCAAGGGACATTTTACCTGTGAAAGTTCGGGAGTAATATATTTATTAAAGTGCCCATGTGGGCTACCATATATAGGTCAAACATCAAGAAGTATAAAAACTCGTTTAAACGAACACAAAAGTAATATACGTAATTATAACCCTGAGAAAGAAAAAGAAAGAATGTAAAATGAGGATACAAAGAAATATTCTGCAGAATTGTCAGTTGCAAAACATTTTTATTATGCTAAACATACACTATCACAATTAACATGGACTATACTGGAACTGGTGAGGATATCCAGAGGAGGTAATATCAGCCAGCAACTACTAAGGAGGGAGGCAATATGGATCAAGAAAATAGATTCCCTCTCCCCTCATGGTCTGAACAAAAGCTTCAGCCTAAAATGTTTTTTATAGGTAGCATGCATGTTTGTATATTACATAGTAACAATGATTTTAAACAAAGTATTTATTGTTGCATTTTTTCAGATAAGGACTTATGAGGACTACTTTGAATTCCAATTGTTTTTTATTTAACCATGGACTTATGTGAAACTCACGGGAGATTACTAGTGATGGGCGAATCTACCCAGTTTTGCTTCGCCGAAAAATTAGCGAATTTCCAGCGAATTCAACGCGTTGCGTCAAAAACGACGCGCGACTCGTTTTTTTAAGCGAATTTTCACCAGGCGAATTTTCTCTGGCGTTTCGTGAATTTATTCGCCAGCGGCGAATCGCGTGAATTCGCCCCTGGCGAATAAATTCGCCCATCACTAAAGATTACATTTGACTATTTGGTGGAGAAGGGGTTAATGAATCACATGGTATGATCACATGGGTTGTGTAGCCCCGAAAGCTTGTACTTCTATGCTCTTATACTTCTGCAAATAAATGTGTTAAAGGCATTGCCGGATTGAATGGTATGCTTCTTCCCTAACTGGAACTGGAGCTAATACCTTTCAGGATGTTTTCTTGGAAGGGTGTGAGATCCAACATATACTATAGCTGAGATGGAACAGAATGTATGTTTGCCTCTTCTACTCAATGACACAGACTAGCTTCAGAGAGAGAACACTGGAATTGAGAGGAAATAGGTCAAAACAGAATGGGTGGGCCCTGCAGGTCAGAGAGGAAAAATGTGGTTGCATTTTGATGTTAATCCCCAAAAGTATGCATTTAATCAACATGAACTGTAGATCTCACACCACATCCCCCCTGTTTCCAGGCCCCAGAATAAACAGAATATTGGCTCCATATATTTCTCTCAAAGGATGAGGATTATTAATTGTTATTATTAGGACTATTTTGCCATTAACATTTTACTTCAAATTAAAATGGATTATCCAACATATAACAGAACTGGTTACTCACCTTGTTGTGCCTCAGAAATACAAGTCAAGACCCAACTGGCAATCTAGGGTTTTTTTTATTTCAGTTTATTATTTATATTGCACTCTGCACATTTTTTTTTTCAATTCATTTTTTCTTTAAGTTGTTTTAATACATTGTAGGCAGATGGTGTTTTGCTGCTTTTCTTTAGATATAATCTTTGGCTAAATCTTTTGAAAACCAAAAATAAGATTTAAAACAAACACCTTGTATATAAAAGTTCATCCTACGCTACTACTTCTGATATCTGACATCTTGCTGAATTGTGTTTTAGCTGCTTACATTCCTGTTTCTTTTACACATATAATCTTGTACTTTATGAAGAATTTACAACTTGTGCTTTTCTGGCATGCAGCTTCATCCATCTCTGACATTCCCTCAGCCCACTGCCTTCCTGTTGTTCCCTAGAATCTTGCTTCTATCTACCTTCTGTAGTAACACTTGATCCATCTGCTTGTTTGTTTTCAAACACTGCCTGAACCTACCTGATATTAATATTTCCTTATCTGATCTTGTTATTCTTGTTAGTTTTCTATTAAACAATAGCACCTTTTGCTCATCATAAGGAAAACAAATTTTGTGCTGTTACAAAGCACTCATTTTTCCCTTGACTGCATTATAATCCCAAACTATAAATGTTTCCTAACTAATATGAGAAAACATAACTAACAATGGAATGTTGTGCTCACCACTAATTTTTTAAAAACATTAGGTGGGGTTCAATGAGGCTGTGACCACAAAATACATATAGACATACACAAGAGGAGGTCCTCTGCACTCAACCCATTATCAATAAGCCATTGGGACATTTTGTGCATACAGCTACTAAAAATGCCTTTCCCTTTAAACAAAACAGGGATTGTTTGTCCATATATTGCAATATATATATATATATATATACGTCAAAGTCATCCCTATCTGGCCAGTCCTACTCTCAAATTGCATCTGATTCATTAAGAATTCTATTACTTCATTATACATTTTACAAAGGGATTACGTTTAACCTGCAACTTACTTGCTGCTTTCAAAGTAAAACTCACAAACTTGGTTGGCAACATATGGTGTCCTTGGTTTACAACTATTAGTATGTCAGGAACTTCCTTGTTTCTTAGCCCTGGCCATTTATTGGATTTCAGCATGTCTGCTGTCTGCCCAGATCCTGTGTCTGTTTCACAGACTTGTATTCTTGCTGCCTACCCTGACCCTGTGCCTGCATTTGTATTTACTGTCCTCAGTTGTAGTTCAATTTTTTTGTTTTTAAACCTTTTGTTCAAACACACAGCAAGGTTGGTAGTAGTTATACAGCACATTGATTCCTCACAACCAGTGTAACAAAGCCGTTCTGAGATAGTTAAAGAGAGATAAAAAGTTCATGTGATAGTAATGTAGAGCAGACTTGTGGAGTTTGGAGGATGCTAACCTTCTCCAATCTATGAGGCCTATTTACAAAGTGTTGAGTATAGAGAACTGGAAATACACAAAACTGGAATACATTCAATATGGCTCACTTAGTTTAACCAAGGGTCTTACAATTTTCTTAACTCCAAGATAATCTTGATAGCCTGGCCCTACTAACCACACAAAACTGCTGAGACATGAATGGAAAAGTGGCTTCTACTTTTGCATGTCATGTATAACTCTTAGTAAAAATGATATTTAAGAATTCATTGACAACGTAAATTTCTCAAATTGCTTAATTTTTAGAGCAGTTGTAGTTGCTTTGTTTCCAGGGATGCAGTATCAATGTACATCTACATTTGGTTTCAATCTCTGTCTTTTGTTACCTGCTCTTCGGATTGATGCATTGTGTCTCTCCTTCCCCTTTCCCACTCTTGTTCCATCTCTGCCTCCATATAACAAGCACATTTATCCATTGCTCCTTCTCATATAGGTGTTTGGCAAAATCGGGAAGAAGGATGGGACCTTCACCAGTCCCATGATCCAGAGCTCATCAAAGAAGAAAAGCGGAAGGATGTAGAAGAGGAAGTTAGAGTGCAGATGGCCATCATCACTTTTGCATCTTTTTTTCTTAAAGGAAATCTTTACCCCCCGAACAATGTAGGTCTCTATAAAAACATATTGCATAAAACAGCTCATATGTAAAACCCTGCTTCATGTAAATAAACCATTTTCATAATAATATACTTTTTTAGTAGCATGTGCCATTGGGTAATCAGCCTCCTGGGATCGTATGATTCAACAGTAGAAACTCAAACATATCAAACAAACTGTAAAGTTAGGTCACATGAGCCAAATAACAGACAGAGTTCTGTCTTTTGCTTCCACACTTCTTCTTGTTACAGTTAGAGTTGAAATATTTCTGATCAGTTGATCTCTGAGGCAGCGCACAGACCATCAGAAATGGTGGTTCAAGGCGACAGATGTAAAAGGGCAATATTTACTTAAATATATATTCCAGTTTGGTAAGATTCTTTAATATGCCACTTGATTTGATATAAACTATCTGTTACTCAAGTATTCATTTTGGGAATATAGTTTTCCTTCAATATGTGTACTTTCATACATGTTTTTATATGTGTCTGTGAGTGTCCCTTATATTCAACTACATATGAGCCCATATTTAGAATAGACTTTGCTGACTTAAATTGATTCTTATCATATGTGTATGATATTTGTTGGGATCAATGAACTTCTTCTGAGACAGGAGCTGCTGAACTGCAAACTGGCAGTTGAGAGAGAGAAAAGTAAAAAAAAAAAAGGTGTGTCCAAAGCTGAAATATTTGCATTGCTTGTCATGCAATTATTTGCTCAAAAATACTTTGCATTAGGTAAAATATCTTTATATCAAGTAAGTTTTGCTGTATTGTTTAAATTGCCTCATTAACTGGATTCTAAGGCTGTCCCCATTTCTAGGGCAATCGGTTCTGAATTAACCTACTGGTGGCCTGCTTCTGTCCCATCTATGTACATGTGTCGAGGGAAGCCTCTGAACTAGGAGAAGGTGTATCCAATGGTATTTAGGGGAGGTTAGAAGCTGGAATGCTTTGGATTTTGTCTGAAACCCGTCAAAGCAGTTTAATGAAGAAAGAATGCTTAAAATTCCGTTCATCGCAGTTTCATGGAAGTACCAGTAGCTGTCACTGACATTACTGACAGGCCCTTATAACCCCCAAATCCCTTAAGCAATGTCTAACAGTTCAACACAGCAAATACAGACATTTCTGTAATGTTACAATAACGGCAGACCAGTGCTATAAATGTGCATGAATGGTGGTGACTGACCTGCTATATTATTTTGAATGGAATAATAAAATTGTTCACCCTTTCATCTCTACACTTGTTAACCACTCATTCACTAAGCATATCATCTGCATTTTAATGTACCTTCTATGACATATTCACCTTGTTTCTTTAACAATCCTAAGTATGTTAGCCCATGCTAGATATGGCTAAATCAAGATCTTTTCTGGTTTTAGAAAAAAAAGAAAGGGGAAAAAAAGTGGAAAAAGAAAGGGGTGAAAAAGTGGAAAAATAAAAAAAGATCTTACTCCCAACAGGTGAGATTATTTTTACAGTTTAATGCAGGAAAGCCTCCAGTGCAGGACTTCCCAAGCTATGGGACTGCCCCCCTACTTGGGCTAGAAGCAGTGGCAGCAGGGGGCTTAGGCTAGGGTCAGATGGCTAGCCAGCTGCTCCCCCTTCTCTTCTGCAAGACGGGCAGGTTTTGGTGCGAAAAGCAAAATGTTAAATATTGGTGCTCAAATCCGCTGCATCTGCCTGTACCTCAGTGGACACAATATTTCAGGGTACAGGCAGGGTTTCTCCACAGGCCGAGATCTGAAATCATGTGACCATGGGGTACACACATGGGAGAACTATTTGTGCAAGGTTCTTGGGAATTGAGATAGGTATCGTCAAATAGCCTAGAGTTAAGGGCAGTAGGAAAGGCCCTCTCAGCCTTCACAGATCAGTTAAGAGGAAAAGGTGTGAACATTTTTTCAGAAAATACCACAGCAGTGGCCTATGTACAAAAGCAAGGAGGCACAAGAAGCATGATATTGCTGCAGGAGGCAGAAACAATATTTCAGTGGGCAAGGAAGCAGTAGCCGTAGACAGTCTAAGACATGACTGGTCAGGAGAGCTAATTTATGTGTTTACTCCTGTTCCCCTCATCCGGAAGGTTCTAAATAAGATAGAGAGGAAAACAGCCAATGCGATAGTAGTGGTACCATATTGGCCAAGGAGAACATGATTTCCATTACTTCACAGACTGGCTCTAGGAGAACCCAAGGAAATTCCAAGAATTCAAGGGTGGCAATCCCAAGGGATTTTTCAGTTCCACGAAGAAGACCACCTAGCCTTGATGGCGTGAGGATTGAAAGGGAGGAACTGAAAAAATTAAATTATTAGGAGAAGGTGATAGATTTTCTGCTTCATCAAGAAAAAACTATACTATCAACACAATACTACAAGATTTGGAATAAGTTTGTGCATTCTATCATCTCAGAAGTGTAGGGCCCCTGTTCTACATCATCAATGGTGGTGGACTTCTTTTTCTCTGGATATGAGAAAGGTCTGCATATGAGTACCCTCAGAGCGCAAGTGTCAGCCATTTCAGCATTAATCATTGGTGAAAAGATTCTTCAATGCTCTGAAGAGAGTTACACCTCACGTACGGAAATATTCACCACCTTGGGATTTGCCTTTTGTCCTAGATATGTTGACAAAACCACCTTTTGAACCAGGATATTTCATTATGGAATCTTACTATGAAAGTGATTCTGCTAGTTGCAATAACATCAGCATGTAGAGAAAATCTGAGCATTTTGTCATTCCATGTGGTTTCAGGAAAGGAAAAGCTCTGGAGCTCCTGGATTGTGGCAGCAATTGCAAAGGTGTATAATACAGCAAGCAGGAAGGCTCCTCTGGGGTTAAAAGCCCATTTAACCTGAGCATCGGCAAGTTCTTGGGTGATGGAAGCCAGGGCATCACCAGAAGCATCTGCAGAGTGGCAAGATGGATGTCAGTTGCTCTGTAGTTATGTAGGAACTCTTTTGTAAATACTTTCCAAGATTTCCCAGTATGGTTTGCTGTCTGTAGTGCTTCTTTCAGACTTCTGTTGAATCACTCGATTTATCAATTGTTCTCCGGTGGGTAACACACTGAAGATTCCCTATGCACAATATTCCTCTCTATCAGAAAGATTTCAAACTCTGATGAGATAAACTGCGGTCAGTTGTCTGATATTAACTCCTTTGGATTTCCTTCTCTGCTGAAGACTGTAGACAGAAATGTTATTACTGTAGATGATGTTATATGAGAAACAAACCAGAATTAACATGCTGTGTGTGAGGCCAGAGAAAAATTACATTATATACAATAATTCCAGCACTATAAAGACACAAGGACATTCTTACACAGTAAGAAAGTCATGACCATAGAAAGATAAAAAATTAGTTTCTTGAGACAGAAAGTAAATGTAACATTTTAATATAAAGGTTATAACTTAACATGGTTTACCAGTCAATGAGAAGCAAAACTATTTTATTTGCAGGCCCATTGATTCTCTTTATGAATAACTCATCACCGAAGTTCTCCTTATCAAGCTAAAGTCTGTGCAGCTGTCAGATTATCATAGTATGGTGTAGTGGAGCTGCCCCCATGTTTCATGATTAACACAATTATTATCTTTCTTATTAATATGTTATGTGTTTCTATCCTACAGGTGAATACAGCTATCTTGGCACCACTCTTCAGCAAGCAGATATTGAGCCAATGCCATCACTTTGTGATGTGAAACAGCTGCTGGTCCTTTATGGAATTCTTCCACTTGCTGAGAGCAGAACTGGATGGGTTATTTGTTATTGGTACAGGGTTCTTTGTTGCCTCTGACATCTCATGTGGAGCATATTTTAACAATATCCTAACAGCAGGCTGCCTGTATAAACCACTAATAAAACTGATCTAGCAATGATGCTGAGCAAACACAGTGAAATGGTCTGTCTGTGAAGTTGAATGAGAACCAATGCTTTGGACTGTCACTTTTACCTACCTCACACTTTTGTTAAATTTAGTTGTTGATGTTATGAAGTGTAATTTCTGTCATTACACTGTGATTTCTGTATGAGGTGAAATCAAGCATTCTACTCTGCTTAAACCTGAAGCAGCCCTATAAGGCTGACAGCACACTTGGAGATTAGTCACTAATCGATAAATCTTCCCTACTGTGGACGATTAATCTCCCTGAAATGCCTTCCCATCAGCAAGAATGCCTTAGAGTCACCTGTGGGACATTCCTGTTGCTTCGTTTTCCGAAAATCGCCTGAAGTTTCCTTGCAAGGCAACTACTTTGGGCAACTTCGGAAATCAAAGTGACACACATGCCATCTAATCTGTGATTCACATTTTTGCTGGTGGGAAGGCATTTTGGGGAGATTAGTTGTCCACAGTAGATTTATCATGTACCAACTAATCTCGCCGTATGCCACCAGTTTAAGGTGGACCAGGCATTTATCAAATTTGGCCATCATCCTATATGCCACTACAACCACATACCATCTTCTTAGGTATTTAGAACCACAGACTGGAAAATGATTTGCCCTTATCAAGCAACCCAACATTTCTGTGCTTAGTGCCTTTGTTTCCTATATCCTGAGCAGGGCCGCCATCAGGGGGGGACAGGGGGGACAAGTGTCCCGGCCACGGGGCTGAAGGGGGCCAGCCGTGCTGCAGTTTTTAAAGAGCCAGGCCCCCCTTACCAGCGCTGAAATCTTCTTCGTGAATGCAGAAGTGCCGAAATGACCCAAAGTCCTGAAGCGCCGAAAAGACCCAAGTCACAAAGGAGCAGACACAAAGTCCTGAAGCGGCGGAAATTAACGAAGTCACGAAAACAGCTATAACTGAAGTCCTGAAGCTACGAGTTCAATTCTACTGGCCACCAATGTTTTATTTTAATACTCTATAGACCCCTACCACCAAATAGACATAGGGATTCACACTCTAACACCTGACTAAAGATTTGAGCCTCTGCAGGATTCTCCTACATTTGAATTTGACTGATAATGAGATTGCATGTTTTCTTAAAGGAAAGCTGTAGCCCAAACAATGTAGTTCTCTATAAAAACATATACTGTAAACACTTAAATCAGTCCATATGTATAACAATACTTCATATAAACCATGTTCATAAAAATATACTTTTTTTTAGTAATATCGATCATCACATAATCTTAGATAGAAAATTGCGATTTGAAGTCATAATTTCTTCCATCCCAGCCTGGTATAACACATGTGGGGATGGCAGGTCACGTCTAGGCTGGATATTATCTTTTATCAGTGAGCAGGTCTTGGCCTTGTTTGTCAGGGTGTTTGACAGCTGTGAGAGGAGGACACAGAGCAGAATAATGAGAGGCAGATGTGAGTCTCTGATGTCAGCCAGTGCAGTTAATAAACACAAGAGATGTGAAGTGTGTCAGCACTTTATCATATCACATTCTCAGGCCGAGGTGCCTTCTTGTCCATTGAAGTTCAAAGAGTAAAATTAATGATTATTAATGGTAATGAGGCAAAAGTAAATGAGTTGTGAAGTGCTTGTTATTTCATTTATCCTGGTAGCTCAACTACTGGAGAGAGAAATGAATGACATAAAATGGTGTTTCCACAACAGAGAGAGACCCTCATAGTTCTGGAGTACTTGCACATACTGTTTTACTTGACAAATATCGGAGAATGTGGCTTCTTAAGCTAAATTCAAAAGAGAGTCACTTAAATTTCTGCAAATGTTCTCCACTGGAGAAAGGCTGCATCTTCTATTTATTGTCACACATGAAATCCAGTGATCAAAATGCTGCATTGGAACCTATGATAATGCAAAACACACCCAAGCATGAAATTATTATTCGTTTGGAAGGGAACAAATCACATTTCCCATGCAACTCCATCTGCCCACTGCTAACAGAAAGAAGCAAGTGCTTGCTTTGGAGAAAAACGTAAAAAGCTAAGCGAGACATTAAAATATGGTTTAATCACTGAATGAAACTGCTGTGGGGGCAGGGGATGGATCGTTTCATCTACACTTTTGATCATGAGCCAGCACTACAGAAGGGTAGCCACATATTACACACAAGAATGCTCACTTTTTGTGCTTTCAGAAATAGTGTCACAGGGATTTGCCGGATAGCTCTCAAATATTGAGAATCAGAATGTGCTTAATGTGCTGAGTGCAATGAACTTAATGAACTGAATGTATAAAAACAGAAACTAGCTATGATCCACTATAGGATTAAGTAGGTCTAAATACTTAGAATTTAGTTTTATTCCCTCCTTGTTGCTCCTTGTTGCCCAGGCTGTGAGTTGGTGCATGAGAAGGCCTTTTAGAATCTTGATGTTCCAACACTCAATGTATATGGTATCCTCAACAGCTGGTGTTTATTCACTCTATAACAAGCACCTGATGAAGGATACCTGTATCCGAAACATGTTGTGTGAGAAATAAAAGCACACTGAATTGGCATGAGAAGGCTCCTTCACTGAAGATGTTACTTCTGGCAGGTCCATCTAGTGTAGGGAAGAAGATGCTTGTGAATGCCATCTGCAATGAGACTGGAGCCAGTTAACCTGTCACCTGCAAACATTTCAGGCATATACCCAGGCAAGAGTGGCAAATGTTTCTACACATGGTCTTAAAGGTATGCTTGTCAGGATATGAGTGGGTTTTGCAATAATTTGGAAAGGGGGGCAGGTGAATGTAGCAGACAGCATAGGGAAATGTAGGTTTAACACAAGGCCACAAGCTGATGCCAGTGCAGGATGCAAAACAGGAAAAACTTGGTGGCTTGTTCGTGTAAATGAGCCCTTCGTTGTGGAGTTACTGTTCTTGAGGCCTGATCCTCGGTCAGCACAAACAACAATGAAGATTGAATTACAAAGAAACATATACCTGCCTACTTTGCTATTTTCATGTAACTCTCATTCCCTTGTAACTGTATTTCCTCGCAGTGTTACGCAAATGATAAGTGGTTAATTCCTATAGGGTTTGCGCAGTACAAGGAAGCTTATTCATCAAGAAATGTAACAGCTAAGGAAGGAAACTGGTTAGTTTAGAAAGTTTACAAAGTTTGCTAACCCAACGAGGCATAATTATGCTGGGAAGATGAGATACATATGAGATAGGGAGGAGACATGCTGGCACCACATAGTGCTTCAATTATACAGTTCCAAGTGTGGGGAAAGGATATTTATACAGTGTGCAGCTTTACAAACTGTGATATTATGGAATAATTAATTAGCTAAACAAAGTTCAGAGCAGCTGTGTTTTCCATAATCAGCTATTTCCTTTACTGATTTATTATCTGTCAAAGAGGAACGTGAATTAGTGGGACCCACACACAGAATGAGGGGCATAAGTGAAGACCCATGGGCCCTTGTGTGGGCCCCCCCTCATCATCATCCCCAGACATCTATTTCTCTATGATCACTAGCTTCCAACTTCTACATCCAACAATATCCTTCAACTAGTGCAGGTATGATTTTTCTCTGAATCCATTACATTGCAGTTCTAGAGTGACTGATTTCATTCCCCAGAGGAG
>CM044448.1:70638583-70652062 GCA_024363595.1 Xenopus borealis
GAGAAATTGATTTTAATGCAGAATTCTTCTGGAACAGCACTATTAACTGATGCATTTTGAGAAAAAACATTTTCCCATGACAGGATCCCTTTAAGTAAACTTTGAGTGTATTGTAGAATGGCTAATTCTAAGCACTTTTTCCATTCAATTCAAAATGACTAAGGAAAGACCTAAATTCCCGAAGTCCCTAAATTCAGAAGATCGCATCCTTGTGGTGGTGATAAGTCAAAGGCAGGTGATGCTGACATCAAATCCTTCTGTAAAATTTATTAAAAGATAATCCTGATCCCTAGGCCAGACTATGCATCAAGGCTAGGTAAGCCCAAAAGCTATGGAAATCTATATCAACTGGTTCCCTTCAATAGACTAATAGCCGAAATGGCAATACATTATAATCCCATATCCCTTGCAGGGCACATGTATAAACACATCGGTGAATGAGCACATACCCTACAAGTTAGAAGCTGAAAGCAATTAGTTGATTACTGAATCGGTAGAAAATTGCCTAGTGTTTGCAAATAATCCCCCAGCAGCACATATATGTCAAATTATCTTTCAATGGCATTAGGCTGGAACAATATACTGTATATTTGTTAGGTGTTTAAAACCCCTAAAACCTACAATGCCTATGTTAGTTAATTACAGGGATTTTTACAGTTATTAGAACTCATGTACTATTATTTTCCAAACATTCAGGTTTTCCATCTATATGAAACTGTAAAAGCTCATAACCAAATTGCTCCCCAGCCAGCAAACGTAGGTGAAATAGCTTATATGTTAAACATAAAGAATAATAATAAAACAATGTTTCCTTTCTGGCACCAACCTGCTTGCTCATAGTCTAAAAACATCTGTAAAACTGTAGTTGCATTAGTTCTTGTTAAAGAAGAGAGAGTCTGCCTCTCTAGGCCATGTGCAAAAATCTTACCCTATACAGAATCCTGCCTTGCTTTATGGCAAGTATTTAGATAAACTATTGTTATTAAAAGCCAATCTTCAACAAGCTAAAAGAGGATTACAGTTACCCTATGGGATTGCATTGTTGCTTAATGTTGGTAAAATAGATTTATTAGAAATAGTATGGGATTGATTTCCTGCTTAGTGGAAAAAAGTTCTATATACAGTAAGTGACATTAGTGTCAATCTCAAACTCCATTGCATGTTAGGAAATGCAGGGACCTGTAATTCAGGAATAACTAACAGAGGATCCTTCACCTGAGCCAAAGAACCATCCAATACAAACTGATTTGGATTCATCAACCTAGCATCAATATACAAGCAATGTCGACACCAACCTCTATCACTCACAGCCCTCCCATGAACTAACTGGCTCTGTATTTCTATGGAAGCAGCTGATCTCCATGTGAATCAGCCTCAGTGAATTTAAGTGCTTTGGCTTAGATCACTGATGGTTTCACCCAGCTCACATTGTACAGACTGTGGAGAGTGTGGCAGCTTTACCGCAAGCCACTAACTGCTACTGAGCTCCTGAATTCACTTAAATTTTAAAGATTCGGATGGCACTTAAATAGTCAAATACACTTTTCTCATTCAAAAAAGCATTTGGTGCAGTTAACCCAAAAATATTTCGCCTCCATTACGGGCAAAAAATTGTAAATAGTACTTTGTATTGAATGGGTATGCACTCAATTAAATACAGAACGAAGTGGTATTTACTCAAAAGAACATTTTACTTCATTGCACTGTTTAAAAAATACATCAGCAATATCATCTATACATGAATCACATGTGTTATATACATACCACCACAACAAGATAAATATTGGTTATACAGAATGGAAAGCGGATACTCCTGCCTGCAAGAGAGAATTACCCCGACGTTTCGGCTCAAATGCCTTTTTCAACTCCTGAATTCACTTTGCCAACAGCAGCCGATATATAAGGAATTTAAGGTAGGTATTTTGTGCCATATCTATTAGAATGTGAATGAGGATGAGGATTTAAGGAAGAGGAAAATAGAAACAAAGTTCAGAATTGCTGCTCTTGAGAAGGTGGGAAGGAAAGTAACACTTTTGGCTTGAGGCTGTACACAGTAAATTATAGCTGTGAAACAAAGAGCCAGAACAGGTTTTTAGTGTTTTAAGAAGAAGAGTCGTGTGTTTGGTTAGTGTGTATGAATGCAAGATAGTGAACAGGCAGTCAAAAGAGAGAGCTAACAAATATAACAAACTCTGGAACAGCACTGCACAAAAACTATAACTAATGTTTTATAAAATATTGTATTTTGACAAAACATTCTGGCAACGTTCTAGGAAAGGAATGCACTTCAGTTAGGATTTTGCCATCAGCTTTTGTTAACAAGCAGAACATTTTAAAGAAATAGCATGAAACTACCCTTTCTATCAAAAATGATTTATTTGGACCTCTTTGGGGTGCAGGGATGGTACGCCAAAACACCACTGGGAAGGAGGAGAAGCAAAGCAAAGTCCAGTGGAGAGGAAGATACTGTTTAAGACAAAGGAAAAGAAAAAAAAGGAGCTAAAAAAGGAAAAAAGAAATCGACTGCTCCACTGTCAGTTTTAAACAGCTATATCTAACCTCACTCACAACTCAACAAGATTAAAAGCATTTACAATAAAACATAACCAAAATACGGAGCCTTCATGTGTTCTGCGGAAACCAGAGGCATTATTTATAAATGTATCTTTATTTAACTAATATTTACTGACAGACCAAGCATTCCCTGTACCTGTTACAGCCCCCAGACCTTTTATGTACTGAGTACCCCACACTTCAGGGTTTGGGCAACACCTGAAAGAAGCTAATGTGAATCAATATTGATATTTATAGAAGCACAAGCAGATGCTGCCTAGAAGGTACCTACTCTTTCATTGGGATTCTTTGGGGAAATGCTGAACTGAGAAAGGGGTTAAGACGCATTTTTAACTTCCCCTGGGGACACATTTATATAGTTCAACAGAGTTACGCTAAAGTCGGTGAATGGTAGCGTAATTGTGCTAGTGTTACTTCACCAGGCAAAGCGCATTTACGCTAGTCTATCTACTTCGCTAGCGAAAATTCGCCAGAGTCGGCATTAGTAAATTTGCGAAGTTACAAATTGACGTAACCCTGCCGAATTAGCGCTAGCGTTAGATGCTTTGCGCTTTAGTGAATTTCCCCCAAGATGTATTGCCTTAAAACTGACTTTATTAAACCCTGTCCATGCATATAATCAGATCACCTGTTCCTCTGGCCTCAGGACAGCTGTTTTCACTGGTAACATTTATATTAGACTTGTCATATACAGGGTTGTCAAGTGCAGTTATTCAGTATAAATGTGCTCTGGGCTGAAATGCTGAAATTACCTGTACTGAAGATGTATGCGTTAATCCTAGTAAATCATGTTTTGTCTAGGGCTTGCATTGCTATCTTCTCAAGTTAAGGGCAACCTGATATATCTGCTGCTTATACATATGCAATATACATATTTCCAGTGTGTGCTTGTATGTGTATACACAAGTACCTTTATAAAATGACTGTGTGATACACATGTAAACCAGCATGGACAATACCTGTCTTCATTAGTACTATAATGGTTCTTAATAAATTATTTGTACCTGCTTAATTAATAGCATTCATTTATCTTGCACCACTGGAGAGCAGCTGGTACATCATGGGAACAAGATGCAGTGACAGATCTGAGAGGAGGAATCTAGAAAAAAACCCACAGAACAAGGCACCTGAGAGGGCAGTGATTATTTTATGTTGGATGAGTGCCTTCTGAATTGGAATGAGTGACGATAGTGCCAACATGTAACCAGTCGAATCATTAGACTATTCACAATTAAAATGTCAGCTGCCATGTCCTGTATGATTAGCAATTAGTAGTACTCTGAAAGCAATTGAAAGCACACTTCATTGAAATATAAAACTAAGTTCATACATCCTGCTTTTTTCCTTTACAATCCCTGTTATCAGTTGGAGCTCAGGACCAATGTAGGAAGACATGTTTATTAGCCTGATTCTTTAATATATATACAGTATATGCAAAAAGGATAGGAATGTTACCTATTGTAATTAATGTATTATGGTATTTTCTTGCTGGATTAGGAAGAGCTTACATGCCTGAAGGGTTAAAAGATCTGATCATCTAATCCGCAGTGATTATTGTTCCTGCAGGAACGGCATGGTGTTTAGTGTTAATGTATAATGACAGAGTAATAGGGGGTGGAGAACAGTGCAGTTATTGCTTGGGGCACTGATGAAGTGCAGTACAGCTGTACTTGACAGAACTGTGTGTGGTCAGAAGTATTGGGGATTACAGGGCAAAATGGAGGTGCTGACAGAATTCTGCACTGAGATGAGCATTTTGGAGGGCGGTGATTACATGGTGCTGCCCCTTTCTCCATTCTGCCCTTGGCAGAGGAAGAACTGACACAGTGATGAATAGGTACATATGTGCCCTCATTGTTCAAAGTTCCTTTCTCTGTAATTTGGCAAGAGACAGGAGGATCGTCTCCTCCCTCGCTGTCAACCTCAGTAATGAGAGGGGTGTGAGATGATGCAGGTCCCAGAGATGGCTCACGAGATTCACATTATTAAAGATGGGGCCATGGGACAATGTTTTCCACGAGAATTGTATAGAGAACATCATTGCATCTGCTGTGCCACATCATAGTTGATGATAGGCACTTTTATATAAAAAAAAACTTAGTTGTAGCAAGCAATGCCTGTCAGCAGCAGCAAGCTATCGTATCTTGTATAGATTCATGGGAAGGGAGAATAATTATTCCCCATTACAAAGCACTGGTAAGGCCCCAACTACAGCTTTTTTTTCTCCAGTGCTTGAAAAGTAAGTCCAAAGAAGAGGGACTGTGTTAGTAAAGTGTACGGAAGGTTAGTTATGAAGTTATAAATATATACAGTGACCCTAGAATAAACTCTCTGCTTTACTTACAGAAGGAACTTCAAGTTGACATTAGGGAATCCATTGAGATTAGAAGAAAGGAGATTCCAAAATAATTTTTTTTTTTTTACATTGAGAATTGTGAAGTGGTTGTACTGGCAGATACAGCAGATCGCTTCAAGAAAGGGTAAGGTAGCTTCTTAGCAAAAAAAAAAAACACTGAAAATTACTGAAATTAAGTCTTACTCCAAAGTTGATCCAGGGACTGGCCATTTGAATCTGAAAGGAATATGAGAGAAATCATTTATCTCCAAGGGGCAGGGTAAAAAGTGCCATATTTTCCCCCATGAATACAGTACTACCTGGATTCATACAAGGAGGGGTGGAGAAGATATGCAGTCACGTATAACTATGGCACGCAGTAGGAGCAGGGCTGTGCCCACCAGTGGTGCACTTGGCACCAAGATTTTGAATGCAGATATGCCCCAGGCACAAATGCTTACTAAATGAGCACTAGGGGGAGCAATTTTGCACCTCATAGTACTTTAGGACTTGTGTCTGGGGCATAATTAAATGGCCACCTATATCCATTCTAATGGAGCCCTGTACTGCCAACAACCAGCAGAGTCTTCTTTCTCAGACAGTGCTGCTGCTTGGGGCATGTGACTTGTTCCATTTATAGAAACAGCTGACTGCTCGCAGACCAGCACTATACAGAATATCTTACAAAGCACATATACAGGCTGGTAGCAAGAAGCAAATGCAAAATAACACAACTATAAACATGCTATAGAGGCAGGTACTATATAGCAACACAGTGAGAAATGTATATTACAGTCAATGCTGTTATACTGTGGCTGCTGTAATGAGTGCCAGACTACCATCTCAGGGAAAACAGGCCTCATTCGGCAATCCTGATCACCCGCTTGGATCATTCTTTGTGGAGAGGCTGAAATCAGCACTGGATTCGGGAGACGAGGAAGCAGTAACTGAGATGTTTCAGACAAAAGTCAGACATGTTGATGCTATAATTGAACTCTCCAATGATGACTGGATGAAGGATCCATCGGCACAGATCCCACAACAGGTCCTTCTGGGTAACTGATCTTATATACATTTATAGCCAGTTATTTGGCTCTCAATAGTATGTTTAACTGCAGTCCCCAGCTTACTAATATGTTAAGCAGTCCTCCACAGACCCAAGTTAAAGGGCAACTAAAAACCTGTGTCAAAAAGTGTAATTATTCCAACTTAGGTTGCTGTACTGTTTCCCGCAGCCACCAACCCAATGCTCTACATAGAACTTGTATGTGTCCTTTAAGCATATTCTGTCACCACATTATGACCCTTTCATTATAGTGCAATGTAATAGTTTTTGTTAGAAATTCAATGCATGTATTTACTTTACCTCAACTAAGCCTGCACTTACATTTTTAACTACGTCAAAGACCTACAAAGCAGCAGTGTAGGAAATGATGTGTCCTTTTAGAATAATGGAAATAGCTTTGTCCTGTGAGACACTGTCTCTGATACTAAGAATATGTCTAGAATATGTCTAGTTTTAATAGATAAAAATCAAATGAGTCACAGAAAAAGCATTCCATCATGACAACATGATACAAGTTTACCCCCCGCCCATTTTTACTATTGACATTTATGGAAACTCTCTATTGAAACCTGCCTATCTAAAGAAGTGACAGGCTGTTTCCATACCTGCCATTGACATGCCATAGACAAATATCTTTGGAGACATGGAGGCATTATAAGTGCCATTAGACTTATTTATCAACAAATTGTTGTCAGACTGTTAAATCCTTTACTTAGAGTTGAGTAACACATGCACTACAGGCCCCAAGATGTCATTAGAAACAGTAGAACTTTTTCCTGGCTGAATGCTAGATTATAGAAAATGGTGAGAAATGGAGCACTCTAGTTGGAGCAGTGTTGTTAGCTGAGCAGTTCATTGGTGTTTTTGTTTTGCAAGATCAAGTGTGCAAAACACTAAGTTCAATGCAGGATATTTCCACTTTGCAGTGGGATGGAAATAAATCTAGGGGCTGAGCAGCATATGGGAAAACCAAATAAATTCTAGTTATACACTAAGTGGAATTAATTTTGGAGTTTTATGGGGCTGTATTAGACTGCTGTGCAAATCTGACCCATTTCACATCACCGAAAAATCGCAAAACTGTGAAAAATTCACCAAATACATTGAAGTCAGCGGCAGCAACAAATTTTCTTTCACCCATTGGAGTCTATGGGTGTCTTTTTTGCAAATGAAACCTGATGAAAAATTTCGCTCATTACTACTGTGAAACTCTAGGAAGTGTCAGACAGTGTCTGCTAAAGCTAATGGAATCATGCAGAGTTCTATTCTACACTCTGCATTGTGATTTTGTAATGGCAAATTATATATATATATATATATATATATATATATGATGTAGAGTGTGCTATGTGGGGGGGAAAGTAGTGTTTCAGGAGATTTGGGTATTGGGAAAAGAACAATAGTATCAGGCCAGAGTACAAATTAAAAAACCTTAGGCAGTTATGGAAAGTTATTACCCAACCCGTAATGTTTGGGGCTGCACCAGGTCCACATTCTGGATAGACCCTAGTATTTCAAGTATACAGATGCCCCAACAGCCCACCTACAGTTCTAATTATTAAGGCTGCACTCACTTCCCATGAAGCAGTTTGCAATACAATTTCTTGCACAATCACTGTGTTGGTTTTTCCAAAATCATGGTGGGCACAACAGGGTGTTTGCTTGAAGCAACTGTGCCACAAGTACTGAAATTGCGTCCGATTCACCAAAATAGACACAGCTATTTGTGAACTTCATTGCATCCATGATTACAGAATATCCAGCACTTCACTACCCTCCCCTGCTTTGAAACGTGATTTTAATTTTTATACTGACCATCTTTAATGACTAAACTGGGTCAAGAAACAGGAATAACATACTATTCATCTTATATATATGTATACATAGATAGATAGATATATTTCTTGACATTGTTAAGTTCAGGACATATATAAACCTCCCCTGACACCTATTTCTACAATTTTTTAGAATTTGTTCTAGGAATAAGCATTTCTGATTTAATTTGACCTTCAACTTGTTGCCATGTGTTACATTAATGGGGAAGGCCATGTCACCTGCTTCTGGAACTAGTCATAGTTCTGAGATTAATCACATCCCCTGGCATGGCTTGAATTCAGCCAGCGCATACTTGTTCTACTAGCCACTTGTCTGTGACATTTCTGTGATTTGGCATGTATGCTCAGTCTGATTCTTATACCCATACTGTACATCCCATAATACATTCTATATTTAGCTGAACAACTCATAGGTCCCACATATAAAAGACTGTATTGTTCTTTAAGAATGTAACCGAAGCCTGAAGATAATAATGTAATGTAATAATATACTGTACATTCCAGCCCACTGAGTTAAATAAAAGCTACCCCACATCTACTGTACATATAAAATTGTAGACACAGTGATAATTTCATTATAATACACAAAAGCCATGAATATCTTGTAAATTATATCCTTATAAATGGTAAGTTCTGATGTCATCAGTTATAAACGGTGAGTTCTGATGTCATTTCTGTCACATGACTCCCTGAAACTTGTGTATTATAACAAAATAAAGTATCCCCAGTTGCAAAATGTGAGGATATTAGTAGTTACCTCGGAGTTCCATGTCCTGTATAAAAACACTCCACCTTCGGCCTTGTGCTTTTACATGGTCAAACTCCTCGGTAACTCATAATATCCTTATAATTTACAAGAGGGGGTACTTTATTCACTATAATATGTTTTTTAACTTCAAAGAAACAAAAAAAATTGTTGACAAAATCTTTCGCTCTCACAAACCCAACTCTATCCACTGAAGGCATTTTTAAACCCATTCCACCTCCACGGGCAACATCATGGATGAGCAGGGAAAACTGATTTGTTACTGGAAGGTCCAAAAAAGAACAGGTCATTGATACTAGAGATGGGACACAGTCAGTGTTGGCAAAGGGGAGTTTCATGTGACTTTAGTCAGGCTACATGTTCATACAAGTATACACATATATTTTACTACACACAGTCCTTTCTCCTTTATATTTCTTACCCCTTATATACCCAAATACTTTTAATGAATTCCACCACATTTCTTTCTGAGTTAGCAGAGTGCATTCTAATGGGTGAATAAGTATATTATAAAGTAGAAAAGGGTTCAGGAGAGCAGAGGAGTTAGCTATATGGGCAGAATATGGGTGTTTTTAAAGAAAAAGCGAGAGCTAAATTAGTAGAAATAGAGGCAAGAGAGAAGCAGATAAAACACGATGGTGGGAATAGAAAAGTAGAGGAGGGACCTGCCTGAGGAGGTAAAGGAGATGGAAGAGAAGGGGCATTTTAGTGGACAGGTGAAGGTTTCTGTTTATTAAAAAAAGAGGAGTCCTGATTAGTCCAGGATACTGTATGTAGGTAGATAGGATGTAAGCAAAACCTCAACATGTGCTTAAAAATGTCACAGCAAAACAAGAGTGCCATACAAGGTGACAAATGAAGAAATTAGGGTTTAGAAAGAAAATATCAGCTAGCACAGACACTCAGCATGATTAATATGTATTCAAAGAATATGAGGCAAGTGTAAGTGCGGCACTATTTATATCTTTTCTGGAACTATGAAATACTAGTACTTAGGACCTCCATGCAGACACTAGTTGGAAATTGCAAGTGGTTAGCAAACATCAGGTTGTCTGAGTCAGTTAGATGCTAGGAGGAGTAGATGAACAGTTTCTATATACTTCTAAACAACAGTAAACAATGCTTTCATTGCATCAACTACACTTTAGCTGGCCTAATTGCTCATCTGGCAAAGTTGCAAGCAAGCAGATCTTGGCCAGACATATATCTTGGGCAATTTAGAGTTGATTTAAATGTTTTGCCCTCAGGTCAACAATCAGATCATAATGCAGACCATCAGGAGATTGAAATATGCTTCTTTTTCTGGCCAAATATTGGTCAGGCATACCTGATGGTGGGCTCCATACATGGGCCACTAAGCAGTCACCAGCTTTTATTGACTTGTTTATGAAGCACCGAAGCTCAACAGGCATAAAACCCTCACCCTTCTTTTATGCTGAAGGACATCTGGTATTACAGACCTATTAATCTCCTCTTCCACTTCACTTAATAAGTTATTGGCACACTGGTTTTTCTGTTTTTTTACCCTGTGGCAAGGGGACAGTTTTCTTACTCTGTGGTCTGGGGCAGACTAGAAACTGACTCATTCAAAGTCAGTGGGAATAACAATCAATTACTTTGTCCTATTTGGAGCTTGCTTCTGATGAAGTGGCAGGAGGCCATGAAAAGCATAAAGCACAAGGTTCCACTCTATATATTTTTAATGAGATGGAAATAAAGGGTACTTTAGGTAGTATTATTGAATATATGTTAGCAAGAAAAGTCTCTGCTTAACCTTACAACAGTGATATCATGGAAAGGAAAATACTATTTATACGCAGAGATTACATTAACTTTATTTTTATAATTATTTCTAAGAATGTCTAAGAATTTCTAAGAATGTCTATCCATAAGCTAACTAATGGGACACTTTACATATAATTTATACATTCTGAAAAAATATGTAGCATTTCAATGTCATTAAAACCAGGAAACTCATCCTCAGCCAATTAGCAAGTAGCATTTTCTGGCCACCTATTTTAAAGCAAACATCTTATTGGTAGCTGTGGTTACTGCACCTGGGTAAATTTGTGTCATTTAGTACATTTGAAAGGCAAACCTAATGTGAGAGCACATTACACAGGCCCTTTAGAAAGTAACAACCAATGCAAAAAAAACACTTTGCTACGTGGACCAATTTTTTTAACAATTATAGGGGCTTTTACAAGACTATTGCATTAGCCAAACACTGGAAAATTCTGAAGTATATCTGCCCATATCGCCTGGATTGACCACACCTAGATCTACCCTCCCTCTTCTCCAGTTTGGCCAAACCCTATCTCAACCCATTTTTAGGCCTGAGCTGCTTCTGTTTACCTTTTTTGGCCCCTATGCCCCCCACTATAAGGGCAGAGACACACACACTGCAATTTGGGGAGATTAGTTGCCCGGCTGTGCTCCAAGTGCCATCCAGCCAGAGATTTTCATACTAGCCGGCGGTAAGGCAAGGGAGGGAGATTAGTCACCCTGAAGAAGAGATTTGTCGCCGGGCAACTAATCTGCCTAAATCACAGCATGTGTCTCTGCTCTTAGGCTTCTATATGCACTCAGGTTGCCATTACATTGCACTAAAATCTTGTTTCAGCATAGGTAGGGGAATTAAGCCTAAATACAATGTGTATGCAGCCATAACAAAACATTTAAATTAGCTGAATTCATGTTTTAAATTAGTATTCTGGGTATTTAATTAAATTAGTAGCATCCCAGATAAATATACATTTACAGTAAAAACTACAAGATTTACATGTAAAATCCTTATCAACAGTATTTTGTGATTTCCTTTGGGTATTAGCACTCACCTGGAGTATGCAGCGCAGTTTTAGGTACCATTCCTTACGAAGGACCTGGAAACATGCAACTAAACTGGTAAGGGGGATGGAAGAATTAGATCTTTAGAGCTACAGTTAGTCAGTAGAGTTTATATATTATAAATGTATGTGTGCCTTTATAGAGAGGTTTGTATGTATATATATATATATATATACTGTATATGCAATATATAAACTCGCACATATATGCACCAGGGTTTATTTGGAATAGCTGAACTTTACATATCAAATACGCCATGTTGGGTGGCTCATGGTGCCATTTATCTAGATAATTATAACACCTTTTCCAGTAAGATGCATGTCTGGACATAATGAGCCATGGAGTACTGGGTGAGCTGTGAGGAATAATGTAGTGTTTTTAGCAGTTGGTCACTTCTAATTGCAGTGGCTGCTGGAAAATATTGGACTTGAAGAGGAATGTTTTTTTACAGCTGCGGGACTTTGATAAGCATACAATCAAATCTGGGTATTAAGACCTCGCTACTCTTCACTCAGCAAACATTTTCCCTGGCTGTTATTAATATCACGGGTTGGGCTGCAGCCTCTGCTTGTTTTTTGACATGAGGTCACTGTTTCCAGCTTCTGATTACAAATATCTGTTGATTCCTAGTAATGCATTAACACCAGTAACTCCCCCCATGCAAGTTATGCCAGCACTCACACCACCTCTCATTGTTTTTCTATTACAGAAACTCTCCAATTCTCCCAGAACCTTTTTATCATATAGAGGAGTAGACGGAATGGGTATATAGTACTATTCTGCCTAACCCTCATCCCGACCTTGCATATGTGTGCCATAACAACAATTGTCCCACTTTGTTTTCATTAAAACCTAATTATGTTTAGGCTCTGCCATCAGAAATCATATGGCCCCAAAACACTAAAATGGCATGGCCATCCTTCTATGAAGCTTATGTTATTAGCCCACTACTCACACAAGGGCACCAATGAATTGTGCCCAGCAATATGTAAAGTGGGGGCCCAAATTAAAATGAAATATTTGATAGACAGCCCCACACACACACACTGGAAACAGGCCGCCAATCCCGGTCCCCTCCGATGGCTTTGTGTGTTGATCCAATTAAATCTGCTTGTGCATTGACACTGCTCTTGGCTTGTGATTACTCACATTGCACATTTTGCTAAAGTTCAAGCTATATGACAAATGACTTGCTGGCCCAAACCTTATATGACTCCAAGCAGTAGGGAAGTTAGCAGCATGGCAGCTAACAGGGAGTGGGGCACGGGGTTTCATTGCCTTACTTGCTTAATAGTAATCTAATTCTAAGCAACTTTCCAATTTGCGGCCATTAAAAATTATCAGTGGCAAAAATGTAAAGTGATTTGTAAACATTAGCACTCTCAAAAGCATAATTTGTTTATCCCTTTCTATTGTCTTGGTCTCATTCTCAAAACAATGTAACAGGAGTTATGTCTTTTTATCAGCTGGCTTGCAACATTGTTTCAGGAGTCAGGAGTGCAGAGACTATAAACAGCCAGTTACTGCTTTTAATAGCCGTAATTATATTTACATATACATTTAAAATCACTGGCAAGGTGTTTAGTTCAAGCCCTACGAGCAGCTGAAGGTTTGACAACAGATCAGAGGTGATTACACATAACAGTGAGCGGGACATTTCTAAAGTGCAGTAAATACAGTATATACTGGTGCAGATTCTATTGCAATGTGGCCAGTGCCACTATATTTGTAAGGTTCACCAAGTGACTTCCCAAGGACAATAAGCTGCTGATTTCTGAATTTAGTGTTGCATTAGAGTACAGTACATTAACTGCAATTGAAACAAGGAAACACAAATGTCTCTATTTTGAATGGGAAGGCCTGAATGAGGAGCTTGTAGCATTGTGGCTTACTGAAATGTGGCAGCATAGAGATGTGTCAGGAGTGTTGGGATCTGTAGCATTAGTGTACTAAGTAAAGATGCCATATACTGTTAAAGTTAATTAAACTAAAATCTTTGCCTAAGGGACTAGTATGTACTTTTATTCCTATAAATTCTGTCTTTAGTAACATAATT
>CM044448.1:70674332-70685492 GCA_024363595.1 Xenopus borealis
TATAGCTTCCAACAAGGATTAATTATATCTTAGTTTGGATCAAGGACAAGCTAATGTTTTATTATTACAGAGTTAAAGGAAATCATTTTTAAAATGTGGTATTATTTTATGGAGAAAGGAATGATGTAAATGTAGGATAGAATATAGAAATGCTATTTATTGTGTTAGCCAAGTTTGCTTGGGAACATGGATTTTTTCCGAACAAACATGATTTTTCCTAAGTTTATTTATTATTAACATGTATTTCTATAGCGCCAACTTATTTCGTAGTGATTACAGTACAGGAGAAAGGTATGGGACCTGTTATACAGAATGCTTGGTATTCGGGGTTTTCTGTAATTTGGATTCCCATACCTTAAGTCTACATAAAAAAAACAATAAATGAGCTCAATAGGATTGTTTTTCCTCCAATACTGATTGGGATCAAGTTGGGATCAAGCTACTGTTTTATTATTATAGTTTAAAAGGAAATCATTTGAATTATCCTGGATAATGGGTTTCAGGATAACAGATACATACCTGTACTGCCGGAAATGGAAATGACAGAGCTGTATGTCTGAGCAGGGGGAACATGAGCAGGAGCATTCCCTTTGCTTTGGTGATGGAATCCCAGAGATTTGAAACACTGCATATTTCCTAAATCTACTGCCTTGTTGATGGGGCAGTTTTGGGGCAGTGTTCAGATAATTCTTCTTATCATGTTTCAATAAATATATTCTATTTCATGATATCGTAGAGAGGTTAATCAATGTAACCCTGCTGTGTGGATTAATGTCAGAAACCCCAGTATGACCAATACACTGTTTCTGCTAAATGCCAACTTTGCCGACACTTGTCACAATAACATGTTGCTGTCAGTGACCCAATTATTTATATGAAAAGGCCCCCAAACGATCACAAGTGCTACACACACCTAGAAAGCCACAGCACCTCACACACCAACATTAATCTTTGACACCCACTGGTTTAATGAATTCAGAGCTCATCAAAGGAGCAGCTCAGTGGTGCAGGGAGGGGGGAAGGTCTGGGTGATCAGAGGGAGGTGATATTAGGGAAGATGCAGCTCAGATATTGATGTTTGAAATGATAGATCATGTGAGAATGGCAGATATACTATTTGTCTAATAGCCCTGCAATTAAATCTCGTGTAAATGACCCATGCCTCATTTCATCCTAATCTATGGAATTTTGATTGAATTCGTCAGCCCTAATTGAAAAATACTGCACTTTAATGTCTGCATTGCAGGCCGAGTCCTGCTGACTGTAATAAGGCTGTGACCATGTGACCCGACAGCATTGCGTCTTCGAATCAAGCAGACAGGTCACTGTAAAACATTACAGGGCCCCGAACAAGCAGCTATTACTGGAGTCTTATTAGCCCAGTAATGCCTTATTGTCGGATCAAACTGTTCACGTACCTAGAATGCTCTATAATTGCTCCAACTGGTCCTTATTCCTGCAGGGGTTGAGCCTTAAATTGGCAGTCTGCTTCAGAAATATTGTTCTGTGACTAGTTTGGCTACTCCAGAAAAGCAGATAGGTGCAGAATCTTCTTAAAGGGAATGTAAAGGCAAAAAAATGTCTTTAATGAAAAAGAAACATATTTCCAACATACTTGGAAAGTATGATTGTTTCCCTGTAAAGCAGACGGCAACTGTGTAGAGATTCATACCCGCAGCAGTCAGAGCAAGTAAATGAAGGGGGAATTTCACTGCATACATTGAGCTGGTGCATAAAAACGGTACAGATATTATTTGACTGGTGCTGCTTTGATAATCTATATATGACGATCCCTAAGCATAGCCTCCCAACTGAAGCCCACACCATACTGAGCATGTGCATGGTCTTGGTCTTGTAAAGATGTGTAACAAAGTTACAAGATGATGACCCCATGTGGCCAAATTTGAAAGCATAAATCATTTGTCTTGTTAGGCTTCTGGTGCAGTAAGTTCATGTTTATATTTAGTATAAAAAATATAGACTTTTTAACATTATTGTTTTGCCATCAATGCGAATGAATGCAACTTAGTTATCAAGTTCAAGCAACTGTTTTATTATGATAAAAAAAAAAGGAAATCATTTTTAAAAAGTAGAATTATTTGCCACATGGATGTGGTGATTACATTGTTAGATGTTGTGGTACTATGGCATCTGGATGGCAATACACGGTGTTAATTACTGGTTTATTTTCTAT
Organism: Xenopus borealis; assembly: GCA_024363595.1. Taxonomy (NCBI): domain Eukaryota; kingdom Metazoa; phylum Chordata; class Amphibia; order Anura; family Pipidae; genus Xenopus; species Xenopus borealis. The sequence continues at coordinate 70,676,527 of CM044448.1, forward strand.
GCCATTTATCTGATACCCTTGTGCTGGTTTATTATTTTTCCAATAACTATTATAGAATAAGGTTTCCATGTGGCTTATAAGGGAGGGATACGCTGAGTTATTTACTAATGTGTAGATAATTAAAATCATGACATTTGTGTTGATGTGATATTACATTCTTTTTGTACACTGATGATATGGATATGGTGCTGATTGTTTTGTAACTGTTTTTAATCATGATGGAATTTGTATGACTAAATCAGTTTGTAATAAAGACTGCCTTTTTCTAAACTTTTGGTGTGGTTCAGTATAGAGGAGGATGATGGGAGTTGTAGTTTATATGAGCTTGTGTAGATGTATCAACTAAAGAAGAAGCCCTCTCCTAATGGGATATTGCAGAGTTCCTGGCTGATTTTGGAAGTGGTGATCAGAAAAAAAACTGGGACGGCCATCGTATGGGATCTACCCAATCAAGCAGCCAAGTACCCACACCTCCTGTTTGTTATCATTTTTCTGCAATAATATTTCACAGCAGAATACCAAAGATTACATATACCAAGTTCTTACACTCATCATCGTGTATTGTAAATAGTTCTGGTATCTACATTCCCAGCAGTGCTGCCCACTCACAGTCAATATGAGACATTGTAAGGCAGGGCTCCCATATACCTAAAGTGGAAAGATTTTCCCACATTGTTAAGAAACGCATCCTATTAATTGATGATATACTACAAAATAAAATGGGTTCGGCAAGGCCAGAGGCAATATCTGACCCCCCAGTTAGACAGCCTGTGCTAATGCATTGTCACAAAAAGACACATTTAATGTAGGCAAGCAGACAAAAGCCTCTTTCAGCTATGAATAAACAGATACACAAAGACTAACTGTCAGGGAGCCCATAGACACCCTCTGTCACATGTAGCTGTGTCTGTGCAAGCCTATACTGACAGTTTGTCATGCAGAGATCTGATTCTGACACATGCAGACTGGCAGAAACAAACTGAAACACACTGACACAAGTGGACATTGTCATACAGATAAACAGGGGCCCCGCAGGTCACTCACACAGTGACACATTGTAATGTGGCAAACTACCATGCAAAAACATCAACTAACTTAGTACCACAGTCAGGGCAGACATTAGTGGGTAAAAGAATATACCTTTATTGGATTATTTTATTCTTGGGGCACTAAAAACATGGTAAGTAGTGTTTAGTAGGTGCCAGGCACAAATACTTCAGTAGTACAGGGGCCGAGGGGCTTTTCTTGCAATATACACAATGATTATTAAAATGTCGTACCTGCCAAGATGCCATTTGTCCTTTACCCTGTGGCACTGCTTTTCAAATGTATTTAGTTCAAGTCCCCCTTTAAGTCTCAGCGTTAGGCCAGAGCTCCCTTAGCTCATTATAAGGTTACAGCATTGTGACTGTATCCACAACACTTCTGAGAATGAGATTATACAGTAGATAGAGCAGTAAACATGTTTCCTCCCCAAGTCTTGCTCTAACTGACCTTTAAGCTGGGCTGTGAGTATCTAAAAGAACAAAAAGGTATTCTCCCCAAATATGTCTCTGGCAGGCCCGGACTGGCAATCTGTGGGTTCTGGCAAATCCCAGAGGGGCTGCTATAAGGTCCCATAGAAAGTCAGTATTTAGTGGGCTGGTGGGGGCTGTTTGGGCCTCTATGTGGGCTGATTGGGCCTCTGTGTACCTGGAATGCCAGGGCCTATTTTAATTCTGGACCTGGGACTCTCTGGTCTTCAGATAGAGCCCCCCACCCAGTCAAGGCCCTGCACCCCCAACTAATGGCAGTACCACATTTTAGATAACCTTCCCTATGGAATGTAGTCATTGTCAGATATTATTGTCATCTCAACTGTATATAAACATAGAGGAAATTGCTTCTTCTTTTCCTTTTACAGCCTGAAAGAAACATGTATTATCACATAATACAGACACATATTATAAAAAAAAGTTGCAATTTTCACAGTATACATTACAGTAGGATAAAGTGCAAAACCCAACTAATAAAATATAAAATGTATCACCACCATACATTATATAGAAATAGTTAAAAATGATGTGCAATAAAACCTTCTACATTAAACTTCTCATTACAACCAATATATACAACCAGTATATATATATATATATATATATTATATATATACATAGCCATTGTTTTGGTTAGGTTCCTTTCATCTGTCTGGTGGTACATTCACCCATATAAATGTAAACATCTAGTGAGCAGTGCACTTCAGCGTTCTGTGGCAAATATATTGAACTGTAGAAGCGTGAAACGTTTTAGTGGCAATTACATAGCAAGCCCAATTACTTTAGACTTTCCACTACTAAACAGCATGACCTGGGTGAATTTATTACTTCCAATTGCTAGTGTATATTCTTATATTATGTTTGGCCCCTGACACAGTAATGTAATTGCTATTGAAAGCATCATTTGTCCGGTTGTTTTTTTTTTCTCAGAAGTTTCCTTTAAATACTATAAACTATATATATATACTGTATATATGCTACTTGCACTGTATACATCCTACCAAGGTGACTACAGATATTCTTATACTTTACAATATGTATTGTCCAATATTACTATTGGATTTCTTTCAGGTATGGGACCTGTTATCCAGAATGCTTGGGACCTGGGGCTTTCTGGATAATACATCTTTCTGCAATTTGGATCTTCGTGCCATAAGTCTACTAGAAAATCATGTAAACATTACATAAAGCCACAAGGCTGGTTCTGCTTCCATTAAAGATTAATTATATCTTAGTTTGAATCAAGTACAAGCTACTGTTTTATTATTACAGAGAAAAAGGAAATCATTTTTTAACATTTGGATTATTTGGATAAAATGGAGTTTGTGGGAGAGGGCCTTTCAATAATTCAGAGCTTTTTGGATAACGTGTTTCCCGATAAGGCATATACCTGTATATATCATAAGACAGAGTATAAACTGCTTGAGCATATGTGTTCACTATATATGAACATATGTGTTCACTGTACTATACTTTACAAAACCCTCCATGGATTTCATGACAGAACAGCAAATTGGTTTTCAGAGTATTTTACAGACAATTCCATCTGACATCATTTTCCAGTGTTGGGCTAAGGGGAACCACTGCTAAACAGGGAAGGAATTCTGTAATCTGAGATAATGTAATGCTCAGGAATGTGCCCTAAAACACAAAAGCACAATGACTTGTGGAGTGAGACTTTACAGTCAGCACATATTTTACAATCAATATCATTACTCAGAGATCCACTAATATAATAAGAATTGGCATTGGGAGGGACTCGTGCCTAATGGATTGTTAATTATATATATACTACTCGAGACTCTGTACTGTGACATGAATAATTATGGCGTTTCTCATTAATTACACACCATTGCCTGTGGTCATAATGCAGCCACATTTGCAAAGATGCCTTCTTGTACCTTATGGGATTTTAAGCATAAGCCATGTCTGTCTGGCTGCTATTTATGGCATCTTGCCATTATACAGTAGCCTGGAAAAAATGCATATAATGTTTAGTTTAGTGTTGGTTGTGACCCAGTAATATAACCTACTCTAAATACTCTTAATTACAGTGGGTTTACATTTTTTATATCACATGTTGAATAATTCAGCAGTAATAGTCCTGCAAACAAAGATAAATTACTTACAATGACCTCTGTGAAGTCATGAATGAACAAGATAAATTATAGTGGACCCAATACAGACTTGTGAGGCACTCATAACCCCACTAATAACCTTACTCCAACTAGAGAATGTAGCATTGACAATCACCATCTGTACACAAGCCTTCAGCTAATTTTAATATTAGCAATTTTATTTATTAACAGAGCCCAATAGACCTTAGTTTAAAAACATTTATTTATGCAAAACTGTATTTAAAAAAAAACTAATTTACTAGTGCTTCTGGGTGCACTTGTGTGTGTGTTCTCAAATGATAACTTGGGGCATAACAAGTTAGCAAGGTGCAAGGCTTATAGCTATATTTACTGCACCGAACCATTACCTCTGAAATGATGTGAACTTTTATTGCAAGAAATATGCAGAATGACTGCAAAATGCCAACTCTTGCATGTCAGCACCGGTGAAATCCACTGTGTGTGCCTGTACCTGATTCCGGGTGCAGGAAAGGAAGGATCTGATTCTCGTCACAGGAGCGGATTCTTGGCCTGCATTTATTTGTTTTATGGTGGGTCATGTTGAAACACAAGGTAGTCATTTAGGCATGTTACTGAGACAGGTATTTGTACAGGTATAGGATCTGTTTTCTGAAATTTATGGGATCTGGAATTTTCTTTCCATAATTTGGATCTCCATAACTTTAGTCTACTATTACTCATTAAACGAAACATTAAATAAACCCAATAGGATTGTTTGACCTCCGATATGGATATATACATCTAATTTACTATCAAGTACATGGTACTGTTATATTATTACAGAAAAGGGAATTTTTTTTTTTTTTTTAAAGTGTAATTATTTGATTAACATTGAGTCTATAGGAGATGCTGTTCCTGTATAAAGCTTCCCTGGATAATGGGATTCCCGATAACATCTCGTACCTGTAGTATTGTCATTTTCTGCCCTTTCCCTCACTTATTTCATAAAAAAAAAAAAACTCTCCCTAGATAGCACTAGTAAACCATGTTTTGCTGAAAAAGAAGTTAATGGTTACAAGCTTGCTCTGAGAAATAATGCTACTTTCGAGTGTTTTCCAAAATAACATCATGGGACTAGTTAACATTTCTAAGCATGGTAAAACAGCACATAAATAATCTTTGACTTGAGCTAATTCTACCAAGCTACCTGGTCATACTGCTGACAAGAAATACTGTTTCAATAGTAGTCAGCCTTCTATGCTCTGTGATATTCAGGCTTACTGTATGGCACATGGAGTGTTATTACTGTGAATGAGCTCAGACCACAATGACCAATGATTTTGGCAATTTGTTTACCTGTTTTCTCCCCAAGTACAGCAGTGGTGCTACAGATGTAAGACTCATGACTGATGCCGCAATTCAACCATCCAAAACTGTAAAATCAATCCGTACCACCTTATGCCTAACTAGAGCAGTATTGAGCTGAAAGGTATTAGTACTGGGACTGTATGATACAGGTATGGGAACTATTATTTTCTGGTTCACAGATCTTTCCATAATTTGGATTTTCATACCTTGCTTCTTCTAGAAAATCATGTAAACATTACATAAACCCAAGAAGCTGGTTTAGCTTCCAATAAAGATTAATTATATCTTAATGTGGCTATATATCTTAAGCTACTGTTTCCTTATTACAGAGAAAAAGGAAATCATTTTTAAAAATTTTGATTATCTGATTATAACGGAGTCTATGGGAGTCGGAGATGACCTGATAATGGGTCCCATAGGTGTATTTCTCGTTCAGGTCAAAGAAGGTGGTGGCAATATCAGCCCATGTATGGGGTGCTTGGGTCTGGTTGTCTGACTTGTATTAGACCAAAGATCAGCCAGATATCTATCAGGCAGGTTTAAAAATCCCATTGTGCTAGAGCCATATTGGCACAATGATACAATCCTCTCCTACTGGTCCCTGTAGTCCAGTGATATGCAAGACAAACCTTATAGTGATATGTCGGTCATCTCGGAGGGAGATTAACATACTTTTAGCTTGCTGATATTATGCAAGAGGGGATATCGTGCTCATTAGGTGTTTGGTGGTAACCATGGATAGGTCAGAGCTATGCAAATGAAGGCATGTAGTTGGCTATTATTTCCCTGTATATAGTAAAAACCACTTCCATTGTAACATGTGCTCAGGTGCAGAAAGTGTAATGAACAACAGACACATGAAACCTGCAATATTCTAATTAAACTGGAGATTTAGCCCCTTTATCTCTATGGACAACAACCTCTTCCTGCACTGTTCAAACACAGTTTTGATCACAGGATAAACCACTGTCCTCTCCTCATTTGCACACTCACTTTGATGATTGCCAATAGAGGTTTCCTATTTTGCCTAATTGTTGCCTGGAGAGAAAAACAGTGGTATAGAGAAATCTCCCATAGCAAATTAGAAACTCTTCACCCTTTCACCTTTCTGCCATTGTTTACAGGTAGATGGGATTTCCATATTATCTCTCATCTGACTACCAATAACCCCCAGCCAGCCAGCTTCTGATCCTTTTGCCTCTGAAACCCCTAATTAGAAGCAGATAAGATGATAGGAATCAAATGCTCACCTTCTCACCTCCAAGCTGTCGTTGGAATTGATTATCTGACTAGGACCTAAATATCACTGGTTGAGTACACATTCTCATGTCATTTATTCTATTTACTTATAAAGCAACAGCGCTGCCCTGTACAGATGATTACAAATGATTTGCACTTGTACATTATCACAATGTACAAGCAGGGCAGCCATCGGGGACTATAGGGATAATTAATACTGTGCCCACATATTCCTGTGGCAACAAAGATCAATATTTAAAGGACTAGTTCACGAAACATATTTATGAATAGTACACCCAAAATAATGAGTTGTCTATTATTATTATTATTATTACTATATTTGCTGTTGTTGTCATTATTATTACTATTATTATTGTTATTATTAATAATAATAATGAAATACACAGCAACTCATTATTTGGGTTATTATAATAATAATAATAATAATAATAATAATAACAAAAAGCAACAACATATGCAATAGCACAGTACAGGGAGGAAAATTAGGCTCATTAATCTTTTAAAATTACAACGTTAGAAACACTGTAAAAAAAGAAAACAGAGAGCAACTGATATTTAATTTTTTTGTTTAAGCTGTAGAAAGGGACAACTATACTGGCTGTATGGGGTCCAATTTGCTGCTTGCTGGAATCTCCTGCCTGGGGAGTAGGAGCTGGAACCATAACAAGTGCTTGTGTTTTGGGAAAAAACATTTTATACATCAATCAAAATATATTGCTTTTTAACAGAGTTGCCACCTTGCCTCTATAACAGGACATACACTAAATTCCTATCTTGATAATTGGATTTGTAATTAATTAGATCAGGGGTCCCCAACCGGTCCGCAGGCAGTCCTGGAATGGGCCGCAGAGCCTAGCCCGCAATTAACAAGTTTCGCCAAAATAGACGCCGGCACTCCAAATTGGAAGCTGACCCCCCCTTTGACCCCTCCTCCCAAACCCCCGAAATTAGATAAGTCTGCATTTATTTAAATAAATGCATTTATATTCATTTTTGGAGGTTCAGTGTTTATGCACATTTTCTACATTTGCCCAAAATGAATGATGTAATGTCAGAAAACAGGGGTATATTTTATCTTTAAGGTAACATCAAACAATTACATTTTTGACAATGCCATGAGTGGCACAGTCCGTATAGAATGGGTTTATTGAGATGGCCCAACCGAAATGATAACCTGTGGGATAACCAAGCGTTGATATATATACATAGATGTAGAATTAGTCATATCTGGACTGAGATTTAAGTGAATATAATGGGTTGTTGCCTACCTGTGAATGGGGAGAGTGATCTCATAAGGTGCTGCCTACTGCTGTATGTGTGGAGTGATTTAGTGGTTTACTATTTAAGTTTCAAATTAATTGGATAATTAAGTGCTGCTAGATGATAGAAGTATATTGTGAGTATTTAGTGACATAATTAACCAGTAGTATACACATACCTTGCCTTCACTTTTTGTTTGATTTTAACATGATTTATTTATTTATTTTCTTTCTTGGTGGTAGTAGTAGTCAAGGGACTCTGCACTCAATATATATATATGTATATTCTTTGAGTGTTTTTTTATTTGTACAAAATAGCCCTTGTATGCTAGATGATAATATAGACCTGAGAAGGGTATATTTCACATTGTTTGGCATCAATTGCTTCTACTGGAATTGGTTACTGCTTCAGGGAAAAATGATGTCAGGTTTGTGAATTTCCTCCACTGTTACTCATTCAAAACATTAGCATAGTTGTCGTTACTTGTGATTTCTCCCCCAGCCGTTGCAGATAACAATCTGTTATATTATCTCACCCAACTGCTAACCTGAACAACTTGCTTTGTATAGTAATGACTACTGGGCTAATAGTGCGCATTTTACGCTCCTCAATTACTGTCCTCTATGTGCCCTGGCTGTGGTATTCCTAAGACTAACGGTAGAACTACACAGACGATTCTGGTCCATTTTCGGCAGATCGGATGCTGGGCGACAAGACGAATGATGCAACAGGAACAAGGTAAGTAATAGGAAGTTTGATGGTGTTGCAGGGTTGATCCGACTCAACGTCGGATACAGATGAAGCTTGTAGCGTTTGCATCAACCCTGTAACTTCCTATTACTTACCTTGTTCCTGTTGCATCAGAATTGTCACATCTGTCTTGTCGCCCAGCGTTGGATCTGCCGAAAATGGACCAGAATCATCAATGTTGTTCTACCCTAAGGCAATGCCAGACTAGGCTGTTTCTTTGCTTGAGTATAAACATAAGAAGAGAAAAAGCCAATTCGCTCACATCCACTCACTCCTCTGTTTGCAATAACAGCCAGTGCATTTGTTGTGTGCACAAACACAGAGCGAGCTTCAATGCAAGAATGCATTCTGTGTTTTTGTGCTACAATCTGCTCTCTGGGGTCCGTTTACTAAAGCGGGGTAAATTACACTATAAGTTTCCGCATGTTATCACTGCGAATATTTTTCCTCCAGAATATTCGCAGCGACTAAGTTTACTAAACAGCGATGCGCTCAAAAGTAATTGCGATCACTTGCGGTAACTACGGTAATGAACCAGTTTACGTTAGCAGTAATTTTAGCGAATTGCCAATTTTCTGCCAACAAATTAAGTTTGAGAATATTTATGCTATAAAATAGTTTTGTTTTATGGAACTTTTTACTGCGACATTTATGTCCAGAAATGCCTCTTCAAAACTCATAAACTTTATTGACTGATGATTATACCATCCAACAA
>CM044448.1:70711408-70723838 GCA_024363595.1 Xenopus borealis
CTATCTATCTATCTATCTATCTATCTATCTATCTATCTATCTGTGTCTAGCTATCTAGTTCAGTTCTGCAGAATGATGTTGTTTCTTTTTCTGTCTATGATGTTTCAATCAACCTCTTCAAATTAATTAGCTATATTGTTCATATTGTGAAAAACTGCTATTTTTGTGTTGCAGCCCTATAAGCACACACACACTTGTTGCAAGTTACATTCTGATACAAGTAAGATTCCCATATACACAACCTCCTTTTACATTTTGCTGTGAACACAGTTACAAAGACATGAAAAAATGTTTTTAGCGGTACAAACATGCCTTGTTGCTTGTACATTGTTGCACAGTGACAAAAAATTAGGTTATAATTTATATATAATCTCAAACACACTGGAACCAAATATTTCCCACATACAGTCACAGCCACAAAATTGTAACCGAGCCACATTTACACAGTAACAAATACACTTCATTGTAATAAACACAGGGATACTGTTATTCAGCTACCGATTCATTCTGTTACAATCAACTCTCTCACACATACAGACACAATTTCATTGCTGTAACAGACAGACAGTTACCCATCCAGAAATCCAGTTACAATAAATGCTGAATACAGAACAGTGCAGAATACAGTTATCAACTGGAGTTCCTGCCAGTGAATCACACAGACAACTTACACAGCTCCCAGGATACAGTAAATGTCAAAATGAAAAGTTAAGGATATTTTTCACAGCGAACCTAAAGCAGTCACAGGCACAGTATGAAACGTAAATTTCTTCGTCTATTTGCTCACATACAAAATGCTTACCCAGTTACCCAGTTACACATAGACATAACCTGGACCTGCTACAGTTGCACTTTCAGACAGGACACACATACACTGTACCAACTATCACACACCTCAGATGGACCCCCAATAATAAGTCACAAAATTACAAAATGCTGACACTAGGCAAAGTGTAAAAAGAGACAAGGAACCTTACAATCCTGAATAGAACTACATTGTTATAAGCGAATGTGCAAGTCCTGCTTTCCATAATTATATACTGTAATTTTAGGTATATATCTAACTACTATAATTTTCTTATTGTATATTTGCATATATAATTTATCTATCATCTATCTATCTGTTTCTATCTGTATCTTTCTATATGTGTCTGTCAATTTATCATCTATCTACATATCATCTTTCTATTTATCTATCTGTGTCTATCGATCAATTTATCTATCTGTCATCTATCTATCTCTCTCTGTCTATCTATATCTATCTATATCTCTATCTATCATCTTTCTATCAATATCTATCCATCTGTGTCTATCTATCTATCTATCTATCTATCATCTTTCTACCTATCTATATCTATCTCTATCTATGCATCTGTGTCTATCTATAGATCAATCTATCTATCTTTCTCTATCTATCTATCTATCTATCTATCTATCTATCTATCTATCTATCTATCTATTCCATCTAAAGGGAATGGAATGATACATAAGGTGTGGGAGTGGGCAAGATCAGAGTTAAGTGGATGAGATGTAGCACTGTAAGTGGTATTGCATTGGGTAGTTAAGAGTGAGGGTAGGCTTCTCTAAAAAAGTGGGTTTTAAGAGATTTCTTGAAAGCCGGACGGTTGGGAGAAAGTCAGACAGACCGTGGGAGAGAATTCCAGATGAGGGGTGCGGCACTTGCAAAGTCTTGAATGGGAGCATGTGAGGAGGTAATGAGAGAAGAGTTGAGCATGTCAGTAGAGGAGCGTAGTGGTTTGGGTGAGTATATAGATATGAGTTCAGAGATGTAGGGAGGGGCAGAGTCATGAAGTGTGTTGAATGTCAGGGTCATTAATTTGAATGTAATTCTCTTAAAATTATCTTTTTTTTCCGTATTCATAACATATTAATAACATTTGTGTCAACCATAATTTTTACCGGTCAGGCCAGCAAAATACCAGCCTGGTGGCAACCCTACTGACAGTCACAGCATGTAATAAGAGGTAACAGGTTAGTAAAACCATAGAAACAAAGCAAGAGAAATACAAAATGCCTGTATTCAGAGAGAAGGGTCATCAGATGAAAATGGTGCTTAGGGAACTCACTTGTGCTACATAACTCATTGAAAATTGTGTATTAGTTTTAAATTCAATACCATTTACTATATGAACATATCAGAGATTCTGATGTTCTCTTGTCTCTCGTGGCCCAGACCGCATAAGAGGTGGGCCAGATTTGTGATCATGGTTTGGGCCATGTTTAGACATAATAAATGTTGGCAAGTGGATCACATTTTATTTATATTTAGACAAGCATTTTTTATATTGGGACCCTTTCCCCCAGACAAGTGGATTAATAACCCAGGTCTGCATACTAAGCATTATGGGGGCCACATGATTTCTGTTGGTGGTCTGCTTATCTGTATAAACTTCCTTCAGTCGGGCTTGCCCTGTGCAATTGGCAGGTGCATGCCACCTGGTTTTTTTAATGTTTTTAACAGGGAAAAAAGATAAATATATATATAGGCAGGCCAATGGTTTTCTCCAGAAAAGGTGGCAACTACTGCAGCTATAGAAATATACTCCACTGATAATGGCCTGTATGTGGAAGAAATACTTAGAGACTATTGCAGAAATTGTTGAGGATGGCCAAGTAGAGGAACTTTGCTTGGGCCACTAGGTTAGGGATGCAGAGGGTAGTATGGGAAGAGAGTCAGAAACACACTTGCCTTTGAAACTAGGACTCACTTACAAACAACAAAAAGAAAATGTATTACTTTTTATCCCCCCAGATATAAGAAGCCCAAAATGCATCTGTCTTCTGAAATCCCAATGTGTGTGCCTAGTTTCTAGGGCTCAGAGAAAACAGAGAAGTTGGTATGAGTGCTTAAAAAGTAAATAATTTAACATAAAAGACAAACAAGGCAATTGCCAGCTCTTTGCCAAGCATTGGGGCTTCAGAGAGAAGTAGGGAAAGAGCCACACTGAGGCTTGGGGGTTAGCTTGACTGTGCAGAGAAAGGCCCAGCCGAGGGAGGACGATAAGGCAGATGCAGCCTGGAGAGAATAGTAGGATGAGAGGAAATGGGAGAGATCCAGTCTGAAGAGGGGGTAGGGAGAGGGGAGTTGGTGCTGGAGAGGGCCTTGATCCTGCGCTGGAGAGGCAGGGGGAAGATAAACAAGTGGAGGGGTTTGATTGCAGCCATCATCACAGCTTTCATTTGGCTGCCTAATGAGTCACATCACAGGCAAAGAGAAAAATTGTCACTGGCCTAGGCGCTAATGAATTTTTTTGCAAATTGTAATCAAGGCAGGGCCGTCTGAGGCTGCTGATTAATGGGACTCGGGGGGCTTGGGCTCTCCCCATCCCGTCCTCCCCACACTAAATTAACAGCAACTTGTCTGAGCTTCAAATTAACTCTCAATGATTAATCCTGATGGGAGCTGTGAAGAATAGTGCTTGCTAATAGCTCCTGGCCCCTGGTGCTGCTTTCTATTAATTCCCTTCCCTTTAGCTGTTCCAGCCCGGGGCCCGTCCTGCACTGCACCATATTTGTTGCTCCCATAAATTATTATTTACATCTGCAGTATCAATTTTATTTTTTCCTTTTGGGCAGGGGGAAAGCCTGGAACAATTTTAGCAGAAATGCCCTATTCCATGGAGGACTTATTATTTCATCATTTTAGGAGTCCAAAATAATTGCTATAATGCTGGTCCCAAACCTATGCACCCATTTTATTCGTTCTTCAAAGAAATCATGAAATTGTCTCTTTTGCATTGAGCTGCTGAGGCAAGTCTGCAAATATAGATAGTTTCTGACAGGGCTGCAGTAACAGAACTACAGCTTCCACTAAACCATGTGCCTGCTTTTCTGTAGACTGGTCTGGTGCCCTTTGTAGTGCTGAGGGTAACCTGCTCCTCTTGCAGAGGACATCACATCTTGCTGTTGCAGAATGCTAAATTGATGTTATATTGTATAACATTCACTCCCATAGATGCCTAATAATCCTGTATACTGTAACTAATCAGCAATTAGATATGACCAGTCATCTGTAAATTAAAAAAAGGAAAGCAATAATCTGATTTAGCATATATGTTCTTATATTAGACCCCAAATTTATGTGACATAAGCCAGATTTCTATTCACTGGAATTCATACTCTTTCCCATGCAACTATTCCATGATAAAGTGATACATGTGCTTGTCAATGGATTTCAGAACAAGTTTATGGGGTCTGGTTTTGGTAAGTTTTGGCTCTTTTGGGCTAATTGAATACAAGTGCCCATAGTGGCCCATGTGCTATTCATTAACCTGATTTATTAATACTAGAGGAAGAGGTTCTGGCCGTGTTCTGTATCATGATGTGTGATGTTTTGCATCAGCAGAAGAACTTCGTTTGGGTAATAATGGGATCCTTGCACCCTTTACTAAAATATTTTTGCATTCCTCTCAATCAGCCAGAAGCAGAGTAGGAATTCTACATGTAAGTGAACAGATGAGCTTGAAAGGCATGTCTTTTCCCCATCAATAAGTATGGTGCTATATTATAATTATGACAGGTTTATTACTTCCCCCCAATTGTATTCCTTTTTGATTTGATGTTTCCTGTATCTGCCACTCATAGAAATAATATTAGACGCCCACAGTTTTGAACTATGTGCAGATCTGCATATAATTATATTGCTGCCACAGACTAGTTTGAGTTAAGACTCCTGTGATGTACAGGAGAGTGCATAATTAATACTCCTCATTGGCACTGGGACTGTGCAAACCTCTTTTAATCTACGGGAGGTCTGGCTGTGACATAGTAGAGATGGGACCTTGTCCTTCCAACTTGTCTGGCCACTCTGATGTAAGGCATATAATATAAGTAGCCTATAATTGACTGATTGAAATCTATCATAAACTGGTATTTATAGAGGAGGGGAAGAGTTATGGGGAACTGAGAGCTGCATATTATAATGAAATAAATCTGAGTATGTGTTATGTCTTTTTCAAAAATCTGTAGCTATATACACCCACCTTTCTATTTGCCTCTCCATCCATCTATCTATCCATCTAGCTACATTATCTATCTATCTATTGTTTCTAATTCAAAAAATGTATATATATATATATATATATATTAAAAAAAATAAAGACTGACACAACACTCCAAATATTAAATGCAAAAAGGATATATATTGTGAAAAAGACATACCAGAGCCCATCGGGCAACGTTTCGGGGTATACAAACCCCTTTCTCAAGCCAAGGGCATCATTCAAATAACCTGCATTAGTTTCCACAGATTTATACAAAGTAGCACAGGAAGTTACAAACAGCATATGACATCATTAACGATCCTCACATATTAACCCATTAGTTGCTCAATTTCTTCCATAGAGGTATATACCCACTTAATGTTAGTCCACTGCATATCCAAATAAAGCTAAAAGGAAACAAAACAAAGAATAAAAAACAGAAATGAATATAAATAAAATATTTAACCCCTCATAGAAACACATACAGATCATAGTCTTTATTCAGCCCATTTGGGGCTAACGTATTTAGCTGATGTATCCACCATACCTCCCTTTTTCTCAACAACAGCTCTCTATCGCCTCCCCGTCTAAGGGGGGGGGTACACATTCCAGAACCATGTACTTCAATTCTGTATCACAATGACCTTTCTCCACATAATGTTTCGAGACTGGCAGTTTCACATTACCTTTCCTGATTGTAGATCTATGCTGAGATATCCGTGTTTTTATTTGTAACGTGGTCTCCCCAACATAGAGGAGACCACAGGGACAAATTAACACATAAACGGCAGATTTAGTGGTCGGATGCTCAAATATTGTACCCTTATGCACACAACAACACTGGGAACATGATAGACAGGGAAACATTCCCTGAGATCTTGTACCCATACATGTTTGTGTTAACATTTGATTTTCCTTGGTATCAGAGTGTACTAACTGACTGCCCAATGTTCTCCCCCTTCTATATGATATTAGTGGAGGCCGACTAAATTCTTGAACATCCGGGTACGAGGATTGGAGGATCCCCCAATGTTTTCTGAGAACATTAGTCACTATGTTACTATTAGTCACATTATAATACGTGACAAATGGTATACACTGACTTCTGTCTTTATGTCGGGCCTTAGCTTTCCTCGCCATGGTTTTGGCTCTATCCAGGACACATCTTGGGTATCCACGTTTAAGAAATGTATTATACATATCATTTAACTGTTGCTCTCATCTCTCGGGCTGGCTAACTAGCCTCTCTACCCTAGTGAACTGACTGATAGGGATAGAGTCCCTAGTATGTGCTGTTGTTGAGAAAAACTCTTTAAGTAGCAGGATTCCCCTACTGTAATTAATAATAAAATGGTAAAATTGATGGCAATGGGCACATCCAATAATAAATGGTCTACTTATTTGCCAGTTGCTAAACAGACACACTCTGCATAATCATCTTAAAAGAGAAGCTATACCCCATACAAGCAAGGCTACAAAGCTGTTATACATCCAGCGTTTGGAAAATCTGACTATAACGCCATTTTCTTCATGCGCGAATATAAACATAAGCTCCCGTTGTGAGGGAGGTGAAACGCTGGTTTGTTCAATCAGATGCCATGCTACAGGATGCGCTCTATGATGTGGACTGGGACATGTTCCAGGCATGTGCAGACAACATCAACGAGTTTGCGGAAATAGTTATTAGCTTTGTTAGCAAGTTCCTTGATGAAGTTGTCCCTACAGTTAGAATGAAATCTTTTCTGAATCAGAAACCGTGGGTTGACAGATCGATTCTGTTGGCAGTGAACACTCGAACTGCTGCTTATAATGCTGGACTCACTACAGGCGATATGAGTGCCTCCAAAGAGGCTTCATAAGGCATGCTGGTATCATGAATGTGTGCAGTTGCACTTCCACCAAGGAGACACACGGAGCATGTTTCACTGACTGAGCACCATCACGGACTACAAAGAAAACTCCTTAGCAACACTAAGCACAGATCCCGCATTTGCTGATGAGCTCAACGCGTTTTATGTCTGTTTTTAGGCTAGTCGCGTGGCTAGCGCTAACTAAAGCCTGACAACAGAAGAAGGTGATGTCATGAGCGACGAGCATGTCGTTAGCATAGCAGAGCATGATGTGCAGGCAGCGCTAAAACATCAGGAAAGCAGCTGGTCCAGATGGTATCTCTGGACAACTTCTGCGCTGTTGTGCTGATCAACTGTCTGGAGTTTTCACTGTTATTTTGAATGAGTCTCTGGCGCAGTCTGTGGTCCCCACATGTTTCAAAAAATCCACAATTGTCCCCATTCCAAAAAGCAATAAGGCCTTACGTCTGAATGACTTCCGACCTGTCGCATTGACATCATTAGTCATGAAAATTTTGAGAGGCTTCTTAAAACTGCCTCTAGCTGAATGTTAGCAAGACCAAGGAGCTGGTGGTGGACTTTAGTAGGAGACAGCCGTGGAATTAAAAACCCCTTGACATCAGTGGGATCCTAGTGGAGAAGGTGAGCAGTTTTAAATACCTTGGAGTCCACATCTCTGAGGAACTGACATGGTCTAAACAAATCCAAGTTCAAACCAAATGGGCAAAGTAGCGTTTGTACCATCTTGAGGAAGTTTGGGGTCTCTTCGAAGATACTAAAGACTTTCTACTTCGGTGCTATAGAAAGTGAACACAGAACATTACATGGTTTGGAAATAGCTGTGTCCAGGACCGCAAAGCCCTTCAGAGAGTGATACATTCAGCAGAACACTGCTGCAAGTCAGCTCTTCCATCTTTGCAGAACATTTATACCAAGAGATGCAGGACCAAAGCCCTCAGGATTCTCAAGGACTCATCACATCCCAGTAATGGTCTGTTTCACCTACTTAAATCAGGGAAAAGGTTTTGCAGTATCCTGGCTAGAACTGAGAGACTTAGAGGAGTTTAGATCCTCAGGCCATTAGACTGCTGAACCAGGACATGCCATCTTATCCATAATTTCCCATATACCTTTCCCTCCTTCCTTTTCTCACTTGCACCTATTTGGCCTACATAACACACTATATCACTACAATACAATATTGCACTGGTGTTTTTTATTTATATTTTTATACTTTTTAAACATCTTCACTCACTGTCACTTAAGTAAATGTAGGGACCCATAGGTTTCTATTTGTCACCTATGGAGTTAAGTCCCTGGTCTATGTCACTAGGCAAAAGCTTATGTTACAATTTGTGTTATTACCCAATAGCTATAGCCCAGAGTGTAATGACCAGCTTTATAGTGCTGGGAAGGAGTGGTCACTTCCTCTTTGGCTGCTGGGATCCTTACCATCTGGATGTACTCCATTGAGCCTGGGATCACCAAGGCCCATTAAGTTCACATGCCCTAAAGGGACTTGTACCTTTAGAGATCGAGTCAGGGACCAGGGAACCCAGTGAATGAAGTTAGCAAGCACAGGGTAGTTTCATTTAATAGACTCTGTAGGAGAGTAAGATAGTCAGCTTTACTTAGAAAGAGCAGCTGTGTGCTCCATCAAGGATAGCAGCAGGGAGTAGCTTCCCACAAGGCTTCCCCGTATGCCTTTAGTGAAGGGACCTCAGCGGATAGGGTGTTAGGCTTTAGACCTATATGACCATTCCACTGAAAGGTATCCGGACCATTTAAAGACATATTGCCTGATGGAATTGATGTACATTTGACTGCTATGCCTTAAGGAAGTGATGGCTTATACACGCTGTGTCATCTTGATCTATCTACCCTCATTTGACCCTCAGTTACTTGCTATACCATCCTCATATGTGAGTAACCTGGGGTTATTTTTCTTGTACAAATAAATTGTTCTATTTGGTTTCATCATAAGAATCTCTTGGTGTCCATCTTTACTAATTTTATAGCAACATAGCCTGTGAGTTGTAGTTACACTACCTCATTTGATTGGAATCTTCCACTTAGCGAAGGCCCTGATCCAATGTAACCCATGTTTATCTACTAGCTGGACAGTTTAACAACTTTTTGCTGCATAGCCCAAAAAAGTGTTACATAAATAATATGGTTTATGCCACCTTACCCATATCCCCTACCTCCCTCCCTTTTTTCACTTGCTACTACTTGATTTATGTGACACATTACATCACCAGAATACAGTACAATGCACATATTATGCACTTTAATTGTGTATTGTTACTGCATTGTTTTCTTTTATTTTATTTCACCATCACCATAACATGGTTATTTGCTGTACTGTACTGCTGTTTTTTTTATACGTTCACATATTGCACTGCTGTTTTTATATTATATATTATATTTTTATACAATCTTCACTCACTGTCACTTATGTAAATAACATGGTTCATCCTGTATTACATCTGCTCTGCTGCTATATTTAATTTTAAAACTTTTTTTTTCTTATAGATATATATATTATTTTTAACATAACTATGCATGTGACAAATAAAGAATCTTATCTTAATCGTAAAAATGTATATGGCTGTTAAGAAGCTAAGTTAGGGGTCGTCACAAATCATCAAGCAGAACATTAGGTTTGTCTTGCATATAAGCTGATGCTGAGTAAATTATTTTGCTAATTGTGCTGGTTTTAGAATTGTCATATACCAATAATATGAATCATTGAACAATCAGCCTTATATTGTGACCTTTATAAATATGAAGTATATTGTGAGTGGGTCCCTAAACTCAGTAAGTGACAGGAGCACAGAGCATGTGCAGTGAATAATCAGAAAAGAAGATGATGAGCTACTGGGGATATTTCGAGACACAGATCTTTACTGCTAAAGGGCTGTGGTCACCTTGGGCTGGTACAGAAGTACAAAATATAATGTACAACATTTCTGCCCTATTTCTAAGCTTTAGTTAAGCTTTAGATCTCCTTTAAGGCCCCCTTAACTTTGCATTGTCATAAACTTTACGGGAAGAGCTTAACAGTTATGGTGCCTCTGGGAACCGCAGGGAAGTGAAGGAGGCTCTGAAGGTTAATAAGTAGTCATGGGCAAATCTGGGGTGTTTCGCTTCGCCGAACGGTGAAAAATGTGTAAAACGCTGTGTGTTTAATTTTTGGACGCAGGCACACATTACCTGCGTCAAAAAAACAGACACCAGTGCCCAAAAACAGATGCCTGTGAATCTTCACCAGGCAATTTTTTCCTGGCGTTTCGCAATTTTATTCGCTGGCAGCGAATTGTGCAAATTCGCTGTGAATTCGCACATCATTATTAATTAGCAAGGGCTTGTGGCAAATGTAGCGTGGAAGGCGATTGGTTGGAGGCGTGAGGAAGTGAGTGAACGGGACAGAACAGGAGGAATCAGTCGCCATTTTACCTTTGCACCCCCACCCTCTTTCTGTTAATGGAGGTGATGTAATAGGGGGAAGGGGAACAGTGAGGGAATAGTCGTGGCTAATGGAAATGGTTTAGGTCTGAGGTTAGCGGTTGCCGCTGTGAAAGGGGGAGGGGTTAAAGGAAGAGGGGCTAGCCTCAGAGTTCATGAAATTTTAAGGAACAGGGAATCCACATAAAAACAGCCTTCAGCAGCTAGGGGAGTTGATCCAGTTGGTATATTTTGAGGTTGGTTACAATACATAAATATGGCTGTGGCCCATACAGGATGTGTAAACTGGTGTTATAATTCCAGGGATGAGGTGGGGAGGAAGGGTCTGAAATTTAACACTGCCTATGTCAAGTGTCCCATGGGTCTGCTATATTTATACCCAGTTAAAACCTAATGATTAGTAAATGAAATGAGCAATACAGATAATAATTACATTGTTCCTAAAATGTTATTTTTTTATATTTTGTTTTTGGTTATAAAAGGTAATATATTAACATTATTATTATTATTATTAACATTTGTTTTTATAGTGCCAACTTATTTCTTAGCGCTGTATATTGTCTATACTGCCCCAGGACTGTCTAGCAGAAAATAAGGCATGATCACTGCATCTTATTTAAATGACTAACTATTGCTGTAAAGGGTATAAGCACCTTCTACTGTTTATTTACGTTTCTCTCCACTTTAATTCTGTAAACAAATAAAAGCAGGCTGCACGGATGTAATACAAGAGAACAAAGGGCTACTAACACTTTTCACGGGAGACCGGGCTAGAATCACACAGCTGGCAAGCAGAACACAGGTCCTGATACAAGCAGGAAAGCCCCTATAACGTTGTTAGAATAAAAGAACCTATTTTAGTAAACCACAGTGCCCAATGTTTCCAGGCAGGAACACTTATCTTGATGAGAGTATGAGTTCAGTGTGCATTTGAGGTACATTTGCAATTGTGCTGTTGGGGCATAACACTTTATTAGCAAGCATTTAAATCTACATTAGGAGAAGTAACAGAGATCTGGTCAAACGCAAGTACAAATATATGGCAGGAACTCTATTGACATTTCATGTGCATGTCCTTAGAAGTCAATGGAAACTTCAACAATTGCTCTGCAGTGCAAAAGCATAGTCAGCAGCTGATGTTCTTTATTCTGAGGTCCAATATGTACTCTAATGTTAGGTGTGACCTATGGATGTCCACTTTAAATGAACAAGACACCAACCCAGCTTTACTGTGTATTAACAAAAATGGACCATCCCAGCACAAAAGCAGCAGGAAACCTATCCATGCCCATAAAGAGATAAGAGCCATGTATTTCTACCTCTACACCTGCCTGATGCTAAATGCACTTCTTCATAGTGCTAGCCCTCAAGCGGTCTTACTCTGTCCTGGCATGTTTATAGCACCCATTAATACCAAAGGAAAACATTCATTGAAGTATGTGTCTACAAAATAATGGGGCAGGAGGGGTAGGTGGGGCAGCATTGTTATGGGCTGAGGGGGAAACAGAAGGAGGATAAAAGGATGGGACACTTTTTATTTTTATTGAACATTCAGCAAGTTCAAAGTGCCTCTATTATTCAACTATTTCCCGCTGTTCTGGACTGCATGCAGCTGTAGACAATGGATTGCTGAGCTCTGTCCTACAAATGATATATGATGAACTTTTTAACATTATTTAATTATAGTACAGGTATGGGACTTGTTAGCCAGAATGCTCGAGACCTGGGGCTTTCTGGATAATGGATCTTTCTGTAATTTGGATCTTCGTGCCTTATGTCTAGAAAATCACATTCTGCCTCCAATAAGGATTAGTTATATCTTAGTTTGGATCAAGTACAAGGTAATGTTTTATTATTATAGAGAAAAAGGAAATCATTTTTAAACATTTGGATTATTTGGATAAAATGGAGTCTATGGGAGATGGCCTTTCCATAATTTGCAGCTTTCTGAATATTGGGTTTCATTATTACTCTAACAACATGGGGTTAGTTGACATCCCTGCTCCTATTATTATATCAATATGTGTCTGCAAGGTAGCTAAGTACTTAGGTTGTAAGCAACTGCCACCTTCTGTGTCTCTGAATATGTAACACTTTATACTTGTAACT
>CM044448.1:70727401-70762993 GCA_024363595.1 Xenopus borealis
CCCAGAACTTATAGCAAATGTGCAAGTCATTGAACCCCTGGGTAATAGTGACCATGATGTATCATTTAATGTTGCAAAAAAACAAATATATACTGGGGGCAACAAAAACCATGAATTTTGGAAAAGCTAATTTTACTGCCTTGAGGGCTGCCCTTCTGAGTATTGATTGGAGAAGTTTTCAGCTAAAAACAAAGAACAGAAATGGTTGTAATTTAAAATGATATTAAATCATTCCTGTTCTCAATTAATTCCCTTAAAAGAACATCATTTTTAAAAAAAAAATTGTTTTTTTTACAAAAATAAACTAAACAGAGATAAATCTTTAAAATCTGTAAGTTTTTAATAAAAAATTACTTGCCGATTCTCTACATGCGCTCCTCTTCTGAGATGGCGATATGGAGATGATCCAACGTGTGACGCTCAATTTCTCTTCACTGCCTATCTCCTATAGAAGGCAGGGAGGAGAAATCGATCACTGCATGTTGGATCGTAGCCATATCGCCATCTCAGAAGGGGAGTACATGCAATCGGTAATTTCTTATTAAATACTTACCGAATTTGTAAAGATTTATCTCTGTTTTCATTTATTTACGTTAAAAAAACGAATTTAAAAAATGATGTTAGTGTTCCATTAAGGAGTAAATGTAGAAGCTCTAAGAATCATCCTATGAAGCTTAATACAGAAGAAAAGAAGGAAAGAAAAGAAAGGCATTTAAAAACTATAAATCTGTTGGGATCGAAGCTGCATTTAATGAATTTAAACAATATAATAAATGTTGTAAATCAGCAATCCCAAAGGCAAAGAAAGGAAAGGAAGAGTTAATTGCGGCGGAAGTGAAAACTAACCCTACAAAGTTTTTTTAAAATATATTAATAGTAAAAAGATGCAGGCTGAGAGTGTTGCTCCATTAAATAACGGTACCAGTATGGTTGTAACAGATACAGAGAAGGCAAATTTACTAAATATTTTATTCAGTGTATGCAATAGAGGAGTCTGAGTTTCCAGGCTCACTTGATAGCTGCACTGATGACTCAGATCAATCTAGTCAGTCACTGACTCAGGATATGATTCATAAAGTTTTCATAAAAATTTATGTAAACAAGGCTCCAGGACCAGATGGCTTAAACCCCAGTATATATTTGGTATAGTACCTAAGGATTGGAGAAAAGCGGATGTCATTCCAATATTTAAAAAGAGGTTATGATCTCGGCCTGGCAATTATAGGCCAGTAAGTTTGATATCTGTGGTGGGCAAATTATTCGAAGGCTTGTTAAGGGGTCACTTTAAAAATTTTGTCCTAGTGAATGGCATTATGAGCAGCATTCAGCATGGCTTTGTGAGGGATAGGTCATGTCAGACAAATTTGATTTCTTTTTATGATGATGTAAGTATGTTTTTGGACTGTGTGGGGGGGGCAGTAGATGTGATCTATTTGGATTTTGCCAAAGCATTTGATACTGTGCTCCACAAACGACTGCTTTCTAAACTAAGGTCTGTTGGGCTTAATGAAGTTGTTTGCACACGGATAGGAAACTGGGTACAGGATCGGGTACAGAGGGTGGTACGTTCTCTACTTGGAGTAAGGTTCTTAGTGGGGTCCTTTAGGGCTCGATATTGGGTCCACTTTTATTTAACTTGTTCATTAATGACTTAGGGGAGGGTGTTGTAAGTAATGTATCAGTGTTTGCAGATGACACAAAACTATCCAGCCCAATTAATTCCATCCAGGATGTGGCATCCTTGCAACAGGATCTTGACAAACTGGCAATCTGGGCAGCTAAGTGGCAAATGAGATTCAATATTGATAAATGTAAAGTCATGCACATGGGATGTAAAAACTCTACAAGCCACTTATACCCTGAATGGGACTGCACTAGGCAAAAATCATTATTGAAAAGGACCTTGGAGTCATTGTAGATGATAAACTTGTCTGTAGCAAGCAATGCCAGTCAGCAGCATCACTTGTAAGATCCCATCTAGAATATACCGTACAGTTTTGGTCTCCATCACTCAAACAGGACATTATTGCTTTAGAGAGGGCACAGAGAAGGGCAACAAAGCTGGTAAAAGGTCACCCATTCCTATTAGAAGAAAAGAGGTTCCAAACCAATATTTGGAAAGGGTTTTTACAGTTAGTGTGAATATGTGGAATTCTCTCCCTGAATCAGTCGTAGGGGCTGATATATTAGATAGCTTTAAGAAGGGGTTGGATGGCTTTTTAGCAAGTGAGGGAATACAGGGTTATGGGAGATAGCTTGTAGTACAAGTTGATCCAGGGACTAGTCTGATTGCCATTTTGGAGTCAGGAAGGATTTTTTTTGGAGAGGGTTCAGATGGGGTTTTTTTTTTTTTGCCTTCCTCTGGATCAACAGTTAGGCAGGTTAAAAAAAAGCTAAAAGTTTGAATGCGATGGACTTGTCTTTTTTTCCAACCTGACTTCTATGTTACTATGATACACAGCCAGTACTTTGTATATAACACACCAGCCTTACATAGGAACAAGGTCTAACGAAGGAAAAATATTTCCTTTGCAAAATCCTCCTTTTTTGATCAACCAGAAGCCAAACATACGCAACAGGTCAGGTACCTACCAATGGATCTAAATGCTCTTACACATGGGTGGTCCTGCTGCAAATGCAAATTTAAAAAAAAACCTCTAATTTACATTATCTATCCCCTTGATTAATCTAGTTCCCTTTCTCTGAACATTTTCCTTTTCCAATTTGATTCTGATTCCCAGGGAATGACATGAGCCCACTTTGCTTTTTGTGTTTTTGGTGCAATAGAATCTTGTGGGTTTGAATTCTTACTCTATATACACTGGTTCTGTACGCACAGGCCTCTGCTTCTCTTGAAGATCAGCTCTGAGTGTCTGGGGCTAAGTGGTACAACAGGAGGAATTGCCAGGATGCTGATGTACTGTCACATGGGGCTTGTTGGAACACAAATGTGCATAATTGAGTAATCAGCAGCATATAATTGGGTGCCATAATTAATTTATTGTTGTGTAAGCAGGACAGAGTCCTGAGTGATTCTCTGCACAGCCCCGTGACGCGCTAGTTCTACAGCTGGGAGCAGCATCATATGCGAGAAAAAACCCAATTTCAATTCAGCATTTCACTGCAGTAGGGTTACAGTGATGGAGAGATCTGAAGCTTGTGAAATATCTTCAGACTACAATTCCCAGCAATCCCTGTCAGCCTTAAATGATAACAGCTTAAGATACATAACAGTGAAAGGAGCATTATTCATTTATATAAGTATATATTTTAATAGATTGTAAATCCTTGGAGGTGAGACCCCCATTACCCAGCATATTGTTGTAACCATTCAGATTGAGGAATAAGCGGACAATATGCAGGATAACTGCAAATATGCGATTTATTGTGTTCCACACAACATGTTTCGGGCCTCAAAGGTCCTTCAACACAATAAATCCTGGAACACAATAAATCGCATATTTGCAGTTATCCTGCATATTGTCCGCTTATTCCTCAATCTGAATGGTTACAAGGATATATTGGTGTGTGGATGGAAGCACCTGGGATATAGCTGGACTCGCTGCACTTTGCTCGCATGCATATAAATCACTGATTACAAGGTACCCAACATATTGGTTGGTTTGTCAGTGTTAAGAATGAATCCTATTTGAATACAGGAGTGCATGGGAGTTCTTGTGCGGGATAACAAGAGTGCACAAGTCAAGAATGGACTTTTAGTGTGATGTAGAGAGGGATATTCTGAGAAAATTTGCATATGGTTTTCATTTTTTTTATTATTTGTGGTTTTTGAGTTATTTAACGTTTTTATTCAGCAACTCTCTAGTTTGCAATTTTGGCAGTCTGGTTGCTAAGCTCCAATTGACCCTAGCAACCATGCAGTGATTTGAATAAGAAACTGGCATATGAATAGGAGAGGTCTGACCCCCTCTGAAAGAAGAATGCAAATAATTAAAAAAAAACTGTAAATAATAATAATTAGTTGAAAAATTGCTTTGAATTATCCATTCTATAACATACTAAAAGTTAACCTGAAGGTGAACCCCCCCCCCCCTTTAGGTAGAGAATTGTACAAGAGTACTTATGGGGATCCCAGTTGAGTACAGGAGTGCACAAGAGTTCTTGTGGGGGGTCCAAGCTGAATGAAAAACACATCTGGTTAATATCACTTCATGCTATAGTGATGGAGTCAGTCAGGGAAGGACAGAAATTATATTTGCCTTGGGCCTCAAGTAATAGATGAGCCTTTAGTGTGACAGTATTTTGAAATATAATTGTTTAATGCACCGGTTATGTTGCATTGCAGTTGATAGCTGGCAGCATGAGCAAGGAATGCACAAAAGTGGAGCCAATACTATGTGTGACTTAACCACTGAGCTTGCACTTTATATCAAATGTAATTTTCTCAGAGAGACACCGTAGGCCTTGAATCTGTTAATTATATGTCTACTCACTTATTTACACATGTTTGTTTTTGACTTAATTAGTTTCATTATTTTGGGGCATGATCGGCAAGGCCCTGCACTCTGTCCCTCCTCCCGCCCACTGCCCTTAGGGGGGCTGATCAGATCTCTGTCAGGGATATGCTGATTGCCCTGCTCTGCCTTCAGCTACAACAATTCTTTTGTAGGAACTGGGATGAAAGAAATACTGGTCCCTTTTACAAAGAGGGTGGGTGGGATTTTTATTAGGAAAAGAAGGGAGGGTGACTTTTGAAATAAGTTTCCACTTTATTGTCTTGGTGCATGGCTGGGAGGGTAACCTCTACTGCTTCTGACGCTGAGAGTTTCTACCACTGTAAATCATTTCTACATTGCAGGGGCTTATAAAATGATTATAAAATGAAAATGATTTTGTGGCCACTTATATATGTTACACCAGAGACTACCCTTTTCCACCAAGGACTCAAATGCTTGTTATACTCAGCACTTATAATCCATCTAAAATGTTGTGAATGAAATTACAACTTCACAGTTTTACTAGAAGACAATTATATTTAAATGTGTCTGCAGATACTACATATTTACAGTTATTTACACTGAGATTAAGGGTAGAACTACACGGCAGACTTACATGCGTATCTGTCGGATCCGACATGAAACAAGGTATAAAGTTGGAAACTGTCGCAACGGTGATCCGACGGATGCAGACGCCGCTTCCAGTGTTTGCATCCGACAGTCTTGTCACATTGGATCAACGCTGCAACAGCTTCCGACTTTATATTACTTACCTTTTTTCCTGTTGGATCCGACTTAACACGGGTGTTTTATATTTCTTTGCAGAAGGGGAAATTGTTACTACTGCTTTGCATCGGAAAGAATGTTGCCACTGGGTTTCTCAGAGAGGCTTGTCATTCTTTAGGACACAAAGAATGGGTTAATCTCAATAACAAGATATTTGACATGCTACCTGAGTGGACATTGTAAAAATGACTTCTAAGGATAGTGTGACTACATGTGTTAGCAGAGTACATGCGACCTGAAAATAGTGTATTACTCATAGTACACTGGAATATTCTCTGTCTTTGAAGAAGTTCCATGAACCAGACCAAAGGAGCTTGTCCTAGTCAGATCAGGCTGGAAAGAATAGACAGCATTAGTCAGTGGCTTGAAGATCAACAATGCACATCTCGCGTGTAGAGTGTAAGCTCCATGTATCATGGGTCCACAGGTATTGGCTGTACAAGCAATCACATAAAGAGAGAGTGCCACTGGCATTGATGGCCTCCACATGAGAGCATGTATGGAGTTTTTGTGAAATTAAGGTGACGCAAATTTTATTATTAAAAGTATAACAAATGCTGTTTTTAATGTGGATTTTTACATATAAAAGTGCTGATCCTACACTTAAAAATAGCTATCCCATGCAGTCTCTTTCTGTGACAATACCAAATCTGCATATAAAATATATAAAAGTGCCTCTCAATCTCTCTCTCTTTGCCGAGCTCTCGTCTGTTACCTGATGGTGAACAGAATATTTAGCAGTTTCTAGTGTGACAGCCAGAGAAATAAATGCTATCTTAATGAGCTCATTAACTTCCACTTTATTAACTACTCTCTTCGCATAGTTGCTGTACTGGGGGAGGGTCCCAATCCACACAAATCTGAATCTTTTGTCTTTTCTTGCTCACATCCCAAACTCCTTCTTGTGTTGTCATTTGGATTGTGTGAGGCCACATTAGCCCTTATTGGCTATAAAATGGGCATGCTGTCAGGTACAGGGCAGTATTTATCACAAAAGGAACAGACATCAACAAACCAGTAAACAATTCACTTCATTCCCCACACCCACTAATTTTATCAGCTGTCATTATTTATTACAGTGCATGGATTTAATGTAAAATACTTCAGGTGCTGCAAACCATGTTACAGTGCAAAATCGTGCAATTCAAAACTATTATTAAGATGGTGTGAAAATATTGCCTAAGTTTTCAGATTTTGTGACAAGATAAAAAGGGTTGATGGAAAAGAAACATTAATTTCTAAATCTCAACAAGCTGTTGGCACATCAACAACCATCTAAATCTAATTTGCAGGATTATTATTGCTTAGGGGGTGATTTAACTCACTAAATTTTTATACAGGAGGATAATGTACTAATAAGGAACTAACTGTATCTTGTTTCAACAAAAAAAATATTTTGTTACCAAAACAAAGGTTTCATATTGAAAAGACTTTTTTTCACACAAAATTTGTCTTTTTTTCCATCTAATAATACAAAAATCCTTTTGTTGTCAGAAATTGTGCAAAAATTTTACAAAACTTTTTCGCTCCATTTTTGTCTTCATTTTTGTGCCGACAAAATTTTATCTCATGAAATTAATTTTGAAGCCACTACTTTGCATGCATGTGAAATATATTTTGTGCTGAAAAAAAATAAATGTAACAATACCGTAAACAGGAAGATTATTTTTTAATCAAATAATAAATGTGATTCTGCAATGAAAAAAATAACTGTATGGTAAAACAAATTAGATTTTTCAGCACAATATTTAGTTTGTGACATTATAATATTCATTACATGAACTTTATGCTGACAAAATTCATCATGTGCCTACAAAGATACTTTTGTCTAAATTAGCTAAATACATTTGGTGAATACAAACTATATTTTGTTGATTAGTCTGCCTTCTGTGCATTTCACTTAATTTCTAGGAGACTTAATCCTTGTCATCTATCTAGCCATCTGTCATGTGACATTGCACTTCATTTATTGTTCATTTATATCAGCCCCTGCTCTACTACCCAACGTTTTCCTTAAAGGTGGCCATACATGGGCTCAACCACATGATATCTGACCAATTATAGATACTTTTTGATAACTCTCTTACAGTGAATAACAGCTTGCCCCAAAAAAAGAGGATATTAAAGTTTTATCACATCTAGGTGGTTATCGAAATCTGAAAAGGTCTCACTATTTTCTGAAAACTACTCTGTATAAATCAGACTTTCCCTCCCTATTTATCAATGCATTTTCAAATTTTTTTCTTGTGTAGAAAAAGTCACTATAAAATTGTAAAAAAAACAACGATTTTTTTCTGAGTTTGTACCCAAAAACTACGATTTTATTTTGTAAAATCACCTGAAAGCTATGATTTTTTTTGAAGAAACGCAACGCAACTGCAATAGTTAAAGGGGCATTTGCCGTTGACTTTTACATGTTCTCTGCAGGTCTGTGTTGGAGTACTTTTTTATTCGGACTTGCATACAGTTATAAATTGTAAGGCCTTTGGCACATTTGGAATTGTGTCTGCACTGGCACTCTAAGGAGAAGTAAACCCCCTTTCTAATATAACCCCTACCCACTACCCTCCATAGTCTCTGCTCCCCTCCCCCGCACAGGAGTTACTATAACACAAGTAAAAGCCCCATAGCTGGTAATCACCCCTTGTTGCAGTGTCAGCAGAGCTCACAGGGCCAGTCCACTTCACGGCCTGAGGTGGCCTTCAATTTGCTGCCCCCCCCCCCAGGGGTAGGGGGGTCCACGGCGCTAGTGCAGAGTGTGCAAGTGTGCACAAGAAGAGTTGAATTTCCGGGTTGAAACCTTAAAATGCGTCCCCACATTCGCTTGAAGATTCCTCCAGAGGCAACTTTGGATGAACGAAGCGATGAGTTGATTTTACTGCCAGTGATTTCAGTTAATTCCAGTGGAGACACATTTTCAGGAGATTTGTTACCCGTAGTTGTGCCTTTTTTCAGGGGTGACAAATCTCCCCATCAGCCATTGCCCTTACAGGGACTGGCAAGTGTAGATCTGAAGACCATGCAGGCCTGTGCAAAGGGGTTCAGAGGAACCCAGAAGCAGAATTTATGATAAGATTATGCTAACAGCCCACTCATGCATTGTGCAAGGAACAAACAGATTAAAGTAATAATTCTGTTTATTTTCCTTCTTAATGGATTACAATCTAAAAGGCTCCCACATCACATTGGGTGCAACAAGCGATGGGGTCAGTGGAAGTACATGTTAAACTCACGAAAGTAGAATGTACCTTTAGTTTCATTTTCACATTTTTCCCAGGTAAGAACAAGGAATATCACAAAACATATATATAACAGACACAAGTAGACACAAGTTGTGCTGAACACACAAGCTCTATTCATTTAACCATTCTTGAAAAAAGAGAGCTTATTATTTTAGCTCTGTTTAAACAACAACACCAACACGGGATGGTTTGGGGGTCCATGACTGATTAAAAATAATAACAAAGCACTCTAAATATTTCTGATTCTAAAATGAGCTTAAAACACATTTTCAATCAGACAATCCTAATAAATAAACATGTTTGCATTAAGCAGGTGATGAGCCTAGTGCTGGCACACATTTACAGTAGAGTGACTGATGGGGGGGCTCACTATAAGAACACTGCGTATAATCAAGTATCTCCTGAAAGAAGGAAGCAGAAACCTGACAGCATCTTCTTCGCAACTGGTAGTTGACAAACAAATGGCACATAAAAATGTAACTGAACGCAAATCATAATGGCAGTTTAATAAAGCATCAGTTACACTGTAAATAATTACATGTTTTTAGTTTATGCATATCCAATGTGAAGCCCTCAACCTGCTCTAGAAACACAATTGCTGGAGAGAGCCAGGTTGGACATTCTTGAATCATCATTTCCTCTTGGGAACCACCAAAGACCTTTCTTCTTGAGCCTGTCCCTGACTGTAAGTAACTAATAAGCCCCAAGCTGCACCTATCCAAGTACAGACAAAGTCTTCTCTAGAATAATATTATTACTTGATATTTTAAAGCTCCCTTTTAATCACCCATCTGCCACATGGTATTCACAGGCTGCGTCCATGCTCCATAGGAGACTGCATCTGCAATTCACAGAACCATAAATGAAAGAGAGAGCACTAAAGGTCATTACAGTGAAAGAAAAACAAGAGGAGGGTTCCCTTTCCTTACCCTTAACCCTTAATTACAAAAAAGATCAGCCACATACATTGCATCCCCCCCATCATCAGTGGATGGATAGGATGGAGTCAGTGAGATGCAGACAATCGGATTAATTAGCTAGAAGTATCAGGCTCTAGAAGTATCAAATAATAAAGAGAGAGCTCTTGGCTGATGTCACAGAGACTCTGACTGAGTCCCCAAATTCCAGGCATTCCTGCCAAATGACAGCTGCAGAGGAGCTCTCATCAGACTGCAGGGACAGATGCAAATCAGTTTAATTGAGATAAGCAATGCTATCATGACTGCTTGTAATTAGTGAAATGAGGATGTGGTTCCTGGGTGTGCACTAGAAATCTGTTCATTGGAGCAATTGCAGATCTTCCAGTTTCCATAACAACTAGTACCTGTTTCAGACTCAGGCGCCAAGCCCACAGGACTTGGGATTTTGTGGTGTATGTGTGTGTGCACTTATGTATATTTCACATTTTGATAATAATCCCTTTTGGTTTTAAGCATAAATTAACCATTGTCTTTCTCAGGCTCCTGCTCTGTTTTGAGCTGTGCCAAATAAAATGTATGTAAGACAGTCCCAACACCATTGTCCATTACATTATGATCTCTAATAGGTTAAGTATCTTTGCCCTGTATTCCTTGCTTACCTCCATAGGGTTTGATGTTTGCAGCTAGCTCCCCACCTTTCCTGTAGACATGGCAGTAAGGTCCATGAAAGTTCTGAACTGCCCCTGGTAACCTATAGGGTTTTTCTGGTAGAGAAACTTGTCTTAAGACAGAAGTGGAACATGAAAACAAGACTCAATGGAAACACAGTGAAACTTCCAGTTGCAATCTGGTTTTTTTTCTAGATGAGGTGGTAGATCCAAGCAGCTTAAACGGAGGTCAGCCTGGATCTAAAAGGGGTACAATGAGTATGTTAGGTACAACCACCATGTTACTGTGACTTATTCTCAGGCATCCCTGGATGAAAAGGTTCTGACCCAGTTTAGCCTGAATGTTTAACATGAATTCTGTTGCATGTCCTATACCCGCCTCAACCCCAGAAATAGAAAGCAATGTACCCCCTGAACAATGGGTGTCCCTTCAGGCACATAAAATCTGCAATTTCTTTTGAAGGCTGAGTACAGCTTTGATCCCTAATTGCAAAGATAACTACAGATACAAAATCTGCATATAAGTAAATTGCCTATGAAGTTGGACCAAATCATAGTACATGGAGATGTCTGGGGCTAAAAATGCTGTGTCAAAGATTTTGCAGCTTTGGAAAAAGCACAAAATGGGGCAGAAAAAAATGGTCCAAAATGTAGCCCTTAAGTAGCACTTTGAGAATGATGGGAGTTCATTAACAGCCAGAGGGCTTCTTCTCTCTGCAGTCAAGGAAAAGGAACACGTGGGAGCACTGTCCCTTTAAATCAAGCCATATGTAAAATCCAGGAGCTGAATGGCTAATAAGCAGTTGGTTAATGTAGAGCAGTGGTCCCAAACCAGTGGCCTGGGATCAACATGTTGCTCAACAACCCCTTGGATGTTACTCCCAGTTGTATCAAGGCAGGTGCTTATTTTTAAATTCCTGCTTTGGAGGCACATTTAGTGCCAAACAGAGTCTCCTGTAGGCTGCAAGTTCACATAGATCAGGGGTCCCCAACTTTTTTTGCTCGTGAACCACATTTAAATTTAAAAAAAGAGTTGGAGAGCAACACAAGCATGAAAAAGTCCATGTGGATGTCAAATAAGAGCTCTGATTGGCTTTTTGGTAACCCCTATATGGACTGGCAGCCTACAGGAGAGAATGTTTGGCAGGACATCTGTTTTTTATGCAACCAAAACTTGCCTCTAAGCCAGTAATTCAAAAATAAGCACCTGCTTTGAGGCCACTGGGAGCAACATCCAAGGGGTTGGAGAGCAACATGTTGCTCGCGAGCTACTGGTTGGGGATCACTGACATAGAGGATACCAAATAGCCAATCACAGCCCTCAACTGCACCCCCAGTAACTTCTTGCATGATTGTGTTGCTCTCCAACTTTTCTATTTACATTTGAATGTGGCCCACAATTAAAAAATGGTTGGGGATCCCTGATTTAGAGGCTCAATGCAAGGCTTTAGTGATAGCAGTGTAGTCTGCAGCATGCATATAAATGAATTGCTAATTAGCCATGCAGCATGTGAATTTAGCATGTATCTGCATTTAAGAGGCTCAGGTGGCAACCTTAAATATAACTAACTGAATAGTTAGGGTAATGTATGATTATGAGGTAGGGTTGTGGGGATCCTGTAATGATCATCTTGGCATAGTTATGTTCCAGATCCAGTACTAACATGATACCCGCACATCTATGAAAATGTTCGAAATGTTGAGGACATGAAACAACGAGGGGGACTATAGGCCTACCTACATTTAGAAATGAACTGTGTGTGGGGGATAAAAGTGTATAGGACTGAAAGTAACCCTCAGAACTCCAGCTGAACAGGAAGGAAGGAAGGAAGGTTGGCCATGCTGAAATGCCCAACAGAGCACAGCTCACTTTGCATGTTAGATGGCTGCTCTTTTTCCTGCTGGATTTTGTCCCAGAATAGGATTCTTTCTAATTGATTTTCTGCCACTTGATGCCCTTTGTTGTTTCTGCCCCCTGAGTGGATAAAAGTCCCTTCCCTCTGGTTTTTAGGCTTCTTGGCTGCCTGAATTACAATGGATAAAACAGGATTACACTGAGCTGATCCTATTAAACTCTCCCAATCCTCACACATTGCCCTCCCCACTGAGCAATCTGCAAACTCACTTCTCTCTTTCACTGTCTACAGTAAGACTTCCCGGGACTTCTCCTGCATTGTATAGAGCAGGAAGTAATGGAAACCCTTTCAATGCCAGGCAACAGTACCATAGCTTGGCTATGATGGTCTAGGTTTGGGTTAAACAGATATAGTTTTACAAAGTAGAGGTCCCTTTATAATATATGATTGAATTGAAAAGCAGACTTCTGGCTCTTGCCTTTTGAAGCAGATTTGTTGTCCTATTGGCCCTCTGGTAGCAAACGGGTCTGTAGTACTGGCATTTATTGGGGCAAGGGCATAAAACTTGTCTCATTTATACATACCATTGTCATTTGTCAGATATGGTTTGATGTCAGACTCTCAGCACTTACAATGAATTCATTTCTAACTGCAAATTTGCAGAGAAAAGAAAATTTAATTATAAGCAAACATTATAAATCTGAGGAAATAATTACAGTAGGATAAATATTTTACAATGTATGTACCACTATGGCTGTTGGGGGGATGCTACAAGTTGTAAATGAACCATTTATAGTAGCTGAAAGCAGGGCTGTTTTAAGGGCTTGGAGCCAAATAGTGGGCACGCAGCACGTCAGAAAATTTTTGAAACTGGTCCCATCTCCCCTCCCTCCCTGTGTTTCCTTCCTCCATCTTCCTCCCTGTGTCCACTCCTTCCATCTTCCTCCCTGCGTCTCTCCCGGCCCCTCTATTTTTCTGCCCCTCACTTGCTTTATTAAAGCGGCCCTGGCTGAAAGGTTACAATTGGGATACCCCAGATATGAATACTTTTCATTCTCAGATTAGGGCCCCACCCTTTCTTGATTGAAGCATCATCTATTCTCTTGCACTGGGCCTTGAGCCTCAGTTCACAAGTTTAAGAAGTGAATGCGGTCTATAGACTCAAAGGGACTTACAGTAAGCCAGGCATGTCCAAAGTCAGGCCTGGTGGCCAATTGCGGCCCATTTTCAAATTTACACTGGCACCAGCCTTAAACAAGGAATTGCCCATTCATGGGCAGGCCCGGATTTGGAGACTAGTATAAGCCAAAACATGCCACTCGCTCAGCTCTGACTGTTTAAAAACGATGGTATTTATTTTCATAAACATTGGCACCCGATAAGAAACTCAACCCATGATCCAGTACTTTTTTTTGCTGTGCAGTGCCTTCTATCATCTTCCTGCAGCAGCTGCGCACAGCCTCAGGATTAGGCGCTAGTTCTCGCCGGAGGCTGCCACAGAGCTGTGCACAGGCGTACTTTATGTTAGAATTTGGCTAGCCTGGCTGCAATCAAATGAAATTTAAAGGGCAAGAAAAGGCAAAGAAATAAAATCCCATTTTTACTTTCTTTAATGAAAAAGAAATCTATCTCCAATATACTAATGTGTACTGTTCTTATAAGAAACCGGACTGCGTGCAGTGAAATTCTCCCTTCATTTAGTGCTGTGGATAGGAATTGTCAGACGGTCCCTAACTTCTGGCAGGGAAACAGCAGGGGAGCCCCTGCCTTACTTACCAGCCATGCAGAACTCAAGCAGCTTTGTTTTTTTATCATTTATGAGGAAGCCCAGACCACACTGAGCATGTGTATGTAGTCTAGTCTTGCAAAGATGTATAACAAAGTTACAAGATGACAGCCCCCTGTGGCCAACTTTGAAAGCATAAATAATTTGTTTGATTAGGCTTGTGGTGCAGTAAGTTTATGTTTAGTATACAAAATACAGCATTTCTAGCCTTATTCTATTTTAGCTTTTCCTTGCTCAGGCTACACAGCTACAGCAAGCTACAGTACTATATTTCAGGAAATCTTATAGTTGGCAGGTTAAATGGTTAATAAGGTAAATTAATGTTAAATATTGTGTCTGGTCTGTGGACTACAGATATCATTTTCTAAATATGTTAAATAATGGTTCAAAGAATGTCAGGCTGAATGGTCGGCCCCACACATTTTCACAGCACTAAAGACTGCATGGCTTTCAAAACCTAAAAGGAAGGACAGAGGTACAGAGGTACAGGTAGAGGTACAGAGGAAAGTGTTGGAACAACAAAGCATTCCAAGTTGTGCTAAGGCAGTCAGTGAGAAGAAGCATCACAACTGAGCAGATTTCTTTACTGTAAGTGTTTTTCACTCAAAAGCCCCAAATTGCCTCTCATCTCTTTAACCACAACTATCTGTGGGAATTTAATGTATTTCAGGTCATTCATATAGAGCAAACTAAAAATCAGTCTGACTGCCATAGCCCATACATGTGAGTGGT
The DNA here is from genome assembly GCA_024363595.1 of Xenopus borealis. Classification (NCBI taxonomy): domain Eukaryota; kingdom Metazoa; phylum Chordata; class Amphibia; order Anura; family Pipidae; genus Xenopus; species Xenopus borealis. The sequence goes on from CM044448.1 coordinate 70,741,849, forward strand.
GTAATGGGAGTGCTTCGTTTCAGCTGAATGAAGCTACACTGGTTTTGCACTTATAAAGTAGATGGGGCTAAGGTCCAGTATTCCCTTCTCTCGAGGGAATATTTCAGTGAAATGGCTACGTCCATATGATGGCAAAAGTTGGAGATACCCACTGATTGACGATGCAGAAGGCCAGGGTCCAGCAGACAAACATGGGGGCAGGAACTCAGTTCTTACCTTCCGTGAGCTCTGTCTTTTACCCCGAGGATCGATGTATGGAGGGAATCTGTCATTTCCACTATTAAGCTGCTGTTAGCTTTTAATGTACTCGTCAATAGTGCATTTACTAGACAGAACCAGCAGCTGCAGACCCTCAGATAACTCTGCGTCTGAGCAGTCAGGGCTGGAAGAATCAGAGCAAAAATTTAATCTGTTAATCTGGGTTTGATAAAAGGCTTTTCTAAATGAGGAATAGTGGAGATAAATGGACTTGTCTTTTGCTCTCAATTTTGCAAACTAACGTTTGTGAATTCAGAGGGTTTAAATTATTCCTCCAACATCACTCTTCCCCTTGTCTTTTCTGCCGCTGTTACACAATCTCCCTATTTTTAACCTGTGTACATTCATCCTAAAATAATCTCACCTTCCTCACCTCCCGCTGTCTCCATCCAACCTTTCCTTCACCATGTCTTCATCTTGTTCTCTTGTTCTTCGCTTTCATACTGTGGCCTCTTAAGCTTTTTACTCTATATAGATATCTGAGGATTGTACGGTTTGCCTCTGGGTTTCCTACAAGATTAAGGAGGAGGCAGTTATGATCAGTGGCCCCCAGGCTTGCTTATGAGATTCTACTCCTAATTCTCTTATTTCACCTTGAATGTCCCGGTATCAGGACTTCAGGCTGTAGCTAGGAAAGCATATAAACACGGTCACTAAATGCCAGCATTAGTCTGGAATCTTTACCACAGTTTTAATCTAAGGATTTATCTAGGAAGAAATTTGAGCGTTATGAGCATTAGTAACAATCCATGATGCATCTGCTGGAAGTGGAAGAGAAGTAGGAACAAGCAGATCTGTATACAGATCTGTATTATATGTATAACAAATAGGGTTGCCACCTGGCCAGTGAAAAAAATAAAATAGATCCCAATGTTATAAATAGGGAAAATGCATAGAAATATAGGAAGGCCGGTAAGGTATCAGTTTATGATTGTGCTTCTATGTAAGGAGACATACATATCCGAGAGCCCTATATTTCTTCCTCTTTCTTTACATTTATATTATAACAGTCTGTATACAGAATATATTATATCACCACAGCAGAATTACTATGCTGCACTGTCAGACTATTAATCTGGTATACAAATAAAAAGTAAAAAAAATATATATATAGGAAGGCCGGTATTGTATTCAAGAGAAGATGACAACTCTAATAACAAAAGCAAGATGCCAAAGTAACATTAGTTTAGCCTAACACAAATTATAATCACTCAATGTTGCAATATTTAGACAATGCCATCCCCAAAACACAGTATCCTGGGGAATAGCATCACCCCAAATCATTACCAAATAAATGCCTCTGCCTGTGTCCCCAAAACCCCTTCAGGTCCAATAAATATTGTCCACGGTATTATAAAGCAGCCTCTTTGGCATTCGCCAGAACTGAAACACAAACTTAGGCTATGGGCAAACAGGCTGAGGGCTCCAGCTGTTGTCAGCCTGTGTATTCTTGCAGGCTGAGAAAAGCAGATCTGCTCAGTAGTGAAGTGCGGGCCGGCCAGATACCCTCAGGTTTAACCTTGCACCCCCCTTCAAATGCTGGCTTCAGAGTGCAACATTTATAGATGCACACCCCTTTTGTGATGTCATCGACAAGGAGGAGTCAGGCTTAGGGTGGGCGCGGGTGGCGGACGGGTGTGGGTCAGAAAAATCGAGACCTGCATATCACTACTGCTAAGCAGGTCCGGCCTGAGAATGAAACTAGGCCCTGACATTTCAGATGCACAGAGTCCCAATCAGCACAAACAGAGGCCCAAACAGCCCCCACCAGCCCACTAAATACTGACATTCTATGGCACCTAAAGCAGCCCCTCTGGCATTTGCCAGAATACACAGATTGCCAGTAGGGATGGCGCGAACCGCCGAAAAAAAGTTCGCGAACATGTTCGCGAACTTCCGCAAATTTGCGAACGGTTCGCGAACCCCATAGACTTCAATGGGAAGGCGAACTTTAACAGCTAAAAAAGATATTTCTGGCCAGAAAAATTATTTTAAAGTTGTTTAAAGGGTTCAACGACCTGGAAAGTGGCATGCCAGAGGGGGATCAAGGGCAAAAATGTATCTTAAAAATCCATTGTTGACACAGCGCTGCGTTTTGTGCTGTAAAGGGAAAAAAGTCACTCAGGTGGTTGTGGACACTGTAATATTATGGATATTTAGACAGAATGTGAACAAGCTCACACAGCTAGATGGTTGAAGAACACACTGGGCAAAAAATGGCTACAGGGCAAATAATGCCTACAAGGTCAACGTATACACTACTACACCGGTGGATATGGATTAGGTAAAATATATTATGGCTGCTTGAAAAAAGTCACTCAGGTGCTTTTTCTGAAGAGGGTAATATTATGGATATTTAGACAGAATGTGAACAAGCTCACACAGCTAGATGGCAGTTGTTTGAAGTACAGTAGATTACTAGCCAGCAAACTTACTATCCACTGTCCCTGAAATCACTAACAGCTCTCTCCCTACACTATCTCTTCAGCACACACAGGCAGAATGAAAAAACGCTGCAGGGCTTCGGTTTTTATAGGGAAGGGGAGTGGTCCAGGGGGTGTGGGGTGGTCCAGGAGGGAGAGCTTCTTAATTGGCTGCCATGTATCTGCTGGTCTGGGGTGAGAGGGCAAAAAAAATGCGGCAAAAAAAAAGCGCCAAATTGACGCGAACCCAAAATGCGAACGTCGCGCAACGTTCGCGAACTTTTGGCGAGCGCGAACAGCGGATGTTCGCGCGAACAAGTTCGCCGGCGAACTGTTCGCGCCATCCCTAATTGCCAGTCTGGGCCTGCTGCTGAGAGACGCCCTACTCCATTGATTTGAATCAGATCTGCCTGTGTGCGGTCACTAGGGTTGCCACCTTTTCTTGAAAAAAATACCGGCCTTCCTATGTATTTATCATTTTTTCCTATTAATAACATTGGGGTCAACTATCAAAAATACCGGCCAAGCCGGTAAAATACCGGCCAGGTGGCAACCCTAGCGGTCACACACAGCAGAGCTGAAGCGGAGGTCAGGCCAGTAATGCCTCCTTTCGCATTTTGAGCCTGTGTGCCCATTTGCAGCAATCTGAAAGCAACTAGGTAATAAGAGAAATAATGGACCATTAGGCAGCACTAGCCAAGCCAGCCTTACAGTGAGATTACTATGCATTTTTGGCTGGAAGGCTGGACAAAGTCCTGTTTTGATTTAATACCTTTAGTAATAATTGTATAAAAAATGAAGTTAGGCTAGGTGTGCTCAGGGCAGGCAGGATTGTTATTTGAGGATCCCTTTGCATTAATTAGGCCATTGGTCTATGTCTTGTGTTCTTTAACCACAGAGTACTTTAGTAGGCTTATTATTTTATTAAGTGTTAGCTGGGCCTAATTTATTCTTGTTGGCCCTCCTGCTGAATTCACAGAATTCAGATTAGCAGCTACTTATCACAGCTACAAAATGCCAGATCAATACTCAAAATTGCCTCAGATAAAACACAAGTATTAGTAAATTATCAGCAGTCTATTTTTTCCAAGACAAGTGGCTGCTGCTAGTAGCTCTGTGTGCCTTCACCCACATGATTTTATTTATAGAATCAGATAAACAGCTTGAATGAAGTACACTTAAACATTTGCTAATATACATTACATTTAGGCTAAGGCCAGGCAATTTTGAGCGACTTTTAAAATCGCGCCGCTGCGTGTGAACAAGTGCAGGCGATTTTTCGCCTAGTTAGTGCGCAGCACTGACTAGCTATTCTGGGAGATTTGGGGGAGATTCGTTGCGGCGAGAATTCGCCAGGCGACAGATCTCCCCCGAATCTCCCCGTCTGGCCTTGCCCTTAGGGCTACTGTTGATCCGCTCAGACCTACATCAGCATTGAAAGGAACTGTGTGGACCTGTGTACAGACAATAGGGGATTTCAGCAAGTAAATGTAAGGGCTAGTTCACATGTGAAGATTCGGGGAGAGTTGTTGCCTGGCGACTAATCGCCTCTTCTTTGGGGTGAAGGCGATTCTTCATTAAGCAGCTGGAAGGCGGGGGGTAGCGGTTCAGGGAGATTAGTCACCCCAAAGAAGAGGCGATTAGTCGCCAGGCTACAAATCTACCTGTGTGGACTAGCCCTAAGAGTGGATGATAATAAACTATCTTTAGCTTAGGCAACATTTACAGAGTTAAAGACACTTGAGTTCTGTTTATAGATCCCAGCCCAGAATCCTTTGCAGCAGTGACATGGAGTTAACAAGCCAGAGTCATAGAAAACACAAGATTTTGTTTCTATTCAAATTGTTTTTTTTTTTTCTTGGTTTTTATTTTACATACATTTTGCATCCTCTAATAAGACACGATACAAAAAGAATTCTGTATAACTTAGACAACATAATCAAGAGACACCAAAAAAATAAAAACAAGAGCTCGGCTCATTTCACCTAGTCGTAAAGGTGAAGCCAAGCAGTGATCCAAATTAAGATACACTCTACTCATCGGCACGGGCCAGACGCTGGCTCCACAACTGGTCATAAGGGATAGAAAATTAAATTAAAGGTGCCCCTTGTGTGCACATGGGATGGTTGCTCTAAAGCAGGGAACTCCAGCTTCTGTGAACTACAACTCTCAACCTCAGAGGAGCACACTGACAGATGGAGTTCACAGCTGTTGCTTGAACTGGAGAGCCCTGTTGTAAAGCTGGAGTCCCAGTTCTCTATTAGAGGTGCTAACAATGCATTGCATACATCACATACTCTTCCTAAACCAGAATACAATTTCACTTTTGCTGCAGTGCTGATGCTTTAGAACAAGACTGGAACAGCCAGACTGTACAGCGATAAGGGGCTTATTCTCCACGCAGTATTAGGTGTGGGACGTAGGGTTGTCAGGGCTGCAGTCCAGTTAGAGGAATGCAAAAGCAACTGGAGATTATGGAAAAGTTCTTCCTTTATTTTGTTCCTAAATAGCTGCTCCAGAACTCTGATCAATGTAGTGTTGTCTTGCTATTCCCTGTGTCAATTTGTCCTGCCTGAGAGTCCAGTATCACTTTATGGAAGGGAGATACAAAAACGTGGAGCAGTTGCACGGCCGAGAGCTTTCAAGTTGCTGAAATGATGGAATTTCTGTAGCAGGTGCTTCTTTGTTGGAGATTACATTCTCAGGTCTGTTACAGATACTCTATAGAGCACGGCTTGCACTATTCACTCTCATGGTAGCACTGTTATGGTCACATATCTTCTCTTGTTTTTGAGACATCATTGCCTGCTGATGTCTGTTCTTGAACAATGCCCAGAAGTGCTTTCTTGTAGTTGTGCAAAGTGGAGCAGGGGAATTTACGAAAAAAAATTAGATTATATGTCCTTTTTAACCAGCCATAAAAATGCCTACCCCTTGCTCTTCTTATGGCCCTTTCAAATGGCATTTACCCTGCACTTGTCCCAGTGTTGTAGACAGAGCGATGAATAAATTGAACACGCCCTACTATTTGCTTTGTCACACTGCTCCAGTGCTTTACTGGCTTTAAGTGGTCACATGATCTGTGGAATGAACAATTTTATTTATCTGCCTATATTGCTGTCCAAAGGCCCCACCAAATATTTAATGTTTACAAGGAGTTAAAAATCCCATTTACTCTTTTGCTCTTCTAGACAAGGAACAAACTTCACTCACAAACAACAATCTCACCAGGTTAGTGTGCATAACAAAGGGTTAAATCTATTTCTATGCAGAGCAATTCACTCTCTTCCACTCTGAAGTTAGGGAGTGCTGAACGTTAGCCAAGGGAATCGGTCAGTTGCTATCATGTGGATAAACTGAAAGCAGATGGATCTCTCAGCTTCACTCACCTGTAGCCAAGCATCTATACATGAGAAGAAACATGAATTCGTTTAAGCTGGATCCAGCCTGCATTGTGACATATAGATAAAAACCATGACAAGAGCAAATGCAGTTTTTGGAGACAGTGAGAACGTCAACGTAGACATTTTTATATACACAGTAAGCCTGAAGTAGTTATATGGGTGAGTGCTTTTCAATTTTAACCCAATCTTCCAGTAAAGAAGCCTCCAAGTGGGCTTCATTGCTTTCCTGACAACCAGAAACATAGGTTGTATATGGAAGAATGCTTTTTTTGGGGGGAAAGCTATGTGAAGATCCCAAGTTATATGTATAATTGCAACTATCTGTAGGAGTAAATGCTGAGACGTATAGATTACTCAGTCATTGGCTGATGGTCTAAAAACAATATAAGGTTGGCAAATGATGGTGCATGAGGTGCAAAAGTTACGATAACCCTCAGAAAACCAACCCACAGAGCGGCTGCACCAATATTTCCTGGCCCTGGACCCAAGAATGAGAAATCTAAGCACAACAGGCTTTTTCTGCATATAGCTCATAACTCTCATCTAAATTCCTATAGCAGCAATACAACTCACAAGGAGAAAAAAATCAAGCAAGCAATTAGATCTTTTGTCTCCACATGGCAGTATATACTTCTTAACAGAAAGCACATGCTGCTCTTTTTACATCATACAGTGCTATGTATTTGAAATATACCTGGCACTGTACATGAATATGCTCTGTGTTTGTCTAAGAAAATCTACAATAAAGGTGTTTTTGTTTTTCCTGTATGGTGCTGTGCAGATGAACTTTGTGATATAATGCCCCACCCATGAATATACAATACTTTATAAACGACATAATTGTAAGCTAATATTCATGCTTTGCATAATCATAAACACACCAATAGCACTCCAATATACATACAGGGCTAGAGTTTGGATAGAAGGGGCAATGCAAAATGTCTAGGGCCCTAAGCTAAGGCAGAAGAAACTGTATAAACCAAGAATGCCCAAACTAAGCCTGTCCAGCAGAGAAACGGGTGGGGGTTGTACTTTAACAAGAACTGGATGGCTGCAGGTTGGACATCCCTGGAATATATAATAAACATACCTAACAATTGTTATATAGGTGTCCTTTGCACTACTGATTATATTTTGTTCCTATTAGAGGATCCTCCAATTGCTTTTGGTGTATTACAAAAATGACCCTGTAACCAAACACTTTAGTCTAAATGTAAACTGCTCTGTGAGTCAGACAGGCATATACCAAGCACTGCTGAGTAAATTCATAAGCAATGCTTGTATATATATATATATATATATATATATATTTACCACGGGATATATATATATTTACCACGGGCAGCATATTCAGAAGGACAGTTCTGCTAATGTGTACTGATTTGTGGATTAAACTCCAGGAGTGTTTACATTGAATTGTTACTCTACCTAAATATGGGCAGCATTATGATCTGCTGCACTGCATAACACTATGGATTTCTTTCTACATGTCAATCATCCCTCTCCACATATGCTGCCATTCCGTTGCCCTCTATAGGCTCCTAATTAGCCCTACACATTTGTACAGCAGGAAAGGGAAAACATAAATAAAAACACTCGTCCATGTAACAACTTCCTCTGCACTGCCAATGGCATTGTAGCAAACAGCTTTGCTTGCTGTACTCCAGATGATGTGTAGGATATGTTACACAAGCTGTATGATAGAAAGGAGGCCTACAATTGACTTCTCTTAACCTCATCGTCTGAATCTGGGAAAGCCCTTTAAAAGAATGGCTAAAACCATATATCACAATGCAGAATGTTGCCAGATAAGGAATACAATTAATTTCTTCTACCCCCTCTAAAAATTTACATTTATAAAATAAATCTATATTTTTTCTTCTTTCCTTTTGGGGTGGTTTCAGTGAAACTGGCACTTTGCAGCGCTGCGGGATTATAACAAGAAGTCTGAAGGTGGGACATGTCTCTGCTAATATGATTCTTGTAAGAATATTGCAATCACATCCCTGTAATCAGCGGAGCGTGGAGAGAGCTTCCTCCTCAGCTAATATGCTCCCTTCTACATGATGAGTAATCATGTCCTATTAAACAGCAGTACAGGCTGAGGGAACTCAACTATACAGGTGTAATGAAGCCAGCATTCTCCGAGGACAGATTAGCTCCAAGTGATTTGACACATAGCATCATTGGAGCCTCAAACCTGACAAACTCAGTGTCTGCATGTGATTTATGTGGAGCAGTCCTTGTCAGATGAAAGCAGAGCCTAAGTGTTCTGTTGGGTAGAGGTGAAATGTGCAGGTAACCGACAGCTCTCTGTCTACCATCCTCCCCCTCTTTTCTTCCCAAATGGTTGAGACGACACAGGCTCTCCTGCACTTGGTGCTTTTTGCCTTAGCTCCACCCATTTCTCTTTCCTGACTCCTCCCCCTACGCTGTGAGGGACGAGCGGTGCCGGAGTCTGTTTGCCCCACCAGGGGCTTGTCAGATTAAGGTGGGCATCAGGCCACTGCCCCCTGCATTGCTGTTGTTGTTGCGGTTGTTCTTCCTAGACAGGTTTGGCGTGGCCATGAGCACAAATTGTTCGTCAGGGCAACCATATTGCAAGAGCAACTCCCGCACCTCAGACGTCACTGCTTGTTTGGCATATGCCAGCGCTGTGTTCCCATGGAAATCCCTGGCCATCACATCGACACCGTACTGTGGAAGGAAAATATATTTTTATGAAGACACCGGCAAAAGGAATTGTAAAAAGTGAAATTCTAGACCTTTCACAAAAACTGCAGCACACAAAGCTAGTTCCACCTCTGAGCATGAGTGTCTTTCTGTTTATACAACAGTAGACTATTTACATTATGTGAATGCTTCACCCCTCAATAAAATTTATCAAGGCAGTGCCTAACCCCTTGAGGGTCAGTCAACACAAGCAGATTCGGGGAGATTAGTCGCCCCAGTGACAATCTCTGAACTGCTTTCTCCCTGCCCTCCGCCGGCTAAAATGAAAATCGCCTGCGGCAATTCACACGCTGCGCTTCGTTTTCTGAAGTCGCCCGAAGTTTTAGCCGGTGGAGGGCAGGGAGAAGGAAGTTTGGGGCGATTGTCGCCCAAAGAAGAGGTGATTTATTGCTGGGGTGACTAATCTCCCTGAATCTGCTCGTGTGGACTGGCCCTGATAGAGATCCCTAAGTATGCGCTCACACCCAAGATGATATGAAAACCACGTCACACAGCCTCACTGATCATTAAAACTTAACTGTCAGCAAGTTTTGCTGTGCTTAACAAGGCCACCACCAATGAGGGGAGAGGTAGGAATCCAGACAGTGCCCTGTCCCAATAGGGAGACTACTTAGTTGGCAAAAGCTCCTAAATCCCAGATCTTTTTCTATATGTACTTTTCTAACTCATGAGATGGTAGTTTTAATAAAGTCTGTCATTCACTTACCCATATGAGCAGTTGTACAAGTACCACATTTCCCTTGCGACAAGCCAGGTGTAGGGATGTGCGCCGATCACCCTCCCCACAGGTCTCATTAACCTCCTCCCTGGAACCATGGGCAAGAAGCAAAATGACAGCTTTCAAATCCTCCTCTGCCGTGGCCCTCAGAAGCTGCTGTCCCAGAGGTAAATCCCGACAGGGTGGCGGTGACAGAAAAAGCTTTTGCTCGTACTTTGCACGTATCCAGCGTTCCTTCTCTTCTCTGTGGAGAGAAAGATGACAATTTGGTGTATTCAATTAAAGAAATATTCAGCAGTAGTCATACAAATGCATCTGCTGTATATGAATAGAATAGACTTAATGTACAAGGCCAGTTCCATTTCTTCCATTTCCCCAGGGAATATATCAATAGCCAAGCTTCCAGCAGAGTCAGATAATGGGAGGTAAAAAAGGAGGTTGAGCTAAGAGTATCTTGTATTGCTCATGTATGATTTTTTTCTATTATACTATATATATATATATATTTATTTAGCACTTCAATACTGAACATTGTATTACTGAGCATCCCTATCACGCCAACACCCACCTGTATTATGTTCAATTTTAAGCAGATGCCAGCGAAACCTATTAGTACATTTTAGAATTGTGGGAAGATATTTGACAAGCAAAGGAGAACATTATGCCTACTGGAAGAAGATTACTTGGCTGGAATTGAACTCCAGACCCAGAGACTGTAAGTCAGAAAAACTAACCACTGTGAGAGTGATTCCATTAATACTTGGGGAAGTTACTTCTTCTTTCGAATTGAAATGGTGTCATTTAAACTGATAATGTCATCTAAATGGCTGGTTAAGATAGGAAGTCACTGGTAAAACATTCTGCCAGGGTTCCAGTTATCTGATTGGTGCCTCCATCCAACTTTTGTAGGCCTTAGCATGGCCAAGTCTGCTGCCTCACTTAGTGAATGAGTACCAAACCTTTAGACTAGAACATTTAGTTGCCAAATCAAATAGTTTTCTCAGGGTCAGAAGTGAGGGGACCCTTAAAGAAAATTCCTATTAAATAAATGTAACATTTTACCTGTATATTGGTTAGACATTTAACAGCACCGCTCCTTGTGGGTGCTGAAGAGTCTCCACTTGATTTAGTCATTACATTTATTCATAACGCATTCAAATGGTTTGTGTTGATACACAAAAAGTCTGTTGTTGAGTTTCTTTTTTTTTTAAAGGTAATTTTTATTGGTTTTAACAACAACAAACGTAAAAAAAAACTATTACAAAACCATGTCTGTCTGGTACTATGTGTTGTTGAGTTTCTGAATGAAAAGAAAGGTAGACATGACTTGGCCACCGAGTTCATACAGAGTTGGGACCCAAAGTGGGAGCTTTATATTCCAGCTCTACTCAATAGGAAAGTCATCTTGCAGGTGCAGTAAAGGTGATACCTTTCTGGCTGTGCTGATCACAATGCAAGCTTTCAACAACGCTTAGGGTCCTTCTTTAGGGTGTGCTTATCTTGCCAGAGGAAAAGATGGAACAGTTCTGCCTTGAAAAGCTGCATTGTAAAATATATTTCCCATACCAGAGCTCAGCAACCTTCATTGTATGTTTGTAACACAGGGAGGCCTTAGGGTAATGGCACATATGATGTTTGATTCATTCTAAAACGACAAATCTCTAGTACATTTCTTGTAATTTGCCAGTGTTGCCTCCCACACTAGACCTCGATTTGCTATGCAGTTCATCACCACCACCCCTTTGTAGTAGTTTTACATTCTCTTCCACAGCTAAACTATGCCTCCATTTGCTACAGCAGGAAATATATATTTATGATCTGGCATTATTGCTAAAAAAAAATCATCCTTCAAATGTGGGTAAAGGGAAAGGCATTTTCGGGAGATTTTTCACCTGAGGGTAGTGCAGATGACCTGTGTGCCTTTCCTCTAAAGTTACCATGTTATGCAATTGGCTTTAAAGAGACACGTTAGTCGCGAGGCGACAAATCTCCCCGAATCTTTCCATGTGGACTAGCCCTTATACAAGTGCATGGTGAAATACTGTGTGTTATATAAGTGATGGTTTTATTTACCCATAGTAAACAAAATACCAATGAAGGGGTTGAGCATGTGTGTGTGTGTGTTATCATTGGAGTCCCTATAGAAGTGTCCCAGCATGCGTCAGAGCCTCTGGCAGTGTTTATACACTTGGAGGTAATCTAGTGTTGGTTTATCTTTAATCCTTCTCTAATCCCTCTGTGTAAACAGTTTCTCCAGAGAGTAAATCTGGATTATGTTTACAGGGCTTCCTGTACATGCTGAGCGACCCTCCATCGACCCGACATCTCCCCTGTCAGGCAGCTCAATGGCCTATTAACATATCACACGGGAGCTGGGGATATTATAGGAGAAGCAGCAGAAATCAAAGGGCTCTAATCCCTGTATAAAAACTCTTGAACAGCATTTTTTTTCTCAATTCTGGATAGCATAATTGGCATTGCTAAAGTGATATTAATTAACTAGAGAAGAATGTGTATCCTTTAATTTGTTCTAAAATGTAACAGCTTAAATGCCAAACAGCAGTAAAGGAATACTAAAAAGGAAACTTTTTTTTTTTTTTTTTTTTTTTTTTAATTGCCAGGGTAATCTATAGCATGATCCAAAGAGTTAAACAGTAATATAAAATACTAAACTAAGGACCCTATTTATAAACTGTTGAAGTGGGAACGCTACAGCAAATGCCTATAAGGCACAGTATTTGTCAGTGAAGTAAAGGCAATTTAGTAGTAAAGTAGGAAAATGCTACACAAATCCCTTTATGGATAAATTATCTATGGGCATTAAAATACTGACGGCTTCTCTCATTTATCCCAAAAGAAAGAATTTATCCTCACATAAGGAAATGATAGGATGGCTCCAGGTATGGGATGACAAGCAATTCAGCACTGTATTTTCATTTGGGGGGGGGGTTGAAAAATAGGGAAAAAATTTGGGTTATTATGGCCCTTAGATCACCTTTAGCTATTAGACTGTAAAATCATTAAACGGAAGCAAACTTCCACACGCTACAAAAGGGAGTATATAAGAAACTGTTTAAGATTGCCTTAGCTGCTAATACTTTAGGCAATGGGCTAGTTTTAATAGATGTTATTAGCCATTATATTAAACCATGTTTTAAAGTCCAAGTACAGTATACATGCCTTCAGCTAACAGACCAAGTCAGCAGCTTATCGGGCCCGTGTATGTGGCCCTCCGACAGGCTTTATTGATCGATATCTGGCCGAAAGTCAGTCAGATGTCGATCGGCGGGACTAAAGGCCCCACCATACATGGGCCGATAAAAACTACCGACAGACCGCAGTCGGCAGCTTATTGGCCCGTGTGTGGGGCCATGCGATGGGCTTCCCTGATCGATATCTGGCAGAAAGTCGGCCAGATCTCGATCGGGCAGGTTAAAAAATCCCGTCTGATCGCAGGCGCATCTGTGAGTGTATGCGGTGCTGCAATCCGACCGCCCGTTTCGGATTCATTATGATCCGATTGTTGGGACCTGATGGGCATATCAGGGAGAGATGCGCTTGTTTGGTGACATCACCAAACAAGCGGATCCCTCAGTGTATGGCCATCTTAAGTTCTAATCATACAGAGTATGCGCACTTTAAAACTTGCCCCAACAGCAGTCCGGAGAGGTTTTGTACCTGAATAAACAACCCTGAACCCCTGCTCTATATTATCCATTATAATATCCTGTGTATGGCCACCTTTAGAAACTTTCTAAACACAACCAATTAAAAATTCTGTACCGCTTCTGAAATAATCAAGTCAATCTTCACTATTCCTCTCGCAGCATCTGTTGCTATTAATTCTCTCTTCATTGAGCAGTTGGGTGTCAGATGAATGATCCAATTTATCTTATGGGGGGGGGGGCTCCTTTTGCTGAGAAGATGTATTAGAGCTAAAATCACCAGAAATCCTGTCTCTCTACATGAAGAATTTATGCAAAAGGAAGTGATTTTGTTTGCACTGAAATCAGTTATTTGAGTGAACTCAAAGGAAGCCCCCTCTATAAGACATATCAAGGGGAATGTAATAAAAGTCAGTAACGGAAAAACTATTTGCAATGCGAAAAGTTATGCCTTTGATCAAATAAATTTAGCTTTGCATGGATTTGATATAACTCTTGCGAACCTGGATACAGTTTAGATTGCTTGCGATTTGTATAGTCTGCGACAATGCGCAGTAAATGTAATAAAATAAATAAAAAAGTTGTGCTGAAAGAGGGATAGTAAATGTAAACTTGATTATTTCAGAAACAATGCAGAATTTTTCATTTATTGTATTTAGAAGCATCTTACTTCAGTATGAGGAAGCTTATATTAAACTTTAATTTTCGCGATAGTTCCCCTTTAAATACAAGGGTTAGGTTTTAGTGCTGTAGGACAGGGCAGGTAGAGGAGTCATCTGTTGCTGCTCATAGAAGTGGCTGGGGAGAGACAGGTCTGGCTGTGAGGAATGTAACCCCAGCACCGTCCTGCCTACAACAAAGTGAAAGAGGGAGGAAGAGGAGAGGAAGACAATGTAGCAGAGGGAGGCAGGGGGAGAGCACAGGCACAGGAAGTGCTTAGCAGATGGCTGGCTGGAGGCCGCATGCTTTCTGAGTCAGGCTGGGTTGCTAAGGGTAGAGGAAGCAGCAAGGGGATAGGAATGAATGGGAGTGGTGTTTATGCAACAGTGAGCTGGAAGTAAACGAGATCCTAAAAGGAAATGTATATGCAGGGGTCATATGTATGGTCTGTATAATGTGTTACCTAGGCCTACTTTACATGCACTCTCAGGAAACAATCAGCCACCATTATTTAAGCAAAGTCCATACATATCACAGCACCTTTTGCCTCCATATCAGCAGGTTACCCCAGCACCTTCTTCATACAAGCCTATGTGTAAAGCTCATCCCTGGCCAATGTATTGTATCACACCCAAACCCCGTCTCCCAAACCCTCTCTACCTGTATATAAAGTCATTATTGGATTCTTGTGGCTGGGCCAATCAGCAATCTAGATCCTTATCTCTTTGCAATCAAAGACTGTGTAGCTGCTAGTATTTTGTTGCAGTGTGAAGCCACAAGAATCAGGCCTATCAAGGCCCATCTACATAACTTCTGCCTGAACAGTCAGTTTTCTGTTTCAAGGGAGCACTAAACTGAATAGAGTTGCCACTGAGCACAATGACAACAAAGTGCAACAATGTCTGGTGCTTTCTCAACACTTGGCATACTCACCTGCTAGGAAACAACCTTAAGATCTTTGCATCAGTGTTTGTTAACCAAGTGCCTTCAGTCTGCATGTAAATTGCATATAATGTCACTGCTGAAGGGATATGTGATGGTTCTTGTATAAGGGTTACATGTAAGACTGCGCTTCATGGGAGTGATGCATGGCTTGGCCTCCAGCATTGTGAAGCACAGTAACTGAGCATACAGAAAGGTGGGAGGGAGCCCTGGATTTACACACTAACAGGGAGCAGGCACATAAATATCCCAGAGTTACAGGATCAATAGGATCAGTGTTTTGCCAACCTGCAGAATGTTTTATGGAATCAAGAGAACAGCAGCAACATTGATGATGAAATAAAACCAATCTATTAGGCTTATTACAAGACAAGTGACTCTCAAGGGTCTGCTGAACATGCACATGCGAGGCCACTACAGGCCACAAGCCAGGTCAGCACATACACTCACCCTACTGCTAGCTCTCAAGGCCAAATCTCTCATCTGCTATTCCATTATAAGACAACCAAGCACAATACTACTCCACGAATGCTTGTATTTACTATGAACATCTGATCAGGCAGCTATTTGAAAGGGCAGTGGATGCTCTGCCTTACGTGTTTCATGTTATAAACATTCATAGAGCCAATGAAGAAGTGTTCATAACACGAAACACATAAGGCAGAGGACACAATAAATCGTGTCACTGTGCTTCAACTATCTGATGGAAGATTGCCTTCATCTGAGTGCCTGCTCTATAGTTATTTTCATTATCCGCTCCCTATGCTGAGGGCTCAGGGCGGTGCACCGGGGCACTTCCCCAATGTGGTGAGTAATAATGCTACTTTGTGGAGACCCACTTGAAACCTTATTAAATCATTGTGCACTCAGCTTATCAATATTCTAATGGTTACAGACCTCTTAAAAATGTTGTGAGACTTTTTTTTGGCAATACTGCACATTATTCATATGCTCAAATGATTCAAATAAATTAAATAAAAATATATTCAATCATTCAATGATCGAAGAACTTGTACTTAAAATTTTTATTCCATGGCCCAATTGGCCAGATTAAACCTACCAAATTGCTATATATGCCTATGGGAAGCTCCCATAGGCTTTAGGTGGCCATACACGGGCAGATAAAAGCTGCCGACAGACTGTGTCGGCAGCTTATCTGCCCGTGTGGGGGGCCCTCCGACGGGCTTTCCCGATCGATATCTGGCCGAAAGTCGGCCAGATGTCGATCGGGCAGGATTAAAAATCCTGTCGGATCGCGGCCGCATCTGTTCGTTGATGCGGTCCCGCGATCCGACCGCCCGTACTGATCCGAACGTTGGGCCCTAGGGCCCACGATCGGATCAGCCCGATATCGCCCACCTCAAGGTGGGCATATCGGGGAGAGATCCGCTCGTTTGGCAACATCGCCAAACGAGCGGATCTCTACGTGTATGGCCACCCTTTCTTATCGAAAACGATTGAACACTTCGATCATACGATTCGTACGATTTTTACGAGAAATTGAAGGAAATTTTAAAATTTTTTCATAAATTTGTTTGATCGTACGATTTTATCGAGAAATCAAAAACCGGTAAAATCCTTCAAATTCTATTTTGTCGGATTTTACTTTGAAAATCGTACTAGGGTTGAATTCGAGGACTAAAAGCCCTCAAGAATTCGACCCTTAGTAAATCTGCCCCTTGGTATGTTATGGAATGACCAATTCTATGCAACATTTCAATTGGTCTTCATCACTTTTTTTTAATATAGTTTTTGAGTTATTTGCCTTCTTCTTCTGACTCTTTCCAGCTTTCAAATGGGGGTCACTGGCCGGATCTAAAAACAAATGCTCTGTAAGGCTACAATTTTATTGTAATTGCTACTTTTTATTGCTCATCTCTCTATTCAGCCACTCCCCTATTAATATTTCATATTCTTATTCCAATCAATGCATGGTTACTAAAGTAGTTTGCACCCAAGCAACCACATGGCTGACATTGAAAACTGGAGAGCTGCTAAATACAAAGCTAAATAAAAAAAAATTAAAAAAACACAAATAATAGAAAAAAGAAAAACAATTGCAACATGTATCAGAATATGACTCTCTACATCAGGAGTGCCCATACTTTACTAATGCAAGGTCTACTTTTAATGATGTGGTCCCATTATGATCTATATCCATTAAAGCATTGTTAGCATTCTGTTCCATTAAAAATATGATTTATGGAAAATGTATATTGCTATACAAACAACTATTTCTTATGTAACCTTATCATATACTAACAAATATCTGAATGAAAAGCATGAAACAGAAGGGTAATTTAGACAAGCTCTTTGTTGACAGGGTTTTGAGATCTACTGATCACCAGCTAAAGGTCTATTGGTAGATCCCTGTCTACCTTTCCAGCACCCTTGCTCTACATCATACTAAACGTTAACTCAAAGGTGAACAACCTCCGTTTTTGAATGATTTTGCGTGAAACTGGGCTGCCATAGTGCATAATCAATTAAGGCAACTTTTGCATAATGTAATACTCATGTAGAGCATCTAGGAAAGACAAAAGAAACCTTACAACATGGACTGTTACAAAAAAAAAAAGAAGAAATGTACAGGACTCCGCAAGCCCAAAAACACGGATTATCTTGAAGACCCGTGGGTATCTTTGTTCTGAAGCTTTTCAGACTTGGAATATAAACTGCTGTTTTGTTATTAAGGCTTATGAATCCTAGCAAACAGGCAGTTGTTTGAAGTCAGACTGGAATATAAAAAATACAAATTAAGGACACGTTTAAAATTACAGTTTCGGGAAACCCTGACAATGTGGCTAGGAAATAGTGACCAAAATTTGTTTAGAATAGGACCAGTTATGTCATAGAAATAAAAAAAAAAATGAAAGGCAAACTACCCCTTCAAAACACACATACACATACAGTAAATATGCTACTGACGAGAGCCAGAAATTTAGCTGGTATTTGAACAAGATGTAAAAGCAAACACAGCAGAGTGTAATTTGTGCACAATGTATGCTATTATATAAGAAGGAACTGTATGGGTGCAAGAGATGGAGTCATGCAACAAGCTGCGCTACAAGGCTTTCAGTCCAGTTTTTATTGGGGCACATACCAGATACCTCATAGACAGGGCCTAATTGCACATGGCAGGCAAGGATGTGGCCTTTGACCTAGTCCCCTGGGCATATGTGGGAGCCATCCTGACATGAAGAAAGGCTGCGAGAGAAGAGAATTCTACTGCCAATTAGAGAAACCAGAGAATATGATCTCCTAATTAGTGACAAGAGTGAAGGGATGAGAAGTTGGTTATTATCAGGCAGCACACAGTGCACCTTCAGATATTTACTTCTCTTGTGATGCGCTTACATTTAGCACCGTGTGGTTTGCAGCACACAAAGGGGCTCAACACAAGGGCAGCAGCGGAGACCTTGCTTTATGGCACAAGCATGTTACATGGCCAGAGAAGCACTGCACATTGATACCAGACTATGGGGCAGATTTATGAAGGGTCAAAGTGAATATTCCAAATAAAATAGAATTTTTAAAATCCAATAGTCCAAAATTCTATTCAAACTGAAAAAAACTTCGAATTCGCCACTTCGCCACCTTAAAGCTGCCAAATTGCCATTTTAGCCTATGGGGGACCTCCTAGAACCTATACTGAAATTGAAATATTTTCGAAGTCCTAGGAAATCGAAGGATTTTTCGATTCGAACGATTTTTTTCGATCGAAAACAGACCTATTCGGTCTGTCTGCCTTTTAAATAAAAAATTCTATGGTCGAATTTCTAAGTTTTTTAATTTCGAAGTTCGACCCTTAGTAAATCTGCACCTATGTGTACACTGCAGAAATAAGCACTGTGTAGGCATCCAGATGTTGCTGAAATTTAATTCCTAACACCTCCTGATACCTTGTGCCTGTTGGCGGAATACCCGTAATTTAGCAGGAACTATATATGTGGATATTTGATAAGATGATGGTAGGGCAGGGCAGGGAGGGATGCCTGTTCCCACTACTGCCAATATATATACGACGTACTATATTCTGGTACACATTGAAGAGGGAAATTGGATGTAAAAATGAAACTACCATTATACTGACTAATATACAGGTGCAGTGGTGAAAAGTACCATTATCAATAATCCATCAACACAATTTTTTACAGCATTTTACTCTCATCTAGCTTAGCTTTCGTTCATGATACCCCATGCACAGCATATTCCTCTGCCATGTACTAAGTGCAATACTATATTTGCAGAATAGTGATCTTACCCCAACTCACACTTTGGGGCTCATACCCCTTTCTATTTGCTAGCTCTAATGAGCAGCGTCCTCTTTACATTGGCCAGCTTTAATATGTTAGATATGTACACTTTATTTTGCACCACAATGACATAGGTTGGAGCTTTATAAACACTCACTAAATCAGTGACAAAGCTGCTGAAGCACATGCCCTGTCTGTTTCAGCTTTCTTCAATAGACAGAAATACCCTTGAGTTACTTTTCTGATTTTTTAGTACCTTTCAGTGGGCAGCTGTTTAATGTGTTTACTATTAAGTAATACATATTGCTCTTTAGCCCTGAAAAGGTTATTTCCTTTCTATACATTTGCTGTTGCACCCTTTCTCCCAATCTCCTGATGATGCAGAGCAGCACGGGAGGCTGCGAGGAATCTCTGCAGCATTATGGAGAGCGCAGGAAATTGGGCAGCTCGTTAGAGGAGCATAGAACCAATCAGGACAAAATTATGCAGTCATGTAAGAAATAATATCTATTAGGCTAATTTAATCAGTGCACACTTTACAGATGGATTAGAATGCAGAATCCAATTATATCAGACATTGCGGCTATGCTGCGCCTCATATGGGAGCATTTGACGTGAAGGGTAGTGGAGGGAGTGAAAAACTGAAGTGGGGGGCTATGTAGAGGGTAGGCAATGCAGTCAGTGATTGTACAACAGTTCACCCCCTTCATCATGACAAAATTACCCCATAGACCTTCTCATTGTTAAGGTAAAAGATATATGGACCTTGATCTGTAGGAAGATTATATTTTTGTTGTGTGCTGGGCTAATTTGTATAGGTTACTTTTTTGAATGGGGTAGGGGGGACAAAGGCATGGAAGAGACAAAGTTTGCACTGGGTCTCAATAGCATTTTTTTATAAACAAGTAAAGACAAAAATTATACAATTTTATATACAACTGTATAAAAAGTTTCTTGCCAACAAAACTGGTGATAACTATATTTTACTTCAGATATGCATTGTTTTGCTTAACAAATGAGGCAATATTATTGTTTTAAGTGAATATATTTTAATAATTATTTAAAGAGGAAGTTAAGGCTCCCTGGCAAAATTTGAACTTTAGTAGACAGTGTTTTATGTAATGCCCATTGTTATAGCCTCAAGGTTTGTAAGTAGGCCATTTGGGTACTGCTTGGTGAAAGGATCTCCCCCAAAGCTGTTTCTGGAACTGGAAACAATGCACAAACTGAAACAGCTTTTTATATTGAGACACTTACATGTGGGGTGTTTTAGAATAGGTTTAACAATATCATACTAGGCTTGTCTATTTCTATTTTTCCTGCAGCCCACAGCACTGATTTTTTTTTGTATATTCCCATTCAGAATTTGAAACCTGTCCAGTAGATACCTGATCAATACACAGCCAGATATCTATTGTATATGGACAATCAGACAAGGCTCAAGATGGGCAGACAAGGGGTCCAATTGGCAGCTTAACTCTGCCCATGTATGGCTATCCTAAGATGTAGTGGTTTATGCTGAAGAAGCTGCTGATTGAAGAATTTGTGCACATATTTAACGCAAAAAACAATCTTGCATTTCTTGTGTCAAAAGTGTCCTGTTTATGAATAGAAAGGGGCAGTAGAGGGCCAAATCAGAAGTTTTGATAAATCACAGCTTTTGTTTGGATCTAGAACCTGTGCACACAAATTGATCTCACTGTGTGTCCGCCAAATGTAAAGGGTACACTGTCACGCTCTGCTGGCCAGCAATGTAATGTGCTGCACGTATGAATAGAAGGTGCTTTGTACTATGCTAAACACTATGCATGATCTTGTTGCAAATGCAGGATACTCACGCTCACTAAAGGTGGCCATACACAGGCCGATAAAAGCTGCCGACAGCTTATTGGCCCGTCTATGGGGTCCTCCGATGGCACCCCCGATCGATATCTGGGCGAAAGTCGGGCAGATATCGATCGGATGGGGCATAAAAATCCCGTCGGATCGCGGTTTGTTGATGCGGTCTCTCCATCTGACTGCCCGATTCGCTCACCACCCGTATTGTGGGCACACGATCACATCAGCCCGATATCGCCCCACCTCA
>CM044448.1:70803383-70826220 GCA_024363595.1 Xenopus borealis
AAAAAAAAAAAAAGGTCTCCTTTAAGGTTCCTGATCAAGATGAATAAAAACACACACAGCCATCTTCTGGGGCTCTCTATGGACCGTATTGTTCATCTGTGACAATGCTCACAAATAGCGTCTCTCACAGGAGACATCTTCAAACCCTCAGCCCCCCACACCCACCCTCAACACTTGGCTGTCTTTTTTTGGCTGTATGGATCCTTGTTATTATTTCTTGCACCTCTGAAGACTCTCTTTTCTATTTCCCTCTGTTCCATTTACCTGTCACAAGATTACCACTCGCAGGAATTTTTCCCTTTCTTGTGCCTTTCTCTTGGAAAAAGCTTAAAGCCTCGTCCCTGACTGTCACTCCAATAGGGTTAGGGCCATGTCCCTACCTCTGCAGCACCTGAATTCCACACTAAACCTCAGCACAGGAAACAATTTATTGTTAAAAGTAACTTCTTCATCTAGAGTTGCTAGGACAAAAAAATACACATCAGATCGAGGGATATTATAAACATATACATCCTATACTTGCATACACATTCTGCAAAAATATGAAAGAGCACAGCCATGATGCAGTCTAATGCCACTTTTGTGAGAACAGAAATATTGGATAGAGAAAACATGGACATGATAAAGAAACAACACTGAGGTGAAAGGGCTGCACCATGGTAATAGGCTTGGCAAACTGAGGATACTATGATGTCCTGGAAATTTGAAAGATGTGGTGGGGTCCAAAGAAAGCAGAAGATGAAATATGATTCTAAAAAGGAAGATAAGGACAAGCTGCCTTCAAAATGAAGAAAAGACAACTTTATCATGAGAGAGTATGAGACAACAAGGCTTTGGTTTTCTGGTTAAACAAGGGTGGTAATATTAAAGCTGTTCTTAGGAACCTGAGGTGGCTATGGTAAGAGAAAAAAAGGGGGCTGTAGATTCTTGTGAAAGTAGAAAAAGTGATGGAAGTAAAGTTTTAGGGCATTATGGGAGACTGCACAATGTCACACAGTGTAGAAACCTGTAATACAGTTATGTTTATAAAATACAAGGGATATAATGGGCTTCACCAAAACTAACTCCAGAATACAGCATTCTATAGAATCTTGTGTGAGGCATTGCAGATTACTGGAGAATGAAGGGTATGCTGTTGGCAGTGCAGAATAGTACACTGCTGCAGTGAGTGCAGAAAACTGTTATCCTGAAAGTGACTAAGGCTCAGGCCAGAAAGGAAGATTTGGGGAGATTCATCGCCTGGCGACTAATCTCCCCGAACAGCTTCCTCCTGCCTTCCAGCGTCTTTAATGAATAATCGCCTGCGCCTATTCACACGCGGCGCTGTGCTTTCCTGAAATCGCTCGAAATGCAACTTCGGCGACATTCGGAAAAGCCAGCGCGACGTGTGAATAGGCTAATTGCCCCAAAGAAGATGCGATTAGTCGCCAGGTGACAAATCTCCTCGAATCTACACGTCTGGCCTTATCCTAAAGGGGAGCATGTGAAGGAATTTGCTGCTACAACTAAAGGTGTCAGCTTGGAACTGCTGTTGAGAATGCAGGATGGTACAGTTAATGGTAAACATCAAGTAGACAGTAATGCTGGAAACAGACAGATATAATTCAGCAGGTTTTATCATGTCTTTTCAATCCCCTGTAAGGGAAGAGACACACATGGAGATTAGTCTCCAGACGACAAATGGCCTCCTCTTCCTCGTGAGGCAATGGGTGACTATGGAAAACAAAGCTATCCGAGTGCCATCCTGCTGGCAATTTACATTCTAGCTGGCAGGGAGGCAATTCGGGGAGATTATTCAGACAAAAATAAGCTATTTGCGAGTAAATCTACCCACGTCTTAACGCAAGCATTTACCCTGATAGTGACAGGTATCTGAAATGACTGGGGACTGTTAAAACAAACAAAATGCTTTCAAACCACTGTGGAAAGAAGATATCAATGACCACAAACCCAGAAGGAACAGCAAAAGTGACATTTAGTATTAGTTTAAAGCTCTTTCTGTAGGCAAAAGTCTGCATTGCAAATGCTCCTTGGTGATACACTGGTGTTAGTGGAAGTAGTTGCTGATACCTTTCAGTGAACCAACATAATAGTTCTTTGTGGAGCTTCTGAAACTCCATGGGTTCCTTTTGGAAAGAAATCCTTTGTATTTTCTGTATGAAGAACTATTGTGCCAGGACACTTGAAAGCCTCACCAACTACAACTAACTTACTATGAAGAGTCTAATTGTAGAGCAGCAGTCTACTTCTTACCGCTGCTGATGGCTGAGTTGGCGATGACTGCTCCCTCGCTCCACTGGTCAGCACTAGACACAGAGTATGACCTCTGATGCATCCCGTCCATGCGGCTGAATGAGCCTAGACTGATGCCACTTGGACCACTGGCCATTTGAGTTACTGATGTACTGCTTGTCACGTTCCCTGAAAAACATGAGAATACAAATGTTGTGTCACATCTCGCCTGTTGCAAAGCTCAGAGATCAGTGAAACCCATTCTAATAACATATGCACTATGATTAAGTCCACAAAATCTTTTTTGCAAGGGTCTGGTTTTGTTTATGAACTGCATCTTTAAAACATGCTATAAGCTCTCTTTATCACACTTTCCAGGCCGTGACCCACACGCTCCTAAAGTCCTATATGAATTAAACAATGAGTGCCAGATGTGATATCAAAACAAAGGACACTGTTTTATTATGTAACAGTATTCATTACAAAGGGATTGAAAATTTACAAACTTCTGTACATATATTTTGCAAATGTATTCACACACTAAGAAATGCATTGAGAAGGGTTCTATTGTTCGGAAGTCCATTATCCAAAATGCTCTGAAACCGACCATGTCATATGCAACTACAAATTCTGAGTGCATATAAAGTTTGCCATACACAACTAATTAAAAACAGCACTTGCAAATTAATATAACTATGTTCTATGTGAGTGAGAACAGGAGAAATATGCACAATAGATTAACCTCAGAAAAATAGGGAGACCATGTAAAAAAGTTTAATGGGCATAGCATGGCTTTTAGACTGGGAACTGTGTACAGGGCTTAAAAAACAAAACAAAACCTGCTACGGCTGTTAGGGAATCAGAATAATACAAGTGACAAAAAAGGCTGTTATTTGTTTATTATGTTTTTCTTTTACTTTGCTGTCTTTTTGTTATTATCATCATTATTCTCATATTTTCTTGCTCCCGCCACAGCGAGCGCAGCGTCAGTTGGCGCCTGTCTGCTGCAAGAGGCGTACTGATAAACAGCCTCTGCAGGACACACAACAGGGATAATGTACACTTAAGTACTAGCAACGTGCTACCATTCTGCACAGCCGATTACTTCCCGCGCCTGTCACTCAAAAAGGAAATGGCTGAACCCATTAGATAGAAACCTTTGCGATGTATCCTAAATGCATCCTGCAATGCTATTAATTTGAGAGCTGGAGGATGCCTAGGAAGAAGCACCCCTCAGTGAGATGGGGGAGGGGTAAAGGGGGACTTGCCACATGACAATGCTTCTGTAACCTCCCCCCCCACCCCAGCACACAGTTTCTCGTTAATCAAGGTCTGCTTATTGCCCCCACCGCTCTCACAGATAGGGACCACTCTTGAACACTCATTAGGAGACATCTCCAGATCAGAGCTCAGCAGAAGGTTACAGCTGAGAGGGAGACAGGAATGGAGGGGATGAAAAGGGAAAATGCTAAATCTAAATGTAGAATAGAGAGAAAATAAGACAGTGACAGCCTAGTATGCAGAAAACAATAGAAAAAATGAGAGCAAGAGAATGAATGGTGGCACTGGTGCAAGAGCATTACGGTAAAGTAGCAAGAGAATGCAAAAAGAAAAAAATATTCCGAAACATCTCTACTGAGAGAGAAGATGATGAGGGAGAGAGGGTATTCAAAGCAAGGCCGATGGCATTAATATTCATGACAATAATTAGTATTGTAGGTCACTGAATATTCATTGCTATTCGTTTGGATTTTATGGGTTTACGAGATGTTCTGATTGTTGGAGTGTGGAGGATGCCGCATGATGAGGACTTTTAAAGATGTCATCAGCAGTTCAGCAGAAAAACATATTAGTGGTTTTGGGTAAAAATCAGTCCCTTGCCTCTTGATAGATTTAATATTAGATGAGAGAGACCTGGGGCTACAGGAGGCTAGATCGGGGGAGAATGCTATCCCCATAATGGAAGAAGACAGTCACAAACTGGGATTTACACATAATAATAAATATATGTATGCTATTTTTATTTGATGTTTGAGTTATAAGAAATATCAGTAGCTATATGCTCCCAAAGGTGCTTACCTATCATTCAGCAAGAAAATCAGAGGGTTTTAAACTTTCAGATCCCTGTATAAATAATTATTCAAAAACTTTTTAAATTGTTCATGGGTATTTGGTGAAAGGGCAGTATCACAAATTAAACCTATCCTGACATCATGAACTGCTTGCTGCATTCCCTGCCAGTGGATCTCAAAGCAATGCAAAGGTTACCCATAGATCCTTAATATTTTTATATTCCCATGATTCACTCCATACAGCTCAGTGCTTTGCAGTTTGCAAACAAGACACAGACACTGAAGCTACTCCATGTTTCATCCTTGCAAGGCAGATGAATGGATCACCAGACCAGAGGTATGGGAGATAACCTCTGTTGCAGGCAACAAAGCATCCAGAAATATCTGTTAATAAAGAAGAGTGGGGATTGCTGGAAGGGAAGACACAAAAGGAGGTGCTTGATGAACTTTAGATATGTTTTGGAATGAAATGAGTTGGCAGCAGTGTTGCAGAAACTACTAATTTAATACAGGTACGGGACCTGTTGTCCAGAAGGCTCATCATTTTTTTTTTTTTTGATAAGGGGGTATTTCCTTTATAGGATCTACAAGTCTACTAAAAAAAACTTTTAAACGTAAAATAAATTCAATAGGATTGTTTTGCCTCCAATCAGTTATATCTTAGCTGGGATCCTGTACAATTTACTGTTGTATTATTAAAGAGAAAAAAGAAATCATTTAAAAAATGCTTTAATTATTTGAATAAAATGGAGTCTATGGGAAATGGCCTACATGTAATTTCAGAGCTTTCTGGACAGATTTCATTATTTTCAATGGGATAGCTATTTATAATTCATAGGTTCAGCATAAGTGCAACAATTCTAATTATTCCTCAAAGGAGACTTTTTATATAATACTCATCTTCAGTTAGTTATATTATTAATCATTCCTCAAAATAGGTAGGATGCTGAAAACAAAACATCTGCAAAGCATTTTTCTTCCTAAAAATTTAATTGTATCAGAGCTGTAGATAGATTCTTCCACTTCAGAGTCTAGGCTGAAATGAGGGATGGGAGTTGTTGGGGAAAAGAACCGACTTCCACTGGAACCGGGGGATTCTAGCTAGCCAGCAGTGCCCTGTATTCCGGATCCGGGGAACTTGCAGAAAGCAACACAAACGAGTGTATCAGAGATAACAAGTTCCAACTTTATTGTGGCGTAAGCGTATACTTATAGGTTACTTGAAGAGACGTCCCATTATAATGACGTATTAGCATAGTATATGCCTGTAACAGATACAGCATCCAAGATGGACAAGAGGAAAAAACCAGAGAAATGTGCTGACATACGAAACTAAGATATTTTGGCTAAGGCAAGCAGATAACATTTGTTTAAAGTACTTATGCAAGGATGTCTTGGAAAAGCAAGGACAGGATGGTACAGAAAAACAAGTAGACAGAAAGAAAGTATGTGCAGGGGTCGGCACGTAGTCACATTTGGGCCTTCAACAGTGTCTCTTCATTCTCCCACAGGAAGTTGTCATAGCAGGTTAAACTCTGAATTAGCAGGCAAACCCCCTCCCACTTTCCTGTTTGTGTGTCTCTGTTCTCAGCCTGTTACCGAATAAATAGCTTTGATTTCTCTGTAACGACCTGCATTTTATCATACTCTCTTGCTGCCTATTGATATACTGTATATTATTATAGCATTGTGCAGAAACAGTCAGGGTCGGACTGAAGTATTGGGCCCCCTCCTGACCTCAAAACTCCCTCTCCTCAGTGTGCATGCAAGAATGCCATTGTGCTGCAGCATAGAAGCTCATAACTGATTGGGGAAGCAGGTCTGGGCCAGAGGGGGCCCATGAGGCCAGGGACAACCTGGAATTTTCCTGGTGTCCTGCTGGCCCAGCCTGACCCTGGAAACAGCATATGGTAAGGTGCAATGAGTTACATAAAAAACAAAGTACCAGCTGGAATTGGATCACAATATATCATTGGACACAATGTAGAAGCGGAGAAGGCAGGGCAGGACAGGACGGAGCACTGTCTGCAGGGAAGAACCGAGCATGACTGGTAAGCGAAAAAATGTAATCACCAAGCGCACCTCCCACATCTGCACACCCAGCCATGTGCAGTACAGCCTGTGTTAGAAAGTGCAGCGGCTTATAGTGATATCCAGCAGATTGAAAACATGGGACAGGGGAGGATCTGAATACTGTTCAGGCTGTTTTCACACGTATATTTCACCTAAAAGGTGATACATTAAAAACGGATCCTTCTATTTCAGATAAGGGGACGTTTTTATGCATAGTCAAATTATACGCTGTATGTCCCCTTTATTCAATATGCACACCTGAAATATTCAGCTTTCTGCAGCTTTCGTAATGCTGTTAGGGAATAATTGTTGACTTCAGAAGAAAATGTGGGGATCATTCCCCACTGTAAATTGATGGATCTCAGGTGGAAATAGTCAAGAACACCAAATTCCTTGGGGTACATCTGGTGGAGAACTTCTCCTGGTCCCTTAACACCAGCTCTATAGTGAAAAAGGCACAGCAGCGTCTCTACTTTCTGCGAAAATTGAAAAAAGCCCACCTTCCACCATCTATCCGCACTATCTTTTCCAGGGGGTCCACTGAAAGCATTTTATGTAGCTGCATCACTACCTGGTATGGAAACTGCTCTGTATCAGACTGCAAGATCCTGCAGCGGGTGGTGAGGACAGCAGGAAAGATTATTGGGGTCTCGCTTCCTGCCATTATGGATATTTATCACACCCTCTGCATCCAGAAGGCTACCAGCATTGTCAGGGACAGCACCCACCCTGCACATGATCTCTTTACCCTCCTGCCATCTGGTAAAAGATACCGTAGTATTCGAGCGCTGACTTCTAGAATGCAAAACAGTCTATTTCCAGAAGCCATCAGGCATCTCAGCTCCCAAGGACTGAACTGAAATACATTCATAAAGAACTGAAATGTCCACCTTGCCCAGTGGGACCGTGTACTAGAGTTGCTAATTTCTTTATATACCCAGTATAGTCTCATGTATAGCACCGGGGGTTCTGGAGAAACTAAATTTCATTTCTAGTATGTACTGTATTTACTGTATATGCTGAAACCACTTGACTTGACTTGTTACCCAAAGAGCATTTTATATTTATCATTGTGAAATTGCATTCAAAAGAAGCTGTTTAGTTGCAACTTCTCAGTGTGACGTGAAATTAATTTGCAATAATACCATACATACTCAGGTATGGTAGGCCACTTTGGCCAATTTTGACCACAGTATCTGAGCCTGAAAACCACCTTGGAGGGCTAGTTCCAACACCAAATCTTGTAATCCTATAAAATCAAAGTCAATCTGTGCAGATGGAAAACAAGCTATTCAAGCTTATGGAAGCGTACAGAAACAGTGTACAAAAACTGAAGTGCTAGCTAGACAGAATTTGAAAGAAAAAGATTTGTGAAAACTAGTACTAAATATTTTAAGCAGCAAAACCAGATTAAAGAAATAGGTGGAAATAGCACTGAAACTGAATTTGGACAATACCAATTGTTGAACTGAACCACACCTGTGTTAGGGGAGATCTGAAGCCCGCTGACCTCTTTGGTTAGACCATTGGTTTTAGGGCTGGCAACTGGTGCACAAGATGATGTAGCTCGCGGAGGTCTCTTCCCTGGGACCTTCACAGTAGTTCTAAGGAGGTCGATCTCTTTACCATGGACATTCTGCATGTAATCCTAAAACAAAGAAAAATATGGAAAATTATTTACTTATTTCTTGCGTTGTAATGTAAATAGAAGCACAGCTAGTCCCTGCTTACATACCTTATAGAAGAGGAAAATTAAGTGAAATTTAAGGACAAAAGTCATCAACAGGAATAAAAAATATGGCTCCATAAGTCAAAATCTAGTCTTTCATCACTGTAGTTACAATGTTAAATTAACAGAACAGCATGACAATCCTCAATGTGCATAGAATCGCTCACGTCTTTTTTACTGGCATAAAAAATGTGTTCAGTCCAATCACATAGGAAAGACCGCAAAGTCCCATACTACAGGCCCAAGGATGGGGGGCAGAAAGCAGGCAGCGCTATATTCAAGTGCAGGCACATGTCTTTGCATGTCTTTACATGCAGCTATTTTGAAAAATGCAGGGCATATCGGCCATTAGCACAAGCTAATACAGTAATTCACAGATGATATGGTTGTTCAGTTCAGGTTAAGTATAATCAGGTAAATAAATCATGCATTATTGGCTTTGTAGGAAAAGGTTTGCCTCAGTACCAATAAAGTTTAACAATTAATACAAGTAAAAAAAAAAGTTTGCTGAGCAATAAGAGATGAAGCAAGCATATGTTACAAAGGTGGTCACGTTTTGCCTGAGTAAACCAGACTGTAAACTGCAAACTACATCAAGAGCTTATAAAAATGAATGCTATGGAGTTTGAAACCTGATAATTATCTGATAATTAAAAGGGAATTACTGGTCATGCTAATATGATGGTCTGTTGGCATGCTATAAATTTGTCAGAAAGTGTGCATCAGAATTTGAAACTTGTATTAGAGAAAAGCTTTGTCCCTTTAGAAACCTATTGTAAAATGTGAAGATTACTTATTGCCTAATGATAAATGTGCAGCAACAAGGTATTTTCCTCAAAGAAATTGAGTAGAACTCCATTTTACATTTTTAAAGGGACTAAAAAAAAGATGGAGTATCTGGGAGAATGAAAAATCGGGAAATACATTATGTATTATATATTGGTGGAAGCCAAAACGCAGTAAAATGAAGGAAAACCTAAAATCAGGGTATGTAAATTGGGTTTTTACTATAAATCTAAAACAACATTTTTCTTTTGTGTCCATAGTAAGGCTGATAGCCCTTTTCAATGATGCAGTGCATTGAGTCTATGGAATAGCATCTGAACTAGAGTTTACCATCAACAGCTCAACAGAGACATGTCAGCTTAAAGATGATGATCTTTATGATTTCTGAGGTTTAATCAGGGTATCCAGGTAGATGATTGTAAGGCTGAGTGTGCAGTTGGCCTGTTGTCTGTGTGGCTCTGGTCTGGAGCAACCTGAAGGCAGACAATTTGCTTCTTTTTCTACCAGATCCTGGTCCGTCAATGCTCATACCCATGCATATTTCATATAAATGTGGTCATTATTCTAAATGGAAACTGCATCAAGTCAGTCATTATGCCTAAATATGCCTCAACAGAGAAACTATTTCCTTGTGCTTTAATACATGGAAGTAATGGAGAGTCCACCAGGAATGTTTGTAGCTGACAATTTGGACATATTTATGATTGTGACTTATTTATGATGGTATTTTACCTATGGATTTTTTATACTGTTTACTATTAAATGACAGAGAAGTGCCTTCCTAAAGACATGGGTAATTAAAACCCAAAACATTTACTTAGTATTTTGGTTAAAATTATTACACAGCACATTTTTTTCACTGGGATTAAAGCCTGAGATATTCTAGGAATGACCTGCCATTGTGAATAATTACATGATTCAAAATAAATAGATATATTCATTCCCTATAGTAAATAAAATATTTAGAAATAGATCCCAAACATTGAGCATGTTGTTGAACACTTGTGCTACATGACTCTTAAAAAGCCCTAGTGTAAATAGCCTTTTTGCCTGAAAGCCTAGACCAGAGATCCCCAACCTTTTGAACCTGTGAGCAACATTCAGAAATAAAAGGAGTTGGGGAGCAACACAAGCATGAAAAATGTTCTCAGGTGCCAAAAAAACTGCTGTGATTGACCATTTGGTAGCCCCTATGTGGATTTTCAACCCACATTGAGGCTCTGTTTGGCAGTAAATCTTGTTTTTATGAAACCAAAACTTGCCTCCAAGCCTGGAATTCAAAAATAATCACCTGCTTTGAGGCCACTGGGAGCAACATCCAAGGGGTTGGAGAGCAACATGTTGCTCACGAGCTACTGGTTGGGGATCACTGGCCTAGACTGAACTTAGCTTCAAGCCTCAATCATGTAAGTGACGTCTACAGTGTTGTTTCTAACTCTGTTGTGTCCTGTCCAGAAGGAGATTGATAATTTCTTTATGCAACATGCACTTTATTTATGCCCAAGATGCCAAAGAATCATATTTGGGCATGTAAAAGTAGATAGAAGGTGTGGGATATGCAAAAATAATTACAGAAACAAGCAATGGCAGTGAGTGGGCAGAAAAGAGCTCCTCTGAGGCTGGAAATATGCAGAGGGGCAGGCTGAATAAAAGACTATATAGTTGGCAATTTGGCCAAACAGATGGAAAACCTCTGCTAAAGTTAGTGGCAAAACAACTGGATCGCTCATAAAGTGCAGATGTTATTTTTAATAAGATAAAACATAAATAATCTAATTAAAGGTCTTCACTGTAAGCCTGTAGACAATACCACGAAGAAAGGAAGTTTTGAACATATCTATGGAAGACCCATTATAGAGTTCATAGTATGATCAAACAAACATGTACACAGTAACCGAACTACAACCGAAGCACACACAACAAAATGTGGACTTCATGACAGAAAGAAGGTGGTAAGTGTAAGGGATCTCACAAAGCATACAGAAGCACAGCTAACCTAACACATGGGGCATGAAGTATAAGCTGGTACTTGTTGTTATACGGTCTTATCTAACCCACATATGCCTCTGTTTTCTGCCTCAGATATGCATATTATTCCCCCCAGTCACCCCCCTCTTAAATCACTGATCAGAGGCAAAAAGCTCAAGATCAAGGTAAATGGACACTTAACAAGGATTGGAGAGAAGGCAGCTCTAGCACTTTTAAGATAAGTCTCTGGGGGCCACTTCAGGGACACCCTCCTCTTCCACCGCCCCACGCTGCCCCCTTTAAAGCCTGTGAAAAATCAGTAATTGCAAAGCTATTAGCATGCTCTGCTCCTTATGTCGCTCATCTTCTAACATGGAAACAAATAAATGCACACAAGAGAGGCGATCGTCAGTCTGTCTGGAAATGGAGCCGGCCACTGTCCCACTATACCCTACTGCTCTTTTTAGTTCTTACCCAGGCACGAGATTTCAGTGCAGGCGACAGGCACTGATTTCTCAAAGAAAACAAAAAAATATATTTTAGTGAACATATATAAACAAGTCAGAGTGCGTATGATTGAGACTATAGGGAGACAATGCAAGTAAGAAACTTCCATCTCTACACAACAAACCTACACATTTAAAGTGGTACCCAACAGTAAACAAATAAAAAATCAGAAAGCAGTGTAGTGACGGTGAGATGGAGCTTAAAGGGGTGGTTCGCCTTTAAGGTAACTTTTAGGACTAGGCCACACAGGAAAATTTCAGGGAGATTAGTCGCCTAGCGACTAATTGCCGTGTCTAATCTACCTGAATGGTATCTCGCACCCGCTAGCACTAAAGTCACCTGCACCTATTCACACGCGGCAATGCGTTTTTCAAAGTCGCTTGAAATTGCCTCACAAGGCAATTTTGAGCGACTTTAAAAAACGCGTTGCCGCGTGTGAATAGACGCAGGCAACTTTAGTGCTAGCGGGTGCGATATACCAGCAAGCCTTTCAGGGAGATTAGTCGCCTCAAAGATGCAGCGATAAGTCGCCAGGCAACTAATCTCCCTAGATCTTCCTGTGTGGCATAAGCCTTAGTATGTTATAGGATGGGCAGCAACTTTTTCAAAATTATTTATTTTTGACAGTTTTAGAGTTATTTGCCTTTTTCTT
Organism: Xenopus borealis; assembly: GCA_024363595.1. NCBI lineage: Eukaryota > Metazoa > Chordata > Amphibia > Anura > Pipidae > Xenopus > Xenopus borealis. The sequence continues at coordinate 70,815,403 of CM044448.1, forward strand.
CTGACTCTTTGTAGCTTTCAAATGAGCGTTGCTGACCCCTTCTAAAAAGCAAATGCTCTGTAAGGAAACACATTAATTGTTATTGCTACTTCTTATTACTCATCTTTCTATGCAGGCTTCTCCTATACATATTCCAGCCTCTTATTCAAATCAGTGCATGGTTGCTAGGGTAATAGGGACCCTAGTTACCAGACTGCTTAAAATGCAAATTGAAGAGCTGCTGAATAAACAGCCAAATAACTCAAAAACCTTAAATAATAAAAAATTAAAACCAACTGAAAATTGCCTCAGAATATCTCTCTCGGCGTCATACTAAAAGATATCTGAAATGTGGACCACCCCTTTTAAGAGTTGTTGCAACCCAGCATCCCCCACCCCGTCTGACTGTACACAAACTAATCAAAACAAAGATTTTATTTCTTCTCTGGTTCATTCCTACAAGTTCCAAGACCCATCTAATTAACCCTTATTTTGCCAGTGCGCAGGGAGTGCTCTGATTCTTACAGGGTCTTATAGTATATATATTGCTTGCCTGCCTGGCTGGGAATAGGTTAATCTCGCTCCCCTAATTATGTTGCATCTTATTGCCGTACACTTAATTAGCTGCATTAATGTGATTTCTTTTTACATAGGCAAGCAATTAAGGGCTATGATTGAGTTTCATTCAATTAGCCTCAACAAACATGCTAATTGATGTCCCAGATGCAAATGAGATGTGGTGAGGAGGAGAGGCGCACACAGCGCAGTGGGAGGGGGGGATTGTTGCTGAGAGAATGGGGTCTCCGCGGGGTCTTGCTGCTGCCTCAAACCCCTTGACTTTCACCTTGTGGGGGCTCTGCTCTGGGGCTGGGAGGCAACATTAAGCTTAGATTCAGGGAAGGAAGAAGAATGAGCGATTTCTGATAGGACCCCTGGGGCAGTGTCTTAAAGCAGCAACAATTAGCATTACATACAGTAGCAAAAGGCAGTGGAGACAGTCTGCTATATCCCAACAAAAAGGAATGCTAACGCTCCCCTGAGTGCTTTCTTGCAGAGCTGACAATGTGCTCATTGCTGCACACGCAACCAGCAAAGAGAGCTGTGGGGACAGTTAAAAAAAAAAAAAGTATGACTTATTGTAAAATGAAATCTTCCTAATGAGAATTTGGGGGAGATTACTGCCGCAGATCTAAAGAAATAGAAGGCAATGCTCATCAAGGAAAGGTTTTTTGCACATACTGTACACTATTACATTGGATAACAGGAATGTCTGCACACAGAAAAAATATCTTTGGCTTGGCGTAATTTTTTTTTCTTTACATACAGTATCATGAAGGAATATAGTGTCTTTTTACAGTATGGTGACTGTAGTTCCAAAACAGAAAGAATTTCCGTAACCGACTGTAAGGGAAAGTTCTGCATTCACCCAACCAAAGAGACGACAATCCAACAATTCCAGTTTACAAAAACACTCACGCACAAACTAATAAAAAGAACTGAAACGCTGCAAAATTATACACCAGTAAATTCTGATTTTTGCAAGTCTGGTGACTTTAATTGCTTAAATCTGAACCCTCTGCTTCATGAGGGACTTGTACCCACTGCATGCCCCATCAGGTGCTCCATACCTTCTCTAGAATGGAATAGTAACTCTATTCTACTTACCATGGTTTCCAGACAGAAAACAAATCTGGAAAAAACGCATCAACTCTCTGCAGAGCAGGGAATTGAAGAGAAGGAGTGGGGGCTCTCTCGCCTTTTGCTTATTGAGTTTAAGGCATTACACGCAGTAGCACAGAGGGAAGCAACACTAATTTTAATGCCATAAAATGCTCCAAAAGTGCCCCAGGCTCTAGCTATGTGGGAGCTACTTGCACCTAAATAAGACACGGTTCATTTCCTCTGAAGCTTAGCTTAATGTAATCAGCAGCCTGGAGACGCCAGAGCCAGGGAGCACATAGAGAGGGGGGACATCGCCAGTGGTCCGGGGGGCCGCGGACAGATTGCTGTTGATTAGAAAATTTTTCAGTTTTGACAAGGACCTAATGAAGAGCTTGTGGACTCATTCACCTGGCGAGGAGGGGGCAACAAAGCCCAGGGTTTATTGTGAATATTTCTTCAGTTGCCAACTGCTAGTCACACAGATACACTGGCCAACACATACAAAACCAGATACGCTGTCATACACCCAACCCAAACTGTTTTTCAGCTATTCGCTCTCCTGTATTAGCACCAGTTGGATGTGTGTATGTGGTGTTAGGTCTGCGATTAGAACATACTGGCCTGTGCATGGGGCCACAAGAAGGTCCTGCCTGATTAATATCTTTGAAGATCCCATTGGACAGAGATCATTTTGGCACACTGATGTGGTTTTCTCCTGATGGGTCGCCGTATGCCTCAGCTATTATTACTGGTGTCGGACCAAACGAGTGGTTCTTAACCAGCATGCATAATTTTATGGGAGAGGAGATCTGCAAGGCAAGGAGATTGCTGCCCTCAACTTCAGCTCAGATATGTTACTCTGGGATCTGCAGCCTTCCAGCAGCCTTCAGTGGTAAGGGGATGATGGAAGATCGAGTGCAACATTAGCAAGTGGACACTGCTATTAAAACCTAAATATTATAAAGATCATTTTATACATACATTTTGTACCTAGGGGCAAGGGACCAAATAAACAATCTTCCCAGCTGTGACCCTTACATTGGTTCACAAAGCAACCTGGCAGTATACACACATACAGGTAACACACCAACGCAATGACTACAGCACAAATAGAGATACACAAGAACACAGATGGATCACAAAATATAGGGATGCCAATGGATTATGGTTTGGACAAAAAAAGCATAGGCTTCATTTTTAGACAAATAACAGATTACATTGGCCAGCAAAATATGGATAATGTAGGTACAAGGGGTGCAAAAAGGGGAAATGAGTGGGGAGCAAAGGAATGGGTAAAAGGAATTTTGGACACTAATGGTTGCCCTCCTTCCCCAAATATTTAGTTGTAGATGACCGTTATTTCTTTACCAAGAGAAAAAGTTAATGCTCCACAAATCACTGTTACTAGTTAATTCCAAACTAGTAGGAGTGAGTATTTCAGGTGGGATACACCCATACAATGAACTGTGGGGATTCCTAACAAGCAATGTAGAAAATAGAAAATTTGTCAGAATTGTAAGAAGCTTTATATTGTCTGAAATATTGTGGGGCAAATTCACTAAAGCACGAAGCGTCGAACGATAGCACTAATAATTTGTCAGCATGATGTCATTTCGCAACTTCGCCAATTCACTAACAGTGTCCCTGGTGAAAATTCGCTAGCGAAGTAGATAGACTAGTGCAACTTCACAACCCTTACGTCAGGCGAAGTTGTGCACGGACGAAGGGACGTAACTACGCTAATTCACAAAGATGCCCATTTTACTGAACTTTACCTCTTGCACTAGACTTTACTTAGCCAAGTCAGACCTGGAGAAGTTCAATACTGAATATAGGAGTTTAAAAAAAGTCCCAAAAAAACGCTTGCGTAATTTTTTTTTTAGGGTGATAGTTTTAAAAATAGTGTAATTTATTGGGGGTTATCCTTCTTCCCCCCTACATTTCTTAACATATGGCAACAACTATACAGTGGGCACATGTTTAGGGCAATAGGACAACTTTATTTGATTTATTAAAGGTTTCCTGGGCTTGTGTAGTGTAATGTAGTGGCTGTAACATATACTTCTATTATACTTTCAACTTCACGCTGTATGCAAATTAGGCATCGCTAGCGCTTTGCCTGGCAAAGTAACGGTAGCACAACTTCGCTACTTTTCGCTCCCTGAGTGCAAATTCGCATTTTAGTGAATTAGTGGCGGTCTGGCAAAAATTTGCCTGGCATAGTGCAGCGAATTGCAGCGAAGCCGTCACTAGCGCATTTTCAGTGCTTAGTGAATTTGCCCCATTGCGAGTACAATTTTAGCTTGAGTTTATTAAAATCATATTATGGAATCACACTACGGGTTTGCATCCCTCTATATCTAGGATGAAGGTAGTGGTTAGTGGCGTTTCTCTGTAAAGAGGGTTAATGCAGGTAGGCATTGGCATACATGTGAAGCTACTTAAAACACAACTTGTTCCTTATTTCAGAAATGGGTAGGATCAAGGGAATGAGTGGATCAATACATCTGTATGCTTGTGCTCTTCAATGTTCTCTCTAATTTGTGTTAATATTGGTACAGGATCCAATCCTAGCCCCAACCAAAGACCTATACAATATTATATGGTATATTTAGAAATAAATACTACACCATAAAAATCATGACAGAATCCCTGTCATCAGCAGTCTCTTAAAAACACTTAATTTAATGGTCAAGATATTTTAGTGCAGAAGAATAATGCAAAGGTTTCTTCATGGACTAGCCACTAACTGAAAAATTACTAACTCAAGAAGCTTTTCCCAAATGGATAATTAGTATTTATAAATTGAATTACTGACCACAGTTAAGCTAAATGAAGAAAAAATGAGCTGGAGAGGTAAAAAGCAAAATATTCAAATGGGAGGTGGTTAGCTAGAGGCCACCTTTTAAACGGATAAGAGGTCTGCACTCACATGTAAGCTGGGATGATATGTCAGAACTCCATTATCACACAAGGTTACATATTTCTTCTTCCACTCTTTGTTAAGAGACTTTCCACTTCTTTTCAGCAGCATGCCCTGTAAAGATAAGGAAGGAAATGGTGCAATGTAAAAACTGAATACGACATGGCAGAAATGTATAGGCAGGTTAAAATACAGATATAGAGCTGTGCAAGCAAAATCTGTAGACAACAATGCAATCCCAATTTTAATTTTTCTTCCTCTATACAGTGTTTACATATTCTGTACCACTTTACAGTGGAGCTCCCAAGTTATGATTCCCATCGCATCCCCATAACCACTATGGTATTTCAAGAGATTCCAATTCAATCAAATGCAAAGGTGATTCTGATTTTTTTTATCTTACAGCCCACCCATATAAGTACAAAAGGCCAAAACATTTTGCTTGTATGTCCAGCCATAGTGGAATTGAGATATTCAATTTATCTGCACTACTACACCTGCCAGTGGACCAATTAAATATACTGGGAATTTGCATGCAAAATCTCAAGGATGCAATTGTCCACTCAAACACTTTTTATCAAACCCCAAGCATACAACGAATTTCCTAGTTGCATGGCAAAAAGACACATAGGACATGAATTTAATTCTCATAACAACTAGAAGCATGGAGTCTCATTTAGAATGGTGTGATCGTTTCCCCCAACATCATATGTTGTGCCAGGTACCTTCTTTCTTTTCTACAATTACAAGCATTCACAGTTGGTGGTTGTGATATCTGTAACTTCACTACAACAGTATAATCAATCTGCAGCTCTCTGTCTTTTGCATTACAACAACTTCCCGTATTAGAACAACTAGCTTTATAGGAGCTATAGGTCAGCAACAGTTTCAGAGCTCATGTTCTTTTTGAAAATGTGCAGGCCATTGCAGATACGTCAGAGCTAAAAGGAGCAAACTAAATCACTGTTCTATGTCCCCCTGGAATATAGGCAATGAATATGGGAGTGAGCAGCACCCCAAGCATTCACAATACAGCGCTCACACTCCTGCATGGAAACATAGCTCAATAGCAATTATTCACTGGCAAAGATCTATTGATTGGCTTCTTCTTGTAGAGCTGAGCAGTACCAGGGGGCTGAGCCAGACTTGGGACAGCAGTATATGACCTGAAGGAAACAGCCATGAAACAAGAACACAGTATTTACATGGGAATTTCTTACTTCAGATTTGGTATAGAGACTGAAAAAAATCAACTGCTGCAAATGAAAACGAGAAGCAAATGAAAGCTGGTAAATGAGATCTTGTAATAATAAAGGTGGAAAATATCTCTGCTGTTTGCCTCTCTCTTTGAGAAATTGGTGTTTTGCATCAGTGATACTTTTCATTAATGCAAATGGCTGCTTCTAGTCACCGAGAACCAATAACTTTCAGTTCACAATTCGTCCAAATCCCAACACTCGGTAGCTTTGGGGCCAGTAGCTGTGTATTCTTCATTTAAGCAATAGACAATGCTGGGCAATATATACTATATTATTTGTGCAGAAAAGCAAACTGCCCAAGGAAAGATTATTATAGTTAGCTATATAAAAACAAACATAGGCTACTTAATAATCTCCAAATACAAAATTCTGTATGAAACATGGAGAAACAGCTTTTTGAGTTTAGGCCTTCTTCAATAATTAGCATAGGATGCTTTCATTTTCCTGCCAGTGCTGGACTAGAGTGGCACACAAGTGGTTAATCGGCTTAGCTTATCTATTTTCCCTTGGTAATATTTTTGTCACAGGGAGCAGGGTGCAAAGAGACACAGGTTTACACTTTTAATGGAGCCGTCGGTGGCTCCCCCGGGCTCCTGCCGGGTACAGAAAGGACTTGTTATTGTGGCTGCCCTATTTGCTAAACCTGAAGAAGAAAAAAAACAATAAAGGAATGTTGGTGGCAAGGTCATATCACCCCAGTGACCCCTCTGTCATTACCAACATCTCACCGCTGGGAGGATATCACACAGGAGATGGCTTCAAAGACTACTGCACAGGAGAACAGCTAATGACAAGCAAATCCAACTCAAATGCCACTAATTGGCTAAACCGCTCAACCTCTCCAGAGCTCAGCAGTAATTTACAATCATAAAGAGAATGGGGAATTCAAAAGAGAATCCTGCTCAGCACCCAGTGCCCCCACCCTCCCTGCGTACAATGCACATTTTCATAATGATGGGCACACATTCCTATCTGGGGCAGTTCTTGCTCTTACAAAAATGAAAAAAGGAGAGAAGAGAGAGGCGTGCTAAAAAAGCAAAAAGCTTTAACACAAGAAAGGATTTTCACTATAATTATTGTTTTAGTAGATCTGTGTTGCTTGAGTATTATCTTGCCACCCTTTGTCAAGGGACCATATACTAGGGGCCATAGCAGAGGATCGCTGACTGGGGTGGGGGGCACATCTGGCCTTCAGAGGCACATTTGTACATTACTTACAAAATTATTTTGCCGTTTGCCAACAATTGTATAAAAATCCAATTTATCTTCTTTTCAAAGCAAGGCAATTACACCTAATAACACTGGTAAACCATAATAATTACCGGAGATAATAACCCATGATATGACTCTGTGCTTGGTTTGTGGAGCCATGGGGGACTGGACAGAAATGTTGTTGGTGCTCATTTGTCTTTCTGCCCACTTCTTCTTCTCCTCATGTGCATGAATACTTTTCTAGTTTGTTCTGTGCCTAACAGCTGGGCAATAAAACCCAGGGCAACTGTAAAATTTAACACACAAGGCAATTGTGTTTGTATGTTAATTTGTATGTTTCATGTATATACCCTTTTATTGTACATCACTTTATAAATACATGATAATTACAAAAAAAAAGAAAAAGATAGATTTGGGGGGGCTGCTCTTGATTTGTGTGCCCTTACTACACTTAAGATGGCCATAGAGTGTGCCCTTACTACACTTAAGATGGCCATAGAGTGTGCCCTTACTACACTTAAGGTGGCCACAGATCTGCTCATTTAGCGATGTCACCAAACGATCTAATAGGGACAATCTGAAAATTGTATTCAACTGAATTTTTCTGGACAAAACTCAGGAAGGCTATTAACATCTCTGCCACTGACTTCAACATGAACTTGGCAGGTTTTAGGAGGCCAATAGTGAAATTCAAATTGTTCCCAGGGTCAAGGCATGATAAATATGGAGATGTGTGTGTGTGTATGCTGGGTTTTCATTTGGAGGGGTTGAACTTGATGGACTTAGTCTTTCTTCTACCCAATTTAACTATGTAAATCTTAAATTTCAAATTTAAGTTTGGATTATTCCCATTTCGAATTTATGAGTTTTCACCAAATTCCAAATAGAAAAATCAAATAAAAAATGTACTATTCGACACTTAATAAATCTGTCCCTTATACACTGTACTGTTTTGCCATACAGTCTGCTTGCGATCATCATCAGATTGATTCTGCTGCCTCCTTCTAATAGTAGACGGTAATGCTTAAACCTCAGGTAGGTCATTATCATCCACCCGTATCCACAGTCATTCAGACCCGGTGTACCTCACAGGGATGCTCCATCACACTCCACACTGCTGTCCCCTCCTCACCTCTCCCAAGGCCAACAATTAAAAGGACTAATATCTCTTTGCTTGGGTCCTATAGGCCTGCTGTAGCTAACCCAACCTATGTTACAGTGTGTGTGTGTGTCTGTCTGTCTGTCTGTCTGTCTGTCTGTCTGTCTGTGTGTGTGTGTGTGTCATTGTCCGCACAGAAAACAAGCAGTACATCAGCTTATGCTCTGTAAGTGCCAATGAATCATTTTACTATGCATCATTTAGATTTTGAATTACTATATGGTGGTATTTACCATAATTTTGCAGTTTATTCAAAGCAAACAATGTTCTGTTTTATTCTGGCACCCCATAGTTTGGAATGACGTAAAACCACCCATCTAAGGTCATGTCTCTTGTTCAAGACATATGGCCAACAAATTGTGCGTGCATGCGTGTGTGTGTGCATCACAGGCAGTGTTTGATGAGCATGGACCAGAAAGTGTTGTTCATTTGTCTAAACCCAATTTGTATTTGTGGGATGAGGAATTTTGAGAAGGGGGGGGGCAGGAAAATCAAGTAAATATTGGGTTTATAATGCATTTTAAAAAATCGATTGGGATGATGGGTGATAAATGACATGTGAAAAGGGAGTTCCATAAGACTAGATACTTAATGGAGAAAAAAACAGATGATGATGAGTTCTTATGAAGCATGATGAGAGAATGCAGTCATGAGTGGAGCGCAGGAGATATTTATGAAGAATACTAGTAAAATAAATATTGGGTAAATAAAGTTGAGGTTTCTAAGGTCATTAGCGGAAACTGACTACATCTTTTTCAAACTGACCGCATTTAAGAGACTTTGGATTACCACATAATACAATGACTGTATTGCAAGATTTTCTAGAGAATTTACATCACTGTCACTTGAATAAGTTCAATATCAGTCTATTTAGTGGCAGAAAGGTATCCTTACGATACTGTCCTGTATATTAAATTCTGTATCATTAATTCACTTGAAAAACACATGCTCTTTGTGTATACATTGCTATTAATTCAGACAAGCATTTTAGGATAGATTCCAATGAAGAATTTTGAAGGAGCTGGTACCCCTTCTCAACTCATTAAAATGTCTCATTAGGCAATTTTGTGATGGTTTGAAGTTTTAGGGAGACAAAACTACAATTTCATACTGTTGTGGCCAAACTGTAGATAGCTGTAAACATGTCCACACATTGTAATTGGCAGATATTAAACCTAACGTTAATAGAAATAAATTTACTTCTATAGGGAAAAGCAGGAAACAATCTCCTATCTTGCTTATTTGTGGCTATGGCCCCAACTTGGCACATGAGCTGGCTTTTGTAAACAAAACAGAAAGTAGCCATGTGCAAGGTTTCTGTCCTGGGCTTCTATCCCCGGTGTGCACATTTCCAGCGCAGCTCCTGCTTCCCTCATCATTAATTCTCTGTCTCCTCATTCCCCGCTATCTGAATCTTGTCATGAAGATGAAAGTGACATTATGCTTCTAACATTAAAATCATTTGATACACAATGTTTTACGAGAAGGACATTTAACGGCTCATTTAGCACAACAGTTATTAGATTTTAGTCAACAATTAAAGGGTGGCAGGATAAAAAAGCAGGGTCTGCTCTTTTTTTTCCCCATTCAAAATATACATCTTCACAGCTCCTTACACATGACAGCTCCGGAGCCCAGAACTTGAACATTATGCTGGAGCGCAGATTGATACCATGCAGCTCAAAAGACTGAGGCATCCAATCTATAATGGGAAGCACACGTTTGCTTATTGCTTAACTACTTGGCTGCCAACATAGTCTGAAAGTCACAGTGGCAGCACAAGGCTAATATTCAGGGTATGGGGGGGGGGTCGTTTCTGCCTTGCAGTATGCACATTTGACAAATTATTTTCTACCATTAAACGGGATTGCGTTAGGCACCTCTGGGGGTCTTCGCACAAAAAGCCCACTCCAAGAGGTTACTGCAGACTCTGCATTTTGCTGCCCCTGCCACCCCCCGACACAATGAGCCCGATGCTGTCATTCATCTCTCGCTCGGCATCTTCACAGAGCGCACATTATCTCACATCGTTATTAGCAAATACAAATGGAAAACAAGGACAGACACATTAATAACGAAGTGTAAGAGATGCAGCCACCCTTGGTAGTTGCAGGATGTGGAGGAGGGCTATGAAAATGTGTAAACCAATTTTTCAAGTCTCTTGCAATCTAACCTGCATTTTACTCGCAACTCAGCAATGAATATCAAAACCCATTTCTTTCCCGGCCCTGTACTCTTCTATACACCAATAACTGCAATTAGCAAATGAAAAGCAAACTCCCACGTTCATGTTACAAGCAGTTCCTGAGCGAGAACAATGTTAATTATTTGCAGATTGGCCAGACAAAAAATGTTTGTTATCACAGTCGCAGCAAACACTACTGAGTTTATCGTATTTATCATTTCATCAGATGATGAAGCATGTAAGTAGATATATATGGTTGCAAAAGACTAGAGATGTAATTTGCAATGTGGTTAAATACAGTAAGGAGACAGCCGTAGAATAATTGCACATGTACAGCACATACATTTAAGCATGGGATTAGAAGTAGGTGCATAGCACTGTCTCTCTCGACCTCACCGGCCGCAGGGCATAGTCCCCTGTATGCAACCCCCCCCCCCCC
>CM044448.1:70841078-70851253 GCA_024363595.1 Xenopus borealis
AGAGGAAGCTTACCTGTTTAATTGGTATTGCTCGCCCGCTGCCGATGCTGTCTGCCCTGCTCTCTAGACCTTTCTTATCTTTGTCTGGGTCGCTCCCTTTGCGAGACTGAAAAGCAAAAGTTCAAATCCTGTTAAAACCTCCACAAACACAGAGCGGCTGCTTCACTAGCACTCCCCCCCGTCAGAGCAGCCGCTTCAATTCATCCCTTGTGGGCGCAGAATATAGATATATAAAAACTAAAGAGTTTGGGCCCCTATGGTATGATTTTCTACCAATTAATGACTTGGCTAATAAAGGCAAAAACATCCATTCAACATGGCAAATCCGATAGTCTATTGACCAGCTCATTTCATTATTATACATTGTACTACAGGAAGGATACACAGCTTGCACTATCTCACCCGCATCAACTAACATTAGCCTTAGCACCCTACCAAAACTAAGTTTATCTAGTCTTTGGACCTAGAGAGGTTTGACAGGCTGCCTGTATATTATGCCATTGGTCTTTTGGAGCTTGCCAGATGCCTTGATAAATAAAAAATGGGAAGACACTTCTTCACATAGTAACTAGTAATCTAGAATTGTACTGAATTGTAGAATTGTAGGGACAAGTTGCTAATGCCCTGCGCCAGCATCTTCTAACTGAATTTACTGAATGTTCTTGTAACATGGTTCCTCAATATAATGTGATATGTTAGCTATTTATCTTGGGCAGTTAACTCCAACAGCACGACATGTAAAGCTATTTCTTACACGCCAGTGGAGAAAATGATGATACCCACTTGCATGCTATGCAACTATGCAATATATTGTAACTAGCTGCAATTATGTCTGGAGCAGAGTGTTCTGTGTAACTGACAAGTTCATTGGTATCTAGCAGTGTGTCTTACTCATGATCATACAAAGAAGTCTATGCAGCCCTGGGTTAAAACGGGGCAATAAAATCCTATTTAAGGACATACCCTTCTGTCCAGCCCTGCTTTAGAATACTGAGAATGTGTAGGTCTCTTAGCTAAGATGATGTTTAGGAAGAATAGCTTGTTTGGAATGCTCTTTTATAATTCCGATAAACCCAATGCTTCCAAAATAAAAGTTTTCATCTTTACTACTTGAAATCAATAAGTTAATTTCAGAGAACTTCCTAGGCTAGGACCTGCATTTCGCAAAGCTGCTCTGAGTTTAAGCTGTATAGATCTGACATATGTATTCCAATGCTGTATAATATAAGCAAGGAGAACGATCACAGGGAAATAATGAAAATGACATTCCCTGTGAAGCCCAGACTCTGGTTTCTATGCCCCCAAAGAACAGCCCTCTCCTTACACCTGCCTCCCAGTGACGGTTTCACAGAGAGTCTCTCTGGGCCTCTGACAAAAGTTCTAAATAAAAGTGGATCTTATATTATGTCCCCCACCATCTTCTGGTCATTACTAGAGCCCCCTCCACAGACAAGAGAGTTATAATATGAGAAAGTATATCTCTCACTCTGCAGAGTAACTAACACTGACAGCTGCACTCCATTACTCTGCTCAGCAACATTACTCACAGGACAGCAACCACTGGGAAGAAAAGTCTGGCTCCCTGCATCCCATCCTTTCAATTTACAGTCGCTCTCTTAAACAAGGAATGGATTAAACAAGCTGAATGAAGATTAAGGATTTAAAATTTAATCAACCATATTCTGACTTATTTATAAAAATACATGTAAAAAGGGGAACAGATGAAATTTTTTTTAAAATATCCTGTATTAATGTTTTTAGTATTTAGGGTCATAGTCATATGCACTGTAATCCAGTGTTCTATGGGATTACAAAATGGCAGAATTGATAATGGTGGAATGTGAACGAGGTATCATTGTAATTTAGGCCAGGAGTGTGCAGTCTGTCAGTTTTTTAAAGCAAATGTCACAAAGATTGTTTCTGAGGTTCAGAGTTATTTGTTCTTTGCTGCCTCCTGCTGGCCAGTGATGTGAGTTACATTAATGGTGTCGGTCAATTATTAAATGTCTATAAGAATCCGGAGAGATAAAGATGCAAGTTGGCATTAGAACGTGAAAGGCTTATACATTTGTCTTTACCTTGCACATTAACCAATTTCTGCTACTTATTGGCAGCACAAAGTTAAACTGTTAAAATAGTATAAGAGTAGATGTTGAAAATTGAAGGACAAAGCAGGAATCCCTGAAGTCCACATCTGTCTAAGCCCTGGCTGCAATTAATGAATTAGTGTATTAGTGTTTATTATTTCTAACGGGTGATAATATCATGACAAATATTATGTATTAAACAGCAATAACCCCATATATATGTGTTACAGCCACCTAAGCTTGAGTGTACTCCCTGCAAGAATCTCTGCCCTGGAAGAGAAGAGTAACCCTTTGTTGGTTAGTGATCGTTGAATCTAAACAACATGGTGCAGGCTCACCGTGAAGAGGTTGGAACGGCGTTTTGATTGCTTGCGCACAGGAGTGGGTGTGCTGGCTGCTGGGGGCACATCGATCCTCAGCTCCTTTTGACTAGTACTCGGTGTAGAGGGGACAGATGAAGAATAGTCACTTAAGCTGCCCCCACCGTTACTGGTCTGTGAAGGAAGGGGATAAGTGAAAATTAGACATACACAGTTTGTAAACCTTCCTGTGTAATTCCATACGAAATGTAATATGATTTATACAGTAAAATATAAAAACAGGGGGATAAACTGCTATGATATCCTGGGAATCCCAATTGCCCTTAAATAGGAGGCTGTAAGCTCTTATGAGCAGGAACCTCTTTACCCACTGTATCAATCAGTATTGATATGTAATCTCTATATTCACATATACTTATTTCTATTGTTGATCAGAATATCTTGGTGCTTTATACATGTTCACAATAACAATACCACTAATAAAAATATGCACCCCAACTGTAATGGAATTGTAAAAATTCCTTTTCAGGTTATATTTTTACCTATACTATACCATGCATTGTCTAGACATCCAGAACATTTCTTCACAGTGGTATGTTGGGTATATACATATATGGCTCAGTTTGTTTATGTCAAGTGCAGCTACCTGACTAATGTGAACAGCCGAAACCTGTGTGGAACAGACAGACGTGTGGCTTGGGGAGTTTGGCAGGGACTTGCAGGGTCCAATGGAGAGCTGTTGCTTCTTACGGGTGGCTACAATCTTCTGGGCCACTATAAAGAAGCAAAGAATAAAAGATTGAGGTCAAGTGACTTCATTGATTATATAGAAAAAGACATTTGTGTGCCGTTGTAGCAGTTGTATGAATCTAAACAGATAGTATAGACCAGTGGTCCTCAAACTTGGCCCTCCAGCTGTTAAGGAACTACAAGTCCCACAATGCATTTGCCTGACTGTGGCTGTCAGACTCCATCATTGCATTGTGGGACTTGTAGTTCCTTAACAGCTGGAGGGCCAAGTTTGAGGACCACTGGTATAGACCTATACACTTCGGAATTCATCCTGCTGCTTTTCAGCAGTCATATCAATAAACACTAGTGACCTAGTTTCATTCACAACCACTTTACAGCTCCATGGACTCATATTGAGAGTTCACAGAAGCAGCTTCAAAATACAAATGTCACACTTGTAATCAAGCCATGATGCAGCCATACCTTCCACCACCAGACAGCTGGATTTGTTCATTAGCCTCAGTGGTCACCCTTCATGTGTGCGGGCAGTTGGCTACTGATCCAGTTATTTGGTGATCAGGCCTCATAATAAATGTTCAGATAGCAAGGTAAACAAGAAAATGGAGGGTCCCAGATTATACTTTTTTGGTCCTCAAAACGGTGTTTTACAGTAGGTGTGCTTTACATTAGCCTTATAATATGCAAAAAGGTGCAACATTGTAATACGTGAAATTTATGGATGCACCAAATCCAGGATTTGGCCTTTTTTTAGCAGGATTCGGCCTTGTGCCTAGCCAGACTGAATCAAAATCGGAATTTGCATATGGAAATTAGGGGAAAGGAGGGAAATCACATGACTTTCGTCACAAACAAGGAAGTAAAAAAAAACGTTTTCAACTTTTTCCTTTCCCAACCCTAATTTGCATATGCAAATTAGTATTTGGTTTCGGTATTCAGCAGAAATTTTCATGAAGGATTCAGCCAAATCCTAAATAGTGGATTCGGTGTATCCCTAGTGAAATAAGAAATAAAAAGCAACAAATGAATTGCATTTTCCTAACATATATATAGTTAATACAGACTGACATGCACTATACCAGAATACTGATATATATCTGGCACAATATACAGACCTCTTACTCTATTCTGAAATTTCATTATTAAAGCTGCATTTGTTCTAGTGCAGAATCATATGCTAAAGCAACTTAAAATATGAGACAGTGATTATTAAGCCACAGTAAATGCCAGGGAGTGGTCGTTGATCATCGAACAAGAAGCTTCTGAAGTTTCAGTAAAGGAAAAAGGAACAAGAAAATACAGGGTACATTCTGTTAATTAATTCAGCTTGGTGGGATGCACAAACTAAAAGGAAATGTTATGCCTGCTGGAGCAGCAGAAAGTATGTAATAGGTCTCAAAAGCCTAAGGAAACTATATAAATGAGTGCTACCCTGCACACTTATATACAAATAGAGCTATTCTCTATGCATATAAAGTAGTACTGCCCAAGATCGTATGGGTTCTGTTATCCGGAAACCTGTTATCCAGAAAATGTTGCGTCCCATAGACTTTCTTATAAACAAATACAATTTTTTTTTAAATGATTTCCTTTTTCTCAATAATATTTTGACAGTAGCTTGTACTTGATCCAAACGAAGATTTAATTAATCCTTATTAAGATCCAAATTACAGAAAGATCCATTATCCGGAATGTCCCAGGTCCCAAGTACATTCATGACTTCTCTACAGTTCGTATTTATGTGCAGTTATTTAGCTGCACATAAATATGAACCGTAGAGAAGTCATAACTGTACAGCAAACTTAAGCTGGCCATAGAAGTGCAGTTTGTAGCCTGTTATTGTACAACCCTATCTCTCAACCTGCAACTAACCTTTCAGATTAAATACAGTAGTAAAAGAACAAGTCAGATGATGTTCTGTCCATCACAGCAATTGTATGAAAGTTATATGAGACAGCAGGGTCGGACTTGGCCCCCCGCAGCGAAGATGCAGCTACAACCTCCGTCCAGCTCCCACCCCCCATGCTACTTTTTTTTCCTGTTCATGGGCGCAAATGGGGGCTGTGAGGGAAGTCGGAAGGGCAGCACCAATAGTATCCACAAGGGCTGGAGCGGGGCCCACAGGGTTTTTTTCCTGGTGTACTGCTGGCCCAGTCAAACTAGTAAGTAGTGTCAGTCACCCATTGATAATCAGATAGGCAATATATGCAGAGAAAACAGGGCCGAAACTAGGGGTAGGCAGGGTAGGCACCTGCCTAAGGCGCAATCTTTGATGGGTGCACTTATTTTTTTTGGTGTTTTTTCATTTTTACTGTGTTGGTTACTTTGTTGGCCTTTAATAACTGTACAGAGCTGTCCGCCCCAACCTCCTCATTGCTGCAATTTTTCCATTTTGCGCTTCCTCTTGCCCCACCTGCCGGCCTGTACCTTTATTTCAATTAGATGCATTGGGATGGCACATGCATGGTTGTAATATTTGGTTGTAATATTGATATTTATAGTTACATAAAGCACAAGTTACATTCATTAATGTGTTGCAAGATTTCTTTATTAAAAACTGAAATGATAAAATGGCACGTTGGGAAACGGTAATGTGGGACTACTTGTTCTGGAGAAGGGTGTCAATTGAAGCACCTGCCTAGGGTTACAAAATACCTTGGGCCAAGCCCTGAGAGAAATTATTGTTACCAGCCAAAAAAATCTAACCTGTCGAATAAACGACAGATCACCATGGTATGAAAAATGTCAGGACCATCCATACGGTCTGAAAATCATACAAAATGAATTTAGTGCAACTTTATCTTTGTGTCTGTGGACAGCTTTAGCTAGTTCCTGTGCGCAGCGTATTCTGTGCTTATACATCTAACCTATAGTTGGCTATACAATGCTTAATTCATCTCTTAGCCCACAGAACCCAAGAATGTAACAGAAAATGCCATTTTGCTTGTGGCTTTCTGAAAAGGACAGCTAAATGCCAGGCTGGCCATGTACTGTGGAAAATATGGAGTGCTTTGGTTTTTAATTTAAAGCAAAGATAGTGAGAATGAGGTATAAATTCTGTTTTAAAGGTACACAAGATTTTTACAAAAAAAGAAGAGAGAAAATAAAAAAAGAAGACAAAATGGAATGAAGTGGGACTGCACCTTTAATGGTGACATAAAATCTGAAGAATTTTCGGAAGGCGCTATTCCACCCCTGAGCGCCACTCGGCCAACACCATGAATCCTACAGTAGCCATAAAACATCCCCCCTCCCAAAACCTGACAACTCTCTCCTTGCCTCCCTCGCTCGCAACATTAAAGCAAATTTATCTTCATTTATGTCGCAATTACCTCTCCGGGTTGTTAATTTGCTGGAAATGGAGCTATTCTTTAATTGTTCCTATTAATGGGGGTATTTAAATGCGCAAGTAATAAGCTGTTACCTTCAGAATGGTACAAAGTCACCCACAGCATCTCTCTGTGCTGTACCCCGCCCCTCTCAAATTAGGAGGTGGGTTACCCACACAATGGATTTGGTGTAGCCCCTGTATTCTGGAAAGTCTGATGTTCTCTATCTTCTAACAGTCAATCTGCACTCTTTATAAATGAGAACGTTCACAGTACATATAATATTCCCCCAGTCTATCACTACAGTTTGCATAGCATATCCGCACCTTTGGCTCCCCCTCTGCTCCTGCCCACACACATTTAATTTGCAATAAGATTTTATAAATAATGAAAGCTGCTGTTTCATGGAGCAATTCAGCTGTTAAACGTCTGATTCAGGAGAAGAGATATCCCTTCCATGAAGCTCTCAGTGCTGCAAGATTTATAAGGAAAGATGAAAGACAGTGGGCACAGCATTCTGCATAAGAAAGGCCACTCAGGCATTGACATAAACACACATAACACATTCATCCAGGAATAAAGTTTCATTAGCTCGTATAAAAATGTATTAGCTAGGAGAGAGCTGGTTGCAGGACACTATGTAGGACTGTAGAACCTACATCAGTCGATGCTGTAAGGATTTAGTCCTAGCAAGCGTCACTACTAGAGATAAACCTTTGCAGTATCTCTCACCCATATACAACATGGGTCTTAAAGGAGCTGCAGTTGGCAGACACACATACAGTATTCCAAATATTGCATTGTGCTGCCCTTGACGAATTCTATAGTGTTTCATGTTAATCGGCATGTAATTCAATTTCAATGAATGAAAAAGTGACATCTTTTTTTAAGCATTGCTGCAACTTTAATACATTTAGGGCATGGTTAATAAGGGAAAGGCAACAGCAGTCCTCCAGGTATGTAACTGCCAACATCCCACAACAGCCCCCTAAGCAGAGCTCTCCAGCTGGGGGCTTACAAAGCCAGATGTGACCCTTCAAGTATATTTAATGGTGGTCAGTCTGCTCAAAGGCTCCACAGAGTTCTTTGCATGAAGATTTAATATAAATTGTCCCTCTAACATGCAGAGGTGCAAATAATGGTCTCACTACATGTACGTGATGTACACTTTTATATGTGCTCTGACTAAAGCTGGCCATACACTATAAGATCCGCTTGTTTGGCGACAACGCCGAATGAGTGTGTCTTTCCCCGATATGCCCACTAACGATAGGGCTATATAGGGCTAATCCAAACATATGGCCCTAGGGTCGAAGGATTACAACGAGGAGCAATGACTCAGACGGATCGGTTGGTGTAAAAATTAAATCTTCCCGACCAATATAGTAGTCAGATTGTCGTTCGTCGTCCCCCATACTCTGCCCTTTATTCGCAATTTTCATCATAAGGCCAGGAGCAATTGGCATTGGCGCATGGGAAATTTAAAAAACTATAGTATCTCCTGCATAACCCCAGTGTTTCTGAACCAATCTGGGCGTGGCTGGGCAGCATGCCGACCCCTAAAATCCTGTCACCCTAGGCCCGGGCCTCGGTGGCCTTTCCACAAATTCAGGCCTGGATATCGATCGAGAAGACCCAACGGAAGATAAGCTGCCGAATTGGTCTAAAGGACCGATATCGGCAGCTTTATCTGCCTGTGTATGGCCACCTTTATTGTGCTGGATATACATTAATGCATACAGAGTATGTGCATTTAAGTACCTTTATTATGCTATTGCACCTTTAGTGGACTAAGACACCCTGTGTACCTGCTACCTCCATGCAAACCTTAGTACTTTCAGTCACAGGCATGCAGCCACAGCACAGATCCTGGCTCACGTTTGCCTCACTACTCTTCGTGCAGAGTCAGACGGAAACCCTCTCATTCACTACACATTTAGAATATTTATGTGTTTCTGATAAGGCCGGATCTGCTGTTAACATCTAGTTCTGAAGCTTCATTTTGCAGCTCTCTCACCCTTGTACAGCTCAAAGCTCATCCGAGAATGCTCGGGGGGTACATTAATATACCTCAAAGGTTACAAGATATGGCCTGCTGGCTCCTCATGGATTATTACCAACCTTGGCAACTTAGCATCTTCTCTACTGCAGGGCACCACTGCCACCATCTGTACACAACAAGAAATGCAGCAACACAGCCAAAGAATCATTTATAGATAAGATAGTGAATGATGATAAAAAATACATTCAGTAATGTATATCATAAATTTACTTAGTATAAGTAATCCTGTATTACCTGGAAATTATATGCAGTTATGGTATCCATGTGCCCTGCAGAACTCTGCTCCCTAGGAAAAATATAAAGTCTATCTAATCCTATATCTATGCATATAGCAGTGCTGTCCAATGTCCCCCATGCATAGATGTGGTTTAAAGTTGTTGTGGTTCAAAAAGGGGAGTGGTCAACACAATGGCTTCCATTATCAGTCCTTTCCCATGTAGGCCAGAAGAATTCTGGCCCTCGGTACCCGAGATGTTGGACAGCACTGCCCTATGTAATTCTACTCACTGGGAATAATATACAGCAGGGGTCCCCAACCTTTTTTTTGCAAAGACCAGGGGGCAGCGTCCAATTCTGGTGCACCGGTGTCCAATTTGACGAGCCTTATTAATTCAGCACTAAGCCCAGTTCAGGACTGCCTGTGGCCTGGCAGTTGGGGATCCCTGATATACAGTGTCGCGGATCCTAGCCCTGTGCCCTAGTATATAATACAATGCAGCTAATCTGGGCCTGTGTCCTGTACAATTCTACTCACTGGATACAACATAAAAAGCAAATTCTAAGCAATTCTTTTACAGGTAATATTCTGAATTACTAAGTAATTCTACTGGTTCAAAGGCCAGATAGCATCATATCATATACAAAGAAGCCAGAGTAGGTCCATAAAAATTGCCTACATCCAGCTATGGGGCTCAGGTTGAACAGCCTAATATAAAGCATAGTACACAGAAAAGTAATAATACAGTGTCTACAAGTGCTCCCCTAGCCTCACATTTAACTCTCTGAACACCAAAGACATTATTTCCATTTCAATTATTTAAATTTTTATTTTATTTACATTTTATATTTCATTATTCTTATATACAAATGCTACCTTCCCATATTCCAAGTATAGCTTATAAGGTTTTATATAAGCTGAAAAAAGTTCTACCTGGGCTGCCCAAAGACTGTGCAGGGTATCCGAGTTAGGGTTGGCAGTGTGTATTGATTTTGCTTAGGTCAGGGCTTGACAGTCTCAGTGGCGTTATGTCTTGCCCCTGAAATTGTGCTAATTAGGGAGCCATGTATTGTGGCTTTGTGTGCTTCCAGACCCATGTTCCATGGATAGTTTAGAATTTCAGCTGTTGCTGAATTACAACTGGCAGCATTCTACCGCTAGATCATCAGGGTGTGAATGAATGGAGTTGTGTTTAAAGTCAGTACAGCAGTAAAAAGTTATCGTGTATAATGTTCCTACTAACATCAGTAGGGTTTGTAGGCAAGGTGGTAGGCTGGTATAAGCATGTACTGAATAACAGAAGTAATTAATGCATGGCTGTTTAATGCTACTCGATGCAACTATAAGTGACTCTGTAGTTAAAGGAAAAGTAAATGTTTTTCTTTTTCTTTCTGTAAATTTGCTCTAAAC
>CM044448.1:70855317-70870703 GCA_024363595.1 Xenopus borealis
ATGGGGCTGTACTCACACGAACGCATGTAGGCGCCAAACGCAGGTTCAGACGCAACATGCGGCATTTTTCCTGCTTCGGCACCTACATGTGTGAGTACAGCCCCATTGAAAAGCATTGACTGTGTCTATACCTGCGCTCTCCTGCAGCTGAACGCAGCAAAACGGAACGCAGGGGAGCGCAGGTAAAAACGCTCGTGTGCAAGAGCCCTTAGACTTGGCCTACCCAAACAAAAAAAATCACCCTCCGCCTATGCATTTACCACCACTCTTTGTAGTCTATGTATGTATGTATGTCTAGGTATGTTCCAGGCCAACATTCCTTAATTTAACCAGTAACCTTCTGTGTGGCACTGTATCAAATGCTTTAGCAAAGTCTAAGTAAATCACATCCACAGCCATCCCATATTCGAGGTCCCTGCTTACCGTATCATAAAAAGAAATGAAGTTAGTCTGGCAAGATCTATTACACATAAAACCATGCTGGCACAAACTCATAGTATTGTTATTTGCTATGAAGTGCAGTATCCTAAAGGAGAAGGAAAGGTTAAAACTAAGTAAACCTTATCAGAAAGGTCCACATAAATATATCAGTAAACCCTCAAAGTAATGCTGCTCTGATTCCTCTGTCAAAAGAAACACTGCATTTATTTCTTTCTGTACACATGGGCTTCTGTATCAGACTTCCAGCCCTCAGTTTAAACCTCCTTGACAGGGTGTGAGCATGCTCAGTTTGCTCCTCTTTCCCTCCCTCCCTTTTCTGCTGTAATCTGAGCCCAGAGCTCAGAATAAATCAGAATAAATATAGCATTCTAGCTTGCACTATTACAGTTAATCTATTAGCAAGAAAATGCATCCATAGCTTTCCTTCTGCTTTAAGAAAGGAAGAAAATGTGCCCTGAACAAGTGGTTCCCATATCATTTACTTTGATAAAGGTAGTGTCTTTATAGTGTATCGCAAATGGCAGGTTGTTATTTCAAGAAATGGGTTCACAGACCACCTTGGGAAATGTTATCATCTGCATCAGTGCTGTTTGCATACAGTGACCTAACTATTCACTATACAAACTGATTAGAGTCCAGGTTATAATAAAATGAATAGTTATGGGCGAATCTACCCAGTTTCGCTTCGCAGAAAAATTCGTGAATTTCCAGCGAAATTCACGAATTGGCGAAACATTTGTGAAATGAGTTGCGGCATGTTTTTGATGCGTCACGTCGTTTTCGTCGTGCGGCACGTCGTTTTCGTCGCACATAGTGGCGTTTTTGACGCGCATTGTGGCGTTTTCGTCGCGTCAAAATCGACGCGCAACTCGTTTTTTCGCAATTTTTCGCCAGGCGTTTCGCGAATTTATTTGCCAGCGGCGTCAGCAAAGGGAAAATAGGTATACGGCCTAGTTGGCAATGGGATACCTGACCAGCTGCAGGATTCTACATCTCATCCTACAACAGTCTATGCCTCTGCTATAATTTTTATTGCCAGCAGAGGGAGCTCTTTACTTACAAAAAAAAATATCTGCAATCAAAAATCAGTTGATGAAGACAAGATACTATAATTCAGCAACAGTTAATGGTATTGCAGTGTCCTTCTTCCTGCTGCTACTGCTGAGTGCAAGACAAAATGAGTACATATTTTCTGGGCAGCTCAGTAACCCTGTCTGTAATCCTTGAGAGAAAGCAGGCAATAACTAAATAATGTATTGATTGGGCGCTAGTTATACAAGCTCTTTGGAGACATTGACATCTGACAAATAAATATTCTGCAAATCAGGAAGCAGAAGATTCAGCCCAAACAATGCACTCATAATGAATGCCCCAAATAAAAACATTATGTGCATGGCAATCCCAATCCCAAGGCCTACCAGCAATGTCCACATAATTAACATAAAGAGATTATCTGTAAATCTGACACCTTTAAAATAGTTAAGGAAAATCTGTGAAATCTACACCCTCCCCTTCCCTCCCTCAAAAAATGCCATGCTCAGTGGTGTCCTTCACTTACCGTCCTGGAAAACACGCTCTACATTTAGCCCATAGGTGGCGCAGGTCTCATAATAAGTGCATCGCTTGAGGTCACTGGAAAGCTTTCGTGCCCGGCTGTCATCAATTACACGGGGGTTACTGCAGCTGATGGCATCTGTGAAAGTACATGTCATTCTTTAAAAGAGTTCTCTAAAGTACGCAGAACATGCCCAATTCAATATTTTGATGGTGTATTTTCTCCGTGGCAGGAAATTGTAGCTCCGCTTTAACACGAGCCAATCAGTTGCAGGTAAGAGCAGAGGTGCCAGAGCTGGAAATACTCAAGCCCAACTAAACACTAAAGAAATCTGGTAGCACTTAATGTTTATTTTAACTGCACTTTCTGCCTTTATTATTGTATTAGCCCATTAGATATTTAATTTTTTTGTTCTGCAGTACAGTGCTGTGTGCATTTGTCTCACTGCTGCAATTACAGTTACAATTAAATGAACATTTGGAATATTGGAAAGCTGCAAGGAATTCTACGATGCAAAAAATGCACAAGGGCTGATTCTACACAGACCAAGAATCATCCAATCTGCTGCCAATCGCTCTCCCCAATGTTTGTATCCAGTGGAACTACATTAGCCTGGATCTCTGTGCCAAATTTGCGTGAAAATGCATTATTTGCACCCAGGCTGACATAGTGCTTCTGGGAAGCACTATGCAAGGGAAGGGATTATTTCTCGGCCAGTGATTATAAACAGGTCAAGAAACAGCACAGTGAGGCACAAGTCCTTAAAAAACAGTAACAGCAAAAAATGAAAGTGTTTTAAAGTAATAAAATATAAAGCTGTGTTGCCCTAAACTGGTAAAACTGCAGTGTGTGCATCAGAAACACTACTATGGTTTATATAAATAAGCTGCTGTGTAGAAATGGGGGCAGCCATTCAAAGGCGAAAAGGCTCAGGTTACACAGCAGATAAGCTCTGTAGAACATAATGGTGTTATTTGTTATCCACTATGTAACCTGTGGCATATAGCTTTTTTTCAATTTCTGCCATTGCTGCACACCAGCTTGTGGATATGAACTATAGTAGTGTTTCTGAAGCAAACTAGTCAGTTTTACCAGTGCATGGCAACAGTACATGAAAATTTCAATACTTCAAACTCAGTAACAACACATTTTTGGTGTTACTGTTCCTTTAAAGGAAGGCTGTGGGTGTGCTAATGATAAAGTTGGTGAAGTCCAATGAAGTATGCAGGGAAAGAGTCACACAGCTTAGTGATCTTACAGTGCAGCTGGCAAAGTTATTGTATGAATGGTAATGTCAATTTTGCTAACTACACGTTTTAATGCAAGTTTACTAATTTTTCATTGCTTTGTGCCTAAAGGTTCTTACACATAAGCGTTTTTACCTGCGCTCCCCTGCGTTCCGTTTTGCTGCGTTCAGCCGCAGGGGAGCGCAGGTATAGACCAATGCTTTTCAATGGGGCTGTACTCACACGAACGCATGTAGGTGCCGAAAGCAGGTTCAGATGCAACATGCTGCATTTTTCTTGCGTTCGGTGCCTACATGCGTTCGTGTGAGTACAGCCCCATTGAAAAGCATTGGTCTATACCTCCGCTCCCCTGCGGCTGAACGCAGCAAAACGGAACACAGGTAAAAACGCTCGTGTGTAAGAGCCCTAATACTTTATGCATCTCAGCTTCACAGCCCCACCACACTTAATTGAAAATCTCCTTTTAGAGTGGCAAGTGGATGTGTAAAAAGCAGATTCATTTTTCTAAATGTTTTTACTGTAGTTGACCTCTTTGAGATAATATCTTATTGGTTACTATGCCAGAATAAAATTAAAGAGGTTAACCACATGTGACCACCACCATATGTGATAGCTGGTATGGTAAGTATTTTACACTGACGATTTTAATATTATCATATTTAGAAGAGATCACTTGTATGCATGAGTCTACTACGTATTTAGGTACGGATACACACACTTTTATGCGTGCTAGTGAGCAAGGTAGGGCAGGGATTACATTTTGCCATAATCCATGCAGATTCTATTTGATTGCTTTTTGTTTGATCATTTGGCAGTGCCATTATTAATACTAAATGCAGGGAAATGTAATTGGCACTCTCAATAAACTATAATATCTCTTTAAAGCAGGCACTCCAAAAAAGTGTTAAAATTTATGCTATGCACAAATGCCTGCATAATGCCTTAATTAATTTTATAAACCTTTTGAGTTAAATGTGCTGTGTTGATTGGCAGTGGCCAGCAGGAGGTGCTGTGCTCCCACTAACAACAAATCCCAATTACTAGCAGAAGTGCAGATGTGCAGAAGTGCGGATGACTGTGAGGCTGTTGTTGAGGGAGCCAGCTTCTCTCACCTTGAGTGCCTACCAGCACCATAGGGATCTCACTGGTGTTGCGGTAGTTGGCAAGGCGGCTGTAATAGTGGTAAACTGTCTGAAAGCTGATCTCATCTTCCAGGCTGAAGACAAAGATGACTGCATCCACCCACATGGCAAACTGGAGACGGAAACAAGATGTGAGTGAGAGAAACAGATGGAGAAATGGGGGAATAGAGAGAAATCAAGCAAAAGAACAACGCTCACAGAAGAGAATCACAGAAAACACCTTCACTGCTCTCTCCTAGAGCCATTCTTGAAAGAGGGGAAAGACAGAATGAAAAAAATAGAGATGCCCACGGTGGGATAGGAAGTATAATGATTCCAGGAAAATTAGGCAGAGAGATATCAGGGACAATGGCAAGCAACAGAAGCCAATGGTGGCCAGAAAAGAAAAGATAGGAGAAAGAAAAGATAGGAGAAACAACGGGGCCAGAGAGGGTCTGTAAAAGAAGCCAGGTAGGAAAGAATACAGGAACACTGAATGGAGGAGGGAGAGAATAGGAATAGAGCCAAAGCAGTGGATTTTCATGACCAGGTAAAAGTTTGAAAGAAAAATAAATAAAAGAACATTACAAATGAGGACCATAAATTGAGTTGTGCTGCCAGAGACTCCTTACTTGTGCTTCGGGGGGTCCCCCTTCATCCCTGATGAGAAGTAGATAGCTCTGTCCATCTACTACAATTTCCTTCTTGAACCTCCCACCTGCCATAAAAGTCAAACAGTCAGTCAGGGCCAGAGTTTGAGAGAGGATGCATCAGGGAAAAGCAGGGTGCATGGAGGTCTAGGGAGTCAGTGGACATTACTTGTGGAGAACAGCAAGATAACAACTTAGTTATAATACCAGATCTGCATGGTAAATGTATGGGCAGGATGTAATATTATGGAAAAAAAAGCAGCATGACATTTTGCCATTGCTAAATAAAGTACACCGTTTTTGAGCATGTTGGAGCAATGTCCTTCAAGTCTCAAGCAATTTCCTGATAGAGGTCAGTATATGGAAACCAGTAGTTCCTCCTTAGTCCAAATCTGACCCTCTGGAGGGAGTGGTGGCAGCCATAGTGTAGCTTTAGCCACACTATACTTACACTGGGCTGAAGAAGCAGCAGCCATTCAGTATGTAAGCAGTGCTACATAACCATGTTCTATGCCTTAAAGAGGTTGTTCACCTTCCAACGCTTTTTTTAATTTACTTAGTTTCACAGACAGTGCACAAGATATAAAGACTTTTTCCATTTTATTTTTTGTATTGAAGTTAAATTTTTCACCTTCTAATGCGGCTCTGGGAAGGGGGTCGCCGACCCTATAAACTGTTCTAAATTCTAAAGTCAACAGAATACATTTAGTGGATACATTCCTTCTCTTTGTCCTTGCTGAGCAGAATCCATGAGTTTCATTAAAGACAGCTGTTAGAATTGATAGTTGAACAGTTGCTGATACTGCAGATACTGCTGAGAAATGTATCAACTAAATACTGCAAAATTGTATCCGTTTAGAGTCTGTTACTGAGCTGCCAGACTGAAACAACAAAGACAGGAACATCAAACTTAAAAAAATTAATTGAACAAAGTCTTTATTTCTGGTGAATAATCTGAAAACAATTGAACTGAAAAAGTGTTTTGAAGGGTTTGAACCCTTTTAAATGAATTGTTCAGTCTAAAAATAAAAACTGGGTAAATAGATAGGCTGTGCAAAATAAAGAAATGTTTCTACTATAGTTAAAATTTAATGTATAAAGGCTGGAGTGACGGGATGTCTAATATAACAGAACAGGACACTACCTCCTGCTTTTCAGCTCTCTTAGTTTCCACTGATTGGTTACCAGGCAGTAACCAATCAGTGACGTGAGGGTTATGTGGGCCATAACTGTTGCTTTTGAATCTGAGCTGAATGCTGAGGATAAATTGCAAACTCACTGAACAGTTATGTCCCATGTGGCCCCCCTTCAAGTCACTGACTAACTCGAGAGAGCTGAAAAGCAGGAAGTAGTGTTCTGTTCTGTTAGACATTCAGTCACTACAGCCTTTATACATTATATTTTTGGCTAACTAACTATATTAGAAACATTTTCTATTGTGCACAGTTGGTCTTATCACTGGCAGGTCAATAAAATAACCAAAGTTCTTCCACAAGCAGTGTCCGTGTTGGTCACAGATGGGGAGGGGGGAGGGCTGTGCCAAGGACCACCAGACAGGGCAATGCTGCATAACAATGTCTTCTTCCCATAGGGGTCTCCCCTTCAAAGCTCAAAAATGTTACCACAAACTGTGGCACCCCGGCCAAGACCTACCTCCCCAAGCAACAGCAGTGCCCCTCAGTGGGTCAGTGGTACATAGGATTAAAAATAATGAAAGGCATGAACCAGCACAGAACAATGGCAGACTTGATGAATAGGGGTATACACACATACACAGCAAATCAACCCACCCACAGACCCAACACTATCATCCTGATCCTACAAACTAAAAAGAATTAAAGCTTATTGGCTATGAGCATAGCTCAGACGTCAGACAAAAGTTGCCCTACAGAGGTAATGGAGAGATGGCTATATTGACAAAGCCCCATCTCACCCCTCTGAGTAATAGAGAGAAAGGCTCCCATTAGATAAAGAAAATTCCCAAGCAGAAATTCCCTGCAGTAATAGGTTTAGAAGTTCAAGGGGGTTGCAGAAACTTTGTTCAGAATGTTCCGATTATTTGATAAAGAACATCCTACTCGTATATTGTTAAATATTCTATAGTGCGAACAATGCAAGTGCATTGGTATTGTTAGTATGGGTGCAACTGCCACATGCATATAGCTATAAATGGTGGAATAGTGTAGGCCAAGAATTAGCCCCAAGGCTGGCTTTCTTCTTTGTCTGCACCCTGAACCAGGCCCGAGTGCAGGCACAATCTGTGGATCTTAGCATGGAAATGCTGGAGTGTGGGGTTCCATGTGCAGGCAAAGAAGAAAGCTAATGCAAGCTTTGGGGCTTATTCTTGGCCTAAGCAAACTAGCAAAAAGGGTTTGCCTTTGCTAGCTGGTTGGTACAATGTACCTTTAGATATAGTGATGAGGACAAGGTTGGCCATCGGCACAGATCATTGCTCTGTAACTATGAGAGATTCCATATGGATTGCAAAAGAAAAAGAAACCCTAAAGTATTTGGCTCAGCAAAAGCACTGGAATGCGTAAATACCAGTTTATGAACTATAATGATGTGTAGTTCTTGCACATTAACTGCAATTTTCCTGTTAATTCCCTGGATGTCTGATGTGACAACAATCTGTGCAAATGCTGAAGAGAGGTGTTGCACACACACTTGTTACAAAGGTTATTAACACATTTAGTTTTTATTTACCGAAAGTGAAAAGAATTGGGGACAGTGTTCATTTTCCTTATATTTCTGATGTAAGATTAAAATATATATGGAACAACTGCAGATCCCAGCACAAGGCACTACAGATACTTTCTTTTGTAATCTGGTTGTTGTAGATAAATCTTGCAATAAAACAACCTTGCTTTAAATAAGAAAACTATGTCACATAGATTTCCTGTGTACGGTTGATCTATAACGCGAGTAGGGGACTCATTTCTTCCATCTTCATTCCTTACTATTTTTTTCTTTCCTTATTTTATCTGCTCTTTTTCTTAATTGTCACATTAATATATATTGTAACAATTTCCGTAATTGTTACTTATTGGGGCAAATTCACTAAGATCCGTAAATTCGCTAGCGTTAGCTTCGCTAGTGTTCGCTGCACTTCACCAGGCGTATTTCCGCCAGCACTACGCAAATTCACTAAAGTGCGAATTTACGCTCAGGTCGGTGAACGGTAGCGTAGTTGCGCTAGTGTTACTTTGCTAGGCAGACCACTGTTACGCTAGTGAAGCCTAATTTGCATACGGCGGGAACTTTAAGTTATAATAAAAGTATATGTTACAGCCACTACATTCCACTATACAAGCCCAGGAAACCTTTAATAAATTAAATAAAGTTGTCCTATTGCCCTACATGTGCCCCCTGTATAGTTGTGTTGCCATATGTTAGGAAATGTAGGGGGGGAAGGAGGGTAACTTCTAAATATGCTAAAATACCCGAGCATTTTTTTGGGACTTATAAAAAATTCTATTGTTTTGAATTGAACTTCGCCTAGTCTGACCAGGTGAAGTAACGTCTAGCATAAGTGCTAACATTGAGGAAAATGTTAGTGAATTTGCGAATTTATGATCCTTCGTCAGTGCGCAACTTCGCCTGGTGTAAAGGTGCGAAGTTGCGCACTGACTATCTACTTTGCTAGCGTAAATTCGCCAGAGCCGGTGTTAGTGAATTTCTGAAGTTACGATTTGACATCACGCTGGCGAATTAGTGCTAGCGTTAGACGCTTCGCGCTATAATGAATTTGCCCAATTGTCTTTGTTGTAACCTGAATACTTAATTTTTATTTTTAAACAGGAAACATATTTTTGTATAAAATAGAACTCATTTTGTGATTTTATCTAAATCCTAAAAATTAGGGATGCACCGAATCCAGGATTCGGTTCGTATTCGGCCAGGATTTGGCCATTTTGAGCAGGATTCGGATTTGGCCGAATCCTTGTGCCTGGCCGAACCGAATCCGAAAAATCATGTGACTTTTCGTCACAAAACAAGGAAGTAGAAAAAAAATTTTAGTCGCGCATGTTGCCCTTCCTCTCAATAATTTGCATATGCAAATTAGGGTTTGGATTCGGTTCAGTATTCAGCTGAATCTTTCACAATAGATTCGGGGGTTCTGCACTTTTATAGTGAGGGGGCGACCATATGCTCATTGTTATAATAAAGCAAAGAGTATCAGCCAATGAGAATAGTTGGTGTTGTTTTGCAGTAGTGACCCTAGAGAACAGTCAAAGTCATATTCTGCACGAAAAAG
This sequence comes from Xenopus borealis, assembly GCA_024363595.1. Lineage (NCBI taxonomy): Eukaryota > Metazoa > Chordata > Amphibia > Anura > Pipidae > Xenopus > Xenopus borealis. Next base: position 70,864,590 of record CM044448.1, read on the forward strand.
GTCCATACAATTCTGGTGCCAAGTCAAAATGAAGTTACTGGTTACCAAACAAAAGGCATGCTTCATATGACACCATAGGGCTGCTGACCTGACATGGACTATACTATAAAACCATTCCCTGTCCAGGGATTCGCTTGCTTTCCCTCTCATCACTAGATGCCAAATGTGCGGCCCTTCAGTCATTCTAAACTGAGAGTCCCAGCATAAGGGGTAGAGCCAGACATGGCTGATCTAATGAATGGAGAGACAGAAATATAGGACATGTTTAAATATGTCACATGGAGGAATAGATGTCTAGAAAACAAAGTTATAATTATGGAGGAAATGAAAGCCCTTAAGAATGAAGAACAACAGTTCTGAAGTTTTAATTCAAAATCCTTTAGATCCAGAAAGATCTTCTCAAGCGAAGGAATTTCATTAGATAGAGTGCAACCTACACAGCGGTATTACAAGCCCATGCCACAGTATTTCAAGCCATCTCAAACAGCCAGTGCTTAGTCTGTAGCTACACAATCTCAGTTGTTCTTTTACTGTAGAAATATGATAGCAGCAGCTTGGATTTTAAAGGATAAGGAAAGGCTAAAATGAAGTAAGCTTTATCAGAAAGGTAAGCATGTATATATTATATATATATATATATATATATATATATATACACATACATATACCAGTAAATCCTCAAAGTAATGCTGCTCTAAGTCCTCCATCAAAAGAAACAGCATTTCTTTCCTTCTATTTTGTAAACATAGGCTTCTGTATCAGACTACCTATTATCATCTTGAACCTCCAGGGCTAGGGCTTGAACGTGCTCAGTTTGCTCATCGCTTCCTCCCACCCCCCCCACCTTCCTGAGCTCAGAGTTATGAGTGAGCAGAGATACACTTAGGCAGGAAGTGATGTCACACCAAGCTAATATGGCAGTTTCTATACTAAACAAAGAGAAAGAGTTACTAAAGCTGTTAACTCAGGTATGATAAATCATTATGCACAATAAATAAAGTGTCATAGCTTGCACTACTGTAGCTAATCTATTGGCAATTAATTACTTCGGTAGCGTTCCTTTTCCTTTAATTTCCGATAACTTTTCCAAAAATATCATGGCAAGTCAAATAGGCAGTTGGGGACATTACCATGCTATCCCCACCAAAGCTGTACATAAGCACACCAACTAAAAACCCCAGGGAAATTTTAGAACGTTAAGACAAATGATGCTTCTACATGACACAAATTCTAGAGGGACATGGAGGGTGTGGGGTGAAAGTAACTCAAACTAGGAGATGCAAAGGTAACAGGAAGATAGATGGAGGAACACAGAAGATGGAGTTAACTCTACGTCAGATATCTCAGCCGCCTCTCTGTTTTCTCAGCCCGCAGTGAGGGTATATTTACCTGCATCCATATCTGTAAAGAACCAATGGGAAAGGCAGTGAGGGAAAGAAGGAGCTCAGACAGTCATATACCGGCCAAGGGTGCGCAAAATATAAACACAGAGAGGCCGATAGCCCTGGATACACAGCAAACAAAAGAGCAGATCGACTCAGAAAAAAAAGAGGTCTGTTATATTGAGGGTTATATTGGGGGGAAAGTGGCAAAAGAAATCAGAAACAGGCCAAAATGAGTACACTAACTGACAGGCCTAGAGAGTAGGGGAACACAAGATTAGAAGGAAATGGTAACAACTATAATGCATGAACTCCAGATATAACAACTGCTAATGGAAATGGTTTCCTTCTCCTTGCATCTTACTACATCTACTCTGCAGCACATAACAGGTTAATTGCTTTCTCCTCCATGTGTGCACCAGCACCATGTAGCAGCAACCAGGGACCATCAACTGCTACAGGTACTTCTATGATTAAAATTTACAGGGTGTCCGGGCCCCATGGACTTACCTTCAGGGGACTCCTCTTGCACATAAGTACCAGTGAGGTACCTATGCACTAGAGCTGATTTTCCACTGGCCAGGTTCCCCACAATGCCCTGCAGAACAAAAAGAAGAATCACAAGTGCATATTAAAACACATTGAAAACACTTTAAAAACACTTCTTAGATGGAAGGTCACCCTTTGGATTTCTGGCTTCTGAATAATGAGTGCCCATATTACCTATTGCATTCCCTTACTCCAGCTAATAGACGCCATTCTTAAAAATGTCTTTCTCCAGCAGCAACTGTTCTTAGAATGTTATTATTGTTTTTATTTCTTATAATTAAATATGCAAATTGTAAACAAATTATTAAGCTACTGAAAGCAGTGTTTGTCTGTATCTTTCTATTCTCTGTAGCAAGAAATTTTCCTTTTCCAGTAAGCCTTTCTATTCTCTGCCTTTATGACTAAAGTTTCACGAATTTTTCAGTCAGCACTCTCACCTCCACTTTGCTTCCATATGGTGCCAATCCCAACGGTTTCCACTTTGATCCGTTCAATCCATGCAAACGAAAGTAACTGGCGGCACCATCAATATTTCTTTCTTTAGACATAGGGCCCTATGTCCCAATAAAGGCTTTTAAAGAAAGAAATATTGATGGTGCCGCCAGTTACTTTCGTTTGCATTTATGACTAAAGTTGCCAAAGCGAGGTGTTCTCTCCCCAATATGCCCACCTTGAAGTGGGCGGTAACGGGCTGATCCGATCATGGGCCCTAGATACGAACAGTCGGATTGCGGGATCACATCAACGAACAGATGCGGCCACGATCCAACGGGATTTTTAGTCCCGTCCGACTTTCGGGCAGATATCGATCAGGGAAGCATGTCGGAGGGCACCATACACGGGCCAATAAGCTGCCGACTCAGTCTGCCGGCAGCTTTTATCTGCCTGTGTATGGTCACCTTAAGAGTTGATATAATGTAAGACAAGCAGCTGATTAACAGACGTATTTGCTGGGGAACCAACATGTTTTAAAAAGTAACAAGCAGAGTTGAGCAAATGCTGCTTTTAAAGGGGTGGTTCACCTTCAAGTTAACTTTTAGTATATTGTAGAAGGGCCAATTCTAAGAAATGTTTCAATTGGTCTTCATTATTTATTTGTCATAGTTTTTTAATGACTTGCAGTTTTCTTCTGTTTCTTTGCAGCTTTCAAATGGGGGTCACTGACACCATCTAAAAACAAACGCTCTGTAAGGCTAAAAATGTATTGTTACTGCCACTTTTTATTACTTATCATTCTATTCAGTCCATCTCCTATTCATATTCCAGTCTCTTATTCAGATCAATGCAGGGTTGCTAAGGTACTTTGTACCCTAGAAACCAAATTGCTGACACTGCAAACTAGAGAGCTGCTGAATAAAAAGCTAAATAACTATAAAACCACAAACAATAAAAAATAAAAACCAATTGCAAATTGTCTCAGAATATCACTCTCTACATTATACTAAAAGTTAACGCAAAGGTGAACAACCCCTTTAATAGCAAACATTTTTACAAATAACTTGAAATCAATGAGCACTATAACTGGTGACATCACCAAGCTCCATTTATTAAGATATTATTTATAGGATATTCATGGCCCCTGTGTATTATATGGTGAATACAGTATCCCCTATTGTAAAACATATGAATATTAGAAGTCATTGAATAGGTACACAACCATATAAATGCATAAAGCCGAAGGCCGAGTGCTTTTATAAATATCATGAAACTCCAAGGAAACTACTATCTTAATATTTTCCAACAGTGTGTACAATATTTATCAGAACTTAAGTGAGCCATGTAACAAATCACATCACTAAGCATCTATAATTTATAGAATATCTATGGCTCTTGAGTATTATAAAGCTATGATTTGTGAACTGAGCACTGTTCATTAAATAATTGCATACCTCCCAACATTTTGGAAATAGAAAGAGGAACAAAAAGATTTGCCACACAGAGCGTGGTGAAAATCTTTGATCACAACTATTTTGTGGCTACACCCCCTAATTACCATGTTCGTTTTACAAAATTTGGCAGGTTATAATAGTTTGAACACATTTCTGTGGTTTTGTGTGTTTTGCTAATGATGGTGAATTGCCCTTTAAGCTGCAAGTCACAGTTTCCCCAAGAGACCTGGTTGTTTTAAATTGTTTCCGTTGTTTCTTTGCTTATCTTAAACTGTTGTAAAGAAGTACCTAAGTGCACCTGCCATGTATTCTGGGCTCTCTGCAAAAAGCCATTTAAGTTAGGGTAGTGCCACACGAGCAGATTCGTGGAGATTTAGTGGCCTGGCGACTAATTACCTGTTCTTCTGGGCACCAATCTCCCCAAACTGCCTTTGCATGTCTTCCCGTCAGCTATAAGGAAAAGTCGCCTGCGCTAGGCACACGTGGTACTTCGTATTCCGAAGTTGCCTGAAATTTCCTCACGAGGAAACCAGGCAATTTTGGAAAACGAAGCGCTGTGTGTGCTTAGCACAGGTGACTTTTCATTATAGAGGAAGGGAAGTTCAATCAGATTGTCGCACAGAAGAACAGGTGATTAGTCGCCAGGCCACTTAATCTCCACGAGTCTGCCGAGTGTCACTACCCATAGATACATTGTATCTTTTTCTGGCTGTTCAGTGAAGGAGATCAAAGAGAAGGTCAAGACATTTCAGTAACAACACCCAAAAAATGGGACAGTTGGGAGGTATGGCATTGTGTAAGGGAAAGACCCAAACATCTGCTCTGTTATTACATTAAATATGTTGCAAACTACGCTGGACAGGTTGGAAGTGAATCTGTATGCATATAAACAGAGTGGCCCTTTCCTACACGGAAATCTTGTATATTATTCGGAATATGTACCGCCTGTCCCAAAACATAAATAAAACGTTTGCCGTGGACAACATACTTTCCGGTCAGGAGGTTGCAGTCAGGCAGAACATGGCAAGTAGGGTATCAAGTTAAAACCTTTTGTTGCTGTCCAGGACTTAACCCTTCCATTGCACTTATGAAAGCACAATGCAAGTCTAACAGGAATATATACTAATCCTAGGGTTTTCCTCCTTCCCTTCCACCTCTAGCAGTGCAGTATCCAAGCAGAAGTAAGAGTCTGCCCTGAATAAACAACAGCGCAGGCTCAGAGAAACAAAAGGCTTACCAGGCAATAACTAATCAGTGACTTGAGTGGGTGCCACATGGTTCATAACTGTTGCTTTTGAATCTGAGCTGCATGCTAAAGATCAATTGCAAACTCACTGAACAGTTATGTCCCATATGGCCCCTGTCAAGTCACTGACTAACTCAGAGTTAGAGAGCTGAAAATCAGGAAGTAGTGTTCTGTTTTGTTCTGTTAGACATCCAGTCACTCCAGCCTTTATACATTACATTTTTGGCTAACAATATTAGAAACATTTTTTTATTTTGCACAGCCTATCTATTTACCCATGTTTTTTTTTTTTACACTGAACTGTTCCTTTAAATGAGATGTATAGGCTATGTAAAAAACAAAAACCCCAATTTTGTACGCAATAATGGGTAATACATAGTTTTGGTTTTACTTGTTGCTAAAAATAATTCGTAACTTCAGAAAAAGCCCCCTTTATTGGAGCTCCCTCCCAGTAAAGCTGGCCATAGATGTAAAGATTTTTGAAAGATCCAATTGTTATCGTGAGACCTCGATTGTCTCAGAACTATCGTTTAAATGCCTGATGTGTCCATCAACTAAAAAGGCAATTTCAGGCGATATTGCCAGCAAAACTGAAGGATCGCAGCCTGCTTGACCCTGCAAACATAGGTAGATTGCATGGGGACCGATAAAGATTTTCTAACCTGGCCAATCAATCTTCAGACTGATGTCGGACGAAAAATCGTAAGATGTATGATCGTTTGTATCCCACTAACCACACGATAATTTGACAGATTGGTCAGACTTCCCTAAGATCGGTCGTTTGGCAGGGAAAGATCGTTGCATCTATGGGGAGCTTAACACAAGCAGAGACATGCTTCAGATCAGCCTAGCTGCTGACTGGTTCCTATCCTGCAGTGCAGTGTGCTGAGTGCCGCTGGCTCCCCTGCACAGCCTGGGAATGGAGGCAGTCTGAAACAGTACTTCTTAAAAGGGATACTGTCATGGGGAAAACATGTTTTTTCCAAACGCATCAGTTAATAGTGCTGCTCCAGTAGTATTCTGCACTGAAATCCATTTCTCAAAAGAG
>CM044448.1:70886957-70914907 GCA_024363595.1 Xenopus borealis
ATCACTCCAACTTGCAGTACAGCAGTAACGAGTGATTGAAGTTTATCAGAGCACAAGTCAAATGACTTGGGGCAGCCGGGAAATTGACAATATGTTGCGCATACCTGTACTATTGTGTCAGCACTGTGTTTTTTAATTTTTAAATGGAACCAGGTAATGGAGCCCAAGGATATTTATCACTCCTAAGGAAAAAAAAATCAGTAAAACCAAATATAAGAGTAACCAAAGCCAACTGCAAAAGAACCAATTCATGAAATTTGCATTGTGTGTGAAAACCAGATAAAATTAAACAGAGGAACTCTATGATGATGCATAAAAGAATTCTTAAACAAACTAAGATTTGCTTGCAAATTGCAATGCAAATTTTCTGACAACATCTTCAGCCTGGCAGACAACACACAGGGCTTGCTTCTAGTCAATAAATACAGGGTAATATGCATAAAAGTAAATGCAGAGAAATGCTGGTGCAGCTACAGCTCCATATTATCGATGCCATTCAACTGTTTACTTGTGGAGTATGGAATTTGTTTATTTTCCGTGTATGGGCCAATCACATGCAAGCAATTCCAGATCCTCTAGTCCAAAAACATACCAGTAGATATAATTGTAGGAATCCTCGATTAGTATGATTTTCAGCCGGTGTGCAGAGTGTCCAGACATTTTTGTGCCATGGCGATCGGTCGTTCAGTCAGTCGGACAGGTAAGAAGAATTCTGTCGGCTGTGGATAGGGTTGCCACCTTTTCTTTAAAGAAATACCGGCCTTCCTATATATTCTGCTTTTTTCCCTATTAATAACAGTGGGACCAGCCATCCAAAATACCGGGCAGGCCGGTAAAAAACCGGCCAGGTGGCAACCCTAGCTGTGGATCATATCTCTGCATGTATTGCCAATCTGAAGATTTTCAGTGGGAGACCAGCTTTTTCGGACATAACCTTTTTTTTTACGATTGCCGTCAGGGCAGAGCATCGGCTGATCTGTTCTTTTACTGCTTTATTTAAAGGAACAGTAACACCAAAAAATTTTAAAGTGTTCTAAAGTAAAGAAAATATCATGTATTGTTGCCCTGCACTGTTAAAACTGATCTATTTACTTCAGAAACGCTACTATAGTTCATATAAACAAGCTGCTAAGTAGCAATGGCGGAAATTGAAAAACGGCTAAATGGCTCAGGATATGTAATGGATAACAGATAACATTATGTTCTACAGAGATTATCTGCTATCTGCTGTGTAATTTGAGCCTTTTCTCCTTTGAATGGCTGCCCCCTGGCTACACAGCAGCTTATTTATATAAACAATAGTAGTGTTTCTCAAGCAAACGCTGCAGTTTTACCAGTGCAGGGCAACACTGCATTATATTTTTATTACTTTAAATGACCAGTAACATCAATATATGAAATTGTTTTAAACTGAAGGTTAGTGGCAAATCGGGAGATGGGTAGTCCGATTCTTTGACCGATATTGCAGTTTAATCTGCATGTTTATAGCCACCTTAACATTCTCTTGATGGATTTGAGTGGAGAGTGTGTGTGCATTTCTGTCACAGGGAAATTAGAGTGCAAGCTCCACTGGACCAGTACTGATGCAAATTTTGACAGTTCTGTAAAACTCAGAAGAGCCCATACTTTACTAAAGCGAGTCCATTTATGATCTACATCAGTGCTATCCAACTTCTGTGTTACCGAAGGCCAAACATTTTCTAGCCTACATAGTGGAGGGCCGATAATGGAAGCCAGTGTTGACCACTCCTGGTTTTTAAATCACACCCACTTTAAACCACACCCATGTTACCACAAGACAAGTCCAAATTAATTGTGGTAGAAAACTGCAGGCATATCACTCATATGTGAAAAAGTTGTCATATTAAGACATACCCTTAAATCCATATGCTTCATCTTCCCCTGTAGATAACTCAGCACCCCAGCACATGAAACACCTTAGGGGCCCCTAACAATAATTTATTTTCAAATGCTAACAAACTCCCAGAACAAATACCAGGCTTATGTTCCACACACAGAACAGGGCACACACAGGCAAAGTATGTCACACACAGGCAGAATAGGGTACACACAGGCAGAGTAGGGCACACACAGGCACAGTATGTCACACACAGGCAGAGCAGGGCACACACAGGCACAGTTAGGTTTGCCACCTGGCTGGTATTTTACCGTCCTGGCCAGTATTTTTGATGGTTGATCTCAATGTTATTAATAGGAAAAAAAGGAAGGCCGGTATTTTTTTAGGAAAAGGTGGCAACCCTAGGCACAGTATGTCACACACAGGCAGAGCAGGGCACACACAGGCAAAGTAAGGCACACACAGGCGGTGTAGGGCACACACAGATGGAGTAGGGCACACACAGGCGGTGTAGGGCACACACAGGCAAAGTAAGGCACACACAGGCAGGGTATCATCCAAAAAACTGCAGCACACAGAGAAAAATAACTCTATTGTGCTTTGTGATTTATTGGCTCATTTTAAGTAGACAAAAGCCAATGTTTCAGTCTGGGTCTCAGGTGTGAACAGTACAGGGCTTTAGGGGTGTTTACAATAGAGATGTTACAATTGTGAACAATACAGGGGATTAGTCTGAATTTGAGGTTTAAACAATGCAGGGGCCAGTTAATCTCTGTAGAGATACCATTTAAATTTACACATGGTAAACAGACACAGCAGGTAGGGGGCCACAGAAGGGGGGTCGTGGGCTGCCAGTTGGACAGCCCTGATCTACATCCATAAAAACATTGTTAGCATTTCTGAAAATATTACTTAAATATTGATTTATGAGAAAATGTATATTGCTATATTTAACAAACAACTATTTCTAATGTAACCATAACAATAAATATCTGAATGAAAAGCATGAAACAGAAGGGTGATTTAGACAAGCTGTTTCTGGACAGTGGTTTGAGATCTACTGATCACAAGCTTAAAGTCTACTGGTAAATCCCAATCTACCTTTTAGGCATCCCTGCTCGAATTTATAATTCAGGGTTGACACTTGCCGATACCAAAAGTGGGAAGGATCCTTGCTGGTTCAGTGTGTAGTATATGGAGCCTCCGTCAGACACACAAACCATATTTAACAGTATCCTCTGTATAAACAGTGGGTTAGCTTTCATAGACTGTGAGGGCAGAGCAACGATAGTTGTCCTGTCTTACTACCAAAAACAATGAGGCCTGAACATTCAAAAAGGATGTTATATAGTGAGAGAGATCCAAAGCCTATTTAGCTCAGGGCTGCAAGTGACCTTAATTCCAGTGCCCCAACAAGCAACACATCTGGGTATAAACACAGCACTAACACCCGCCCAATCTGGACTTTATCCCCAACGCCCCCAGGATCAGCCCGGTCTCCCAGCAAACACAACTTCAAACCAGAGCACACCAACAGAGGTCAAAGTGGCTAATCTCTCTAAATTTCAATCACTCAAGCGGCAGCCTTTTAACCTCTCAAGTACTGTGGAAGAACGCAAAGCTCCAACAAAGCACAGGACAGATGGTGCTGCGGCATTTTCCAGTATAAAACCCCTGCCTAATACAGTACATATTTCATACATTGTGGAATTTGCTGAAGACAGACATTTGGGGCCTGGACTTGACAGCATATAAATTAGATCACAGCGAGCAGAAATAAAAAGCAAGAGATTACATGCTTCTGTTCATTTAACAGGAGCAGTAAATTATTTGCCTTTATTCTTTTTATAAACAAACCAAAATCACCTCAGCACCAAAGGAATATATTCAGACATTGAATGAAAAAAATGGTGCACAATAAATGGCGTCGTTCGAAAGCAGTGGTGTCCAAACTTTTTGCAACTGGGGCCGGATTTGGTAAGGTGAAAACGTGTGGGGGCCGAACATTCAGGGTGATTTGTTTGCGATCCGACGTGCATCTGTGGAGTTCAGACCTTAGCCTGACATTCTTTCAACCCTTATTATTTAATTGGCATGATGCTGTTAATCAGCTGTGTGGGGCTATGGAGGGTACAATATATTTGCCCTTATCACCTCATGTGTTGCCCTCATTTGTAATTAAAGAGGAAAAGCAATAATAAAGCCAAATTAATATATCTGAAGCCCTGGAATCAAGTTTGAGACAAATACAGTTTAAATCTGACATTTTATCTAAAACTAAAGAAAAAATCAGGCAAAATGTTATGCAAAATGTCCCCATTAAAGGGATACTGCCATGGGAAAAGATTTTTTTTCAAAACACGCATCATATGGATGTGCACACTCAAAGAAAAACTCTCAAATTGAGTCAAAAGTAAATGCAGAAAATAATTTTACTCAGTATATGGACAAACAGCAAAAAATGTGATTTCAATATAGCAAAATCAAGAAATGCATAGCATAGAGAGTTTGTATACATACCACTTAGGGACAAAATAAGGCAAAAAAAGTAAACCACAGTCAGCGGATACACAAGCCCTAGTGAGAACCCCAACGTTTCGGCAAAAGCCTTTCTCAAGTCACATGACCAGGGGCAGCTGGGAAACGTTGGGGTTCTCACTAGGGCTTGTGTATCCGCTGACTGTGGTTTACTTTTTTTGCCTTATTTTGTCCCTAAGTGGTATGTATACAAACTCTCTATGCTATGCATTTCTTGATTTTGCTATATTGAAATCACATTTTTTGCTGTTTGTCCATATACTGAGTAAAATTATTTTCTGCATTTACTTTTGACTCAATTTGAGAGTTTTTCTTTGAGTGTGCACATCCATATGATGCTTGTATGAGTGGGGTTGTCTTGTAGGCATACCCTGGTTTGTAGCACCTCTACATATGCCTGGCCGCTGGTGATTGGGACTTAATAAATTTTCTTGCTACTTATATTTACGGAGTGCCCTCCATTAATTGATATTGTTATATTTTTTTCAAAACACATCAGTTAATAGTGCTGCTCCAGCAGAACTGTGCACTGAAATCCATTCCTCAAAAGAGCAAACAGCTTTATTTATATTTCATTTTGAAATCTGACATGGGGCTAGACATATTGTCAATTTCCCAAAGGCCCCCGTTCATGTGACTTGTGCTTTGATAAACTTCAATAACCCTTTACTGCAAGCTGGAGTGATATCACCCCCTCCCCTTTTCCCCCCAGCAGCCTAACAAAAGAACAATGGGAAGGTAACCAGATAGCAGCTCCCTAACACAAGATAACAGCTGCCTGGTAGATCTAAGAACACCACTCAATAGTAAAAACCCATGTCTAACTGCGTTCTATTCAGTTACATTGAGAAGCAGAAACTACAGCCTGCCAGAAAGCAGTTCCCTCCTAAAGTGCTGGCTCAAGTCACATGACCAGGGGCAGCTGGGAAATTGACAATATGTCTAGCCCCATGTCATATTTCAAAACTGAATATAAAAAAATCTGTTTGCTCTTTTGAGAAATGGATTTCATTGCAGAAGTCTGCTGGAGTAGCACTATTAATGGATGCGTTTTGAAATAAAACGTTTTCCCATGACAGTATCCCTTTAAATACTTATTATTATATTATTATTACTAACTGGGCAATGGGCAGAGTCCCCCCTCCTCCTATATCCTTTGTGACATGACATTTCCTAGGGAACTGAGCATTTCAAGCGGGGCCACATTTATATCCATCCTGGGCCGCAGTTTGGACTCTCCTGTTCTAAAGCTCCTTGAAATAACACCATGCACACATTTTAAATGCCTATCTAAAAATGCCCCAAAGTCTGCAGGTTTGCTGCAGAAGCGGGAGTTAATAACAAGAACATTATGTGCTCAAATATGTCACTACACTTACATTTTAGTTTGAGAAATGCCAGTGAATCAAAAAGAATGATTTTAGGTTCACTTGTATTTGCTCTAAGTGCTATAAAAGTTCAGCCTGCAGCTGCTTCTAGTGTAACAAAGGAAGAATTGTTATATAGTGTATATAGCGAACGTACATAAAAGCGTGTCACTGCATGAAGCAGCTAGTGAGCCGTTCTCCAGTCATGTTGTGTGACATTGCTGTGACAGGTCTATGGAAGGGCACGCACTCAGCCCATGCTGAACAAACACCAAACAAACTTAACAGCAGAAATTGCTGCCATCAGCTCTCATCTGTTGCACAACAACTTCCACAAAAGCCTCAACAGAAGTGACTTTGAAGAAATCAAAAGTTCCTCCTTTGAATATAAGAACATACCAATCTAAATGATTGCACATTTCAAATGTATGCCATTACCCAGAAAGCTTTGAAAATATCCTTTCTTGGACACTTTACTACCATTGGATGCTCAAGCACAACTTTAACTTGTATGTTTGTGTATGCGTGTGACCATAAAGCCTTTAGGGTAGTGACACACGGGCAGATTTGGGGGAGTCACCAGGCGACTAAATCTCCCCGAATCACTAACCTTATGTTTCAGTGTTTCAGTGCAAACAGCTTCGCCTAGATATCTCATATCTCAATATCTCGTGGGCAGGGCACTTTGGCGTTTGATTTATATTTGTTGCATAGAGTATTCACTTTGTGCAAGACATTTTCAGTGATTGCACAGGGTGTGCACAGTGGGGCAAAAAGAGGCACTTAGAAAAGTAGCATGAAAAGTGCAGCAAAAGGAAGGAGTACAGGATATACATAGTGGTGGCCCTAGAGTGGGGAGACAGATAAATAATCCACAATGTGAGAACACAGGGGGACAGTCATGGAATAGTGCTCACAGTAAGGAAAAAGGAAGGAGTGCATACTGGGCAAAAGAGAAGAACCATATGGAAAAGGTAACACAGGGGAATATTTAGATGGGCATGCACAGAGAGATAGAAGGCTGAATGCAGTTATATAGAGAGACCTGGGGGATATGGAGCAAAACACAAAAAGGTGGTGGTTCACCTTTAAGTTAAAGTGATCCTGACACTAAATTATTATTCAAAATATTAATGTACATCAAAAGTTACATATAGCTCATGTTTTTCACTAATAAGACTGCTTTTGTAAGTAATTGTTACTTGAAGTTCCTAAACCTGACTGTTTTGCCAACCTGACTGTCCCTTCTCAACTTGTCAGCTAGAGTTGCTCACAGACTGCTGAAGCTCAAATATGGCAGCACCCTCATAGAGGAACAAGGGAGATCAGATGTGTAATGTAAAAGCATCTGTAAATACTTTTATGGCAAAATTATAGATAGAACGCAAAGATAAAATTATGATAGGTGTAAAAAAGGTTTTAATTTTTGGTGTCAGGGTTTCTTTAACTTTTAGTATGTTATAGAATGGCTAATTCTAAGCAACTTGCCTTCATTTTCTCTTTCTCATAGTTTTTGAATTATTTGCCTTCTTCTTTCAACTCTGTCTAGCTATAAAATGGGGGTCATTGACCCCATCGACAAGACAAATGATCTATAAGTCTACACATCTAATGCTATTGCTGCTTTTGATTACTCATCTTTCTATTCAGGCCCTCACTTATTCATATACCCATCTCATTTAAATCAGTGCTAGGGTAATTTGGACCCTAGCAACTGGATTGCTGAATTTACAAACTGGAGAGCTGCTGAAAAAGTTCAATAACTCGAAATCCATGAATAATAAAAATGGAAACCAACTGCAAATTGTCTCAGATTGTAACTCTCTACATCATATGAAAAGTTTTTTATAAAGCGTTCAAACCCTTTAAAGCCACATAAGGGACTGATGAGCATTTTAGCAGCTGCAACTTTTTCTGGTTGCTAAAACTGCAGCCCACAATTGCCTCATATACAATGCTGGAAACACTGACTTGTTGCTAGTCACATAGCTTTCCAGTGATGAGAAACTTGTGTCATGAGGGCAAAACACTCATCATCATCTCATGTGGCAGTCCAAATGACTTTAGGAGGGAGAGCATTTTGCATGAAGGTCAGGTAAAGAGTGACTGGGAGCTGTATAGACATAGGAGAGAAACTTTGATAGGCTTCTGTTATATAACACAGAAACCCCCAATATTCCCATCACAGTTAATACCCATTTCAAAAAGTATGAATAAATGCCATTTTCTATGCTGAAATCCAGCTAACAGTTCCTCTCTTTCTGCATCATTTGAAATTCTGGCAGGGAAGGATGAACTAAAACACTGATGTTACAAAATCTAACAACTACCTCCACAGTTTACAGACAGCATGCAGAAACTACATAACCCACAATGTATTGCACTGTGATGTTCTAATTCTTATTGAAATCACGCGCGCAGGGAATTGTGGGGTTTGGAGGATGCAGGCTGAGGACAGATTGCTGCGGATACAAAGTAACAGTAGTCAGCCAGCTCAACAAAGTAGTCAGACCGATCAGCAGGAGTGCAGGGGACTAGGCTTTTTAGAAACCTTAAAAAATTATGAAAAGTCTGCATATTTGTTAACTGATGTATATTGGAAAGTTGCTTTGAATTATGCTTACTTTTGGAGATCCCCATTAAGCAATATAAAACTATGTCAGTGGTTTAATTATGATTTTGCTTTCCAAGAGTCTGTGAAAGGAGCTACAGGACCCAGCAAATGTTTGCTTAGCTCACAAAGGCTGGCACAAGCTGCCTGCATCACTCAGACTCCCATGATAATATCAACAATCACATGTGGTTTGGATTTCATTTTCTTGCGAGAGAGGATCAGGGTAACACGGACAATGCATTCCTGCTCCATCACTAGTAATAAGAAAAGAGAGGCAACCAAAACACATATTGGCCCTCATGTATGCAAGTCGTGTTTTGGCTAAACATGGAGCTCGGTTCCAGCTGCACATGCCCAATATAACTATCTCTCTACTGTGCAAGGCAAGTGACATGCATGCAGCTAACCCCCTTTGGCAATAAGGTTGGGCACCTCAAACCATGAGATCACTGAAAAGCAGTATATTCATAGAGATGACCATTGATTCCACAAAATATCTAGTTCCCCTTTTCATGGATTACCCAACAGGTTAACAGGCTAATTAAAGAAACAAGACTTGATCAATTTCCTGCCAAATAGAAGCAATGCCTTTATATTATGTGTCACCGAACATGGGGAGTGCCACCAGCCTAACAAGTGCATTACAGCTCAATAATAATAATGTCACTGATCAGTAATAAAAAAGCAAAATATTCAGACTGCACACAAAAACTGCCTTTATATATTTTTCTTGCCTTTCATCATCAGGTATTGTCACAAAAAAATACCCTAGTTAAATCAACTTGAGGTACAGAACTATAAAACTCAGACCGAAGCAAAAAAGGGCAGACTATCTGCTCACAATGAGGGCTAGGTTTCTTAGGTGACAGACTAATATCATACAAACAATATGCAAAAGAAAGAACCAAGCCTGTTAAAAAAAGGGTAGGTGTAGCCTTCCATTGCACTCAGTTATCCAGATAAACCGCGTAATTACAACGATTAGCTCACCTTTGTGCATTCTGGAGCCACAGCACATGATGTAAAAGGCTAAACAGACTTTGAAATTCTGAACAGCTGTAAGTTATTGTATCCAGCATTTTTGGTTCAGTAATAAACGTTAGGGTTATTTTACTTTTACACAATATATTAAGGTGGTAATGACATGTAAATAATACAGGAATCATGTGAATGTCATCCAAAACACAGCCTATACACTTAGGATCCAATTCTAGCCTAAAGTATTCTGAGACAGTCTAAAGCCCTGTTTTAGTCAATACACCGGATCCTGGGCATTACAAGGTTCTAAAGGCTGCTCTAATTCTTTTACTGTGGCACAGGACTCAAAACAGGTCCTTATACAGTTTAATAACGTTATTCTACAACAGAAAATAAGAAAATAGTCATTAAAAGAGGTAGATAAACCATTGGGGGGGGGGTTAAGAAGCTAGTTTTACAGCTAAATTTAAGTGCCTACTCTGTTAATAACTGTTTTATAGAAACCTAGGTTTTAGCCACTGCTCAACAGATCACAGGGGGTTCAGAAGGGCCCTGAGGGTTTCTAATAGGAGAATCTGAAATCTCTAGACAAACCCAAATATGGGCTCTATGCACAAAAGCTAGGATTGAACTGGTAACACTGGAAACTGGGATGTTCTCCATGTAGTTTACAAAATGGTCATCCCAAGGGTTCTTAAAAGAAGACCTGTAACTCATTTTAGTTAATTTAGTAATTCCTACAGGTTTATAATGAGAAAGAGAGACATGTCCCTAGTGTGAAAACCCTTTTATGTATGGCAAATTAAAACCTTGAGAGGTTAAAAAGAGGTCACACATACACTATACTACACTATATTAACACAATGCTTAGAAAACAGATTCTTCAAAACGCTTCTGTATGAAATGTTTGAACCAAATCAAGGGCCAATACTGTATGGTTATGTGTCAGATGTAACATTTTGGCCCACATTCCATTCCCTATGATGCCACCATGAGAAGCAAGAAGCTTTTTCTTTCAAAAAAATCCACATACTCTGCTTATCAGTTGGGAAGTTGCACTGTGTCCAGAGAAGAATCGTTTCTTTCCTTTGCTAGCTTGCAATGCAAAGTAGAAATTCCACGATCGTCCAACATTCCATGTATTACTCCAGTGCCTGTGAATTTATGATAATCACACTGAGAAGTCTCAACACAGTTCTTCTAGAAGGTTTATTCTTCTTCACCCCTGCAGCTGAACCCTATTGCAGAATTTCTGTATTGCAGTCAACTATGAAACAATAAATGCACAAATACTTTTAATTATGGCCCATGCTTCTTGGACCATATAGCTAAATAGCATTTTAAAATCTCACTCACAACAAAGCCTTCATTTTGAGAAGTTTATGCTTTTTACAGAATCAGGTAACTGCCCTTTTATGGGCCCTTTCTATTTCTTTTAAAGACCCTTTTGGCTTCTATGGCTGTAAAAACAAACACAGAGAATGGATGTCTCCCCTGCGAGAAGGCTATTGCTTGTATCTGAATGCTGAATGAATGTGACAGGTATCGTGAGATACAATCCTGCAGCCGGCACACGTGTGTTACAAAGTAGCAAAAGTGACCTAGTGACCCAAATTGCAACAAAGAAACATCCCTTTACCCTCAGGGTCTAATGGGAATGAATGGGAGCAAACTGCATTTAATTCATCACTCTGCATTACAAAATTCCACAGAAAGGATTGTAGATTATTCACACTTGGAGTAAATGATATAACATTTAGGCAATAGGATTATTTTGAAAACAAACAAGTTCTTTTTTAAGCAACCAATTGCTTCTGAGATGTAGCCAGCTCACAACTAAAAGCGTAACTATTAGGTATTTATGTCACAAACTTCTGCTTCCAGATATGCATGGATTTACCCCCCACCCTACACACATACTAAGAGATATATGTCTGCGTTATTATATGACAGCACAGGACAAATTTGAACCGAGAGACATATTACTACTGCTACTACTACTACTACCAACGTCATGATGTTGCAGAATACCAAGCAAGCTACTATCACATGCATCATAACTGTAATCTACATGCTACAATTCTATTTGCGGATTTGCATTTTCTGAATAGATATACCACTACTTTTCAATGATACCAGTAATGCACTGTTTTGTATCCTATGGGTCAGAACAAAAATATGGGTCCCCATGCTGTTTAGAATGAGTCTCCCTGGTCCTTGTAAAGGTTGCATCCTTCAATAAAAGATAGTTACTAAAACAAGCTGCGTAACTAAACCAATTTCTTGGTCACAGAGCTGATTTCTAACTTACGTTGGGACCCAAGAGAAAAAGGGTAAGAAACATTGCTACATTGGAAAATATTACACCAACGTCAAAGAATGTTCTATTAAAACTAATACAACCATATGATGATAATTCCTACAGAACTCTTTCAAAGAGAAAGAAGCACCATATTACTGAGGGCAGACGCAAAGGAAATTCTCAGAAACTTTGAAATATACAGTAATACACATTTCTAAGTTATTTGATTCTGAATCTGGAAGGAATGTAGCAGAATGCAGCTAAAAACGGGCTTCAAGGAAAGCCAAGTTCTGCTACTTTGTTTCAGGAGTCAGAAACCAGACAACAGATAAACAAATAAACTTTCAAATGCAAACACATTTACAAATAATGTTGAAATAATTTAAACTGTATAATTGAGGTGTATTCAAACCTTTAGAATTTTTTTTCTTTTATGGGTGGGGTTTCCCTCTATGTGAAATAGCACACTACTAGACACTAGAATGCAGCTGAGCAACTACAAATCTGTTTTAATGACAGAACCTAACCAGCTACATTACTTGGTCCAGAAGTACAACAGCTTATTTCCAGATTCACAGAGGGACCAAGTTACCTGAAACGTCTGTCTATCTCTACCTATCTGCACCATTGTTTTGTGGGCTGAACTGATGATGACTGTATTACCTAATGGAATGGATTTTAAACACGAGTGTAAAGCTTGAGGAGAAATATGGAGTTAAAATAGGTAACACGCAAACTAGCTCCATTGTGAAACAAATGGTCAAAGAAAAAAAAAAAGCACCTTTAAAAGGAGATCCATTAACGCTCTCTGTGCTGGACTGAATGTTATCTGTTGCTGTTCTTTTTAAGCTGCTAAAGTATCCTCTAGTCCTGGGTGAGTGGCCCCCAGGGAAAGCAAATGAAGCTGGCGAGCCGTCCTTCCTGGAGAAGATTCCACTGAAGAACCTGAGCAGTTTCCTCTCATGGCCTTTCCTGTCCAACTCCAGTTGCTCAGACAGCTTATGGAGGTCACTGTTATCCAGGGTCCTGTTCTTGCTCTTGCTCCGCTCCCATCTCTCAAGGTCTGTGAGGGGGTCACTTTTGTTCAACACTTCCCCCACGTCAAGGGTATTCCTCTTTTCCAATGTGTTGGTATCGGTGGCGGAAACGTGCGTTTGCTCCCTGACTTCTGCTGGATGGTGAGTAAGGCAGCTGGAGCTGCTATGGTGCTTCTCTCTGGTCAGGCTCCTAAACCTCAGCTCTCCATTCCAGTGGCGAAAACTGAAGCTTCTCCTCAGGAGACTGGGGTGTCTCTTCTCAGAAAGCCTCTCTGGCCCAGCTTTACCCCAGTCCTCTGATAGGACTGATTTTTTAGGTGTCAGGGAAGAGATGCCCTTATCAGGGGACTTTGTGCTATTGTAATCTGAGGGCTTTTGGCAGGATTCTTCCTTAGGAACGTCTTGAGGACTCTGAAGACCATGGTTGGCCCTGGGACCCCTTTCAATTGTATGGCAGCTTCCAGGTATCTCCACCATAGGGGAGACTGTATCCTTAGCACAGCTGTCCCAGAGCTCTCCACAGCCAGCTGACTGGTCCCCAGGTGAACCCCCAATCTTGCCTATCTTCCCCCCAGATGATGACTTGCTCACCCTCAGCCTGCCCAGTTCCAGCTGCCCGGTACTGCGGGTCCTGAAGTTCCTGAGGCCAGTCTGTATAGAGAATGTATCCAGCTCCTCTCCCTCCTCCTCTGGACACCTCTCCAGCCGACTCTCTGCCAGCAGCTCCTTCTTCACCAGGGTCAGCGAGATGCGGTACACGGTCTTTCTCTGGGGGGTTCCTCGTTCCATTGGAGGCGGAGCGGGGTCAAGCAGGTACATGGTTGGAAAGAAAAATTGAACGCGCCCCCACCGTGTGAGCACCAGGACGGGGACGATGAGACAGTCCTAGCCCCTCTCCCCGGCTCTCCCTTCCCTCCGCTGCCGGGTGTACCCCACGAGCAGAGCCGGGGAGAGATTCGCCGACACAGACATGGAGAAAGCGGGACAGCAGCGAGCAAAGCCCGCAGGAAACTGACACGGAGAGACTGGCAGAGAGTCTGGAGAGGAGGGGGGGAGGAGCCTGGGAGGGAGAAAGAAAAAATTGTCATCAAGTAATGGAGGCACACACCACAGGAAAGAGATGAATTCAGGCTCGCTAGGGCAATGCGATTGCAAGCTCTTGGTGCCAATAAGCGACTTTACAATGTTTGCTCATACATGATATACGGCTCTGCTGCAAACAGAGGTGACATCAAGCAAGTAATATACGGCCTATGACTCCCTCACTGCTGTGGAATAAAACGTATAATATTCCTGTCAGGGTTTTTTTTTTCTGTCCTAAAAATCACATCTTGCCTTGTGTTATGTGCACATGCCCAGTGCTGGGGAGAACAGCAATACAAGAGTCCCCTGAAGCCCGAGGTAAATCTTGTGGAGATACCTAACCTGCCCAAATTCTGACCCACATTGGTGCCACACAGCATTGAGAACACTATCTATGCAGCAGGTATCTGTTCTGCCTAGACTGGCAGCAATGTATAAGCTCTGCATTCTCCTTTCCTCCCAAACCTGTGCCATGCCACACACTCTCATTCCTTGGCATTGTGGGCACTTGTCTAACAGCAGCGCTTTAATCTGCACAGAACTCGGCACATTGCAATAGGTCTCCAATACATGCTGCATGAAATGTGTGGGGATGGCAGCCTGTCACAGAGCCTGGTATCTCAGCAGGGAACACTGGATATAATCCGTACACTGCAGGGAAAGCAATAAATGCAAAACAGACATATTGAGGCAAAAGCAAAGTGGTTTGCACAAAGCTGCCAATTCTCATTAGCTGTAGGAGAAGCAAAACCGAATGGTCACATACAATATAGTTTTAAGCACAACACAAGGATATGGTTACAAGACAAATGTGCATTTGCACCAATGCAGTAACTATAGCAACCATTCAAATCTACTTTCATTATGATAATGCTACGATTACATGAAGTGCTAACTGTATGTTAGGTTTTAAAGATTCTGAGGAATCATAGGGGCCTACCAATTTTCAGGTGCAGAAGCAGAAGTTAAGATCATGGTTACAATCAGAATAATATTTTTTGTTTATTATCCTTTATATTTATAGCACTGACATTTACGCAATGCTTTACTGTTTCTTATTCACATATGGAATCACTTAGCTCATGTGCTTAGGTACGCTCAACCCAGCATCTTAAATACACATCAAGGGCATGCACTAAAGCCTGTACAGGCTGTAACAGGCCTAAGAGCCAAGCAGCTGCAGGAGTTAAAAATGAGTTAAGCTCCATACGCTATGAGCTGCCATTATAAATTAGCTGCCAATGTACCCATTACAGCAGGTCTGCAAGGACTGCATTTACAATGTGCACCTGAGCCTGGTCCTTGCCCATTCCCTGCATTTCTAAACAGCTCATCATGGGACCAGCCTTCTCAAAGTTCTCCCTCCACAGAGACAACATCAATCCAATAAACATGTTGTCATGGAGAAGCTGCATTTTGTAGAGACCTATTGGATGGGCACTGTCCGTTTTAAGTCAGCCCCCCACCTCTTAAAAATATCATATACTTAAATCTAAGATTATAATATGTTATTAAACCAACACTCCAGAATTATATGAACCAGACAGTTAACTGCATTGTAGAGCAGGAAAAACAAGCAATGAAACTTTGTTTAAACAGACTGAGGAAGGAACTCATGGTTATGGATTCATTGATGCACAATGTCAACAGTTGAACAATGTTCTAATAATACAGGTATGGGATCCTTTAACCGAAAACCTGTTATTGAGAAAGCTCATAATAATGAGGAGGCCATCTCATATAGAGCAATTTTAAGCAAATAATTCTAATTTCTAAAAATGATTCCTTTTTTCTCTGTAATAATAAAACAGTAGCTTGTACTTAATGGTAACTAAGGTGCACGAATCTATATTGGTGGCAAAACTTCCTACTCTATATTTAATACTTAACCATTATTTAGAAGTGATCACTGAAGACATAATGGACTGGCATTGACCGACTGGGTTTTCTGCAGTACCTATTATTATAACCATATATTTCTTATTTATATTCTGCAGTGGGTATACATAGAATGCAAAAACAGAGATTATATACAAAACGATACACACAACCGATATATGATACAAGACAGCACTGCTCAGCAAAGTTTGCAATCTGAAAGTCGTTTTTAGCTTTTTTATGAAAATTATAATGCAAGGAAATGTTTCCTAATAGAATCAGATATAACTGCCTGTACTTGTATACACATAACTGATTGCAATGGTAGCAGGCTCTATTTTTTTGAATGCTATGCAAGCTATTTATAATGGAAAATGCCTCAACTGGATCAACAAGTAGGGCGGCTTCCACTCAATTTGCACACAGTAAGCTGTGCCCTCATAGCTACTTGTTTTCTCTCTTTCCCTAGTATACCCCATGAGCTTACACTGATAATACTTTTACTTTAATTATGAAAAATCTATGATGTTTTTGAATTCATAAACCAAACAGGGACAGTGAAGCTGTACTCCATCTTTGGTCCTTGTAAGGTAGATAGAGATCGGCCTTTTTGTGACTATTTATTTTGGAGTCCAATTACAATCATTTTTGCAGGCCACCACTTGCATCTCTGTTGGGTGCATTCACCACCCAGACCACTTCCATGCAAATACACCATCCCAGTTATATGAAGGGGAAGAAGCACACCAACTTGTTTTGGCTTTTGCCTTTATTGCAGAAACTGATGCACAAGCTTTCAAGGAAGGGGATTTGTCCCCAAAAGCTTGTGCTTCAATTTTTGCAATAAAATGTGACAAAGGCAATTGCCAGAAAAATTGCCAGAACAAGTTGATGTGTTTTTTCCCCTATATATAACCTGGATGGTTATTTTGGTTTACATTGTGCGTGGTTATTATGTGTACTGGTAATTTAATCCTCTACCTCACAAAGGCCAAACATGAAGTACTTTGAGTTTACTCAATTTTTCATGAGCAAACAAAACATTTGTAGACCTTCCCTACCCCACCAAACTCCTCCTTGTCCAATAACGAGTGCTATGGATAAAGGTGCAATGGCAAGTTTGCAGTAGAAAGCATCAGGAGTCACAAATCTGCCAACTGAGAAGGTATAAGATGACACAAACGTGTACAAAGCTGATTAAATGCAAGTTCAAACTAGAAGAATCCACCCGTGACACCATTTGATGCTCACTTTCCCCAGCATGTCCAACAGCTCACAAGAACAGCAGCAAGCAAGTCTCAGCACAAACTCGATAAACAGGATTCTTGCATCTGATGCATAAAGCTGCAGGGTTGACTGTTTTTTCTATGGAGAGATTCAGGAACATGTAAACTCTTCCCTAGCTGGTCTGTTTGGTTTTTCTATAAATTCTCTTATGTGTCACCCATCAATTTCCAGCATGATATTTCCATCAGCTACTACATTCTCTTCATAAAGGGGCCGTCCTCATGCAACAGGCTGCTGTCAGGCCTATGACTACTTGGGTATCCTATGTGTGCAGATACAAAAGCATCTGGACTTTTTGTTACTAACAGGAAAACAAATAAACCCTCACTCCAGAAAAAAAACCAAGTGGAACCCCACTTCTACGTACCCACATTGTACATTTTCCCTTTACAAATGTTTGTTATTGTCTCTGTGATAACGAAAATGTGTGATTCCACTGTAATTCCAAGCAACATTCCAATATCCATTAAACATATCTTTGAATGCAACTGCAACTGAAAGCAGTATTTGTTTGTGTCCCTTTTGAAATAATATAGCAGAAGTCAGTCCTCCAACAGGTCAGTTAATTAGCTGGCATGTGCTACATTGATAGTGGCTCAGAACCAGCAGTTTAGGTATCAGCTTTGAGAAAAGGACAATAATGTAAAAAAAAAAAAAAAAAAACACAAACAAAAAACTGCTTAGACTACGAATATCTACAACATACTTGCAAAGGTCAACTTACACCTTTACGACTATGGCAGACTTCCTGTGTGCAGAGCAGTAACCAGAAGGTGACCCAGATGCCATTTATACAAAGCAAATGAGGCCATAATTTCTGGGTGATGTTATGCAAACAAAATGCTGTTAGCCAACTTTTTGCTTCCATTATGGATTCCATGAATGCCTTTTCTGCACATAAAACAATGAGTGATGAGATGTTTTAGAGGAGGGATGGGCCGACTTTAACATTTTACATAGGGTTACCGGTAGGAAAACCACCTCTCATACAACTGTTAATATCATCTATTCTTTTGGAATGTTATGTTAGAATTTAGAATGACCCTACTCTAATATTAAAAGTCCAATGACACTTTTCTTTGCAGGAGGGTGCTAGGTGCCATGAAATATCTATCCAGCCCTTCTGCACAGAAGGACCAGGAGATTTGTGCTTGCAAATGCTAAATCTAGCAGTCGCAACTCAACACAATATTATGGCACTTAAATGCATATTTTTCTATATGGCCGCACTGTGCCCCATGCCATAATGTTAATAATGCACCCATTGCAACTACATACATATAAAACAATTCATGCAGCTTCTCAAAGCCCCATTTTCCAAAATGGTGCAGGTTATAGGAGAATGTGCAGTGGAGGCAGCTGATGACCCTTAGCATTTTCGTATTTGTAGAGACAAGGGAATGAGGTTCTGAATTTGTTCAACAAAAGCAATAATAAGCCAACGTCTAGTTAAAACCTCAATGGAGCAATATAGCCAAGTGAGCGGGAGGGGACATGTTCTTTTGGGGCATAAAAAGATTTTGCTTAACTTCCTCTGGATTAACAGGAATTGAAATGGCACAACGGTAGAAGGAACTTGTAATTTCAATGCAGTTTTGGTCTTAGGTTAAACAGGCCCAGCTGTCCAGGAAATGCCATTGGAATGAACACATTATTGAACACGAAGGAATCAATCGGAGCTGTTCTCTAAAGGCTTCCTATAGACTTCACCAGAAAAAAAAAGTGTATTCATCAGTCATTTGTACTTGGGCAGGGGAAGCAGTGTGTAGCAGAAAGGAGAAGGAAGTTACTGTTGCACCAGCTGTAGGACCACAGAATGTTCCAGGCAAGCAAGGGGTGCATGATGTTGTTTCATTAATGTCATAGTTACAATATGCAATATCACAATAATGAAGTTAAAGTAATTCCCTACATTGCTTAAAACATCATTCTGCCACTATACAGATTTTCAATTTGGCCAAAAATTAGAGTAAAAAATTACATATACATATATATATATATATATATATATATATATATTGGATAAAGTACCCCCTCTTGTAAATTATAAGGATATTATAAGTTACCGAGGAGTTTCATGACCATATAAAAACACGAGGCCGAAGGCCGAGTGTTTTTATACAGGTCATGGAACTCCAAGGTAACTTCTAATATCCTCATATTTTGCAACTGGGGGTATTTATTATAATACACAAGTATTAGTGAGTCATGTGACAGAAATGACATCAGAACTCACCGTTTATAAGGATAGAAACAAGATATTTACGGCTTTTGTGTATTTTATATATATATATATAATATATATATATTTTAATATAATTTGCAAAATGGACCAGCACTCCAATTATTTTCAATCAAAGTGATTTTTATTATTTGATAAAGGCCCCAATGATTGCCGAAACATTGGACACGTGAGTGACACTGAAATAAAAATCACTTTGAAAATAATTGGAGTGCTGGTCCATTTTGCAAATTGTATTGAAGACTTGACCAAGCACCTAATCTTCAACAGTGGAAGAGTGCAGGTACCTTCTGAACTTTTTATATATATATATATATCTCCAAGTGGTAACTTCACCATGTGAATCAGAGAACATAAAAAGGAAGAACACTTTGGGTTGGTTTGGGCACAACTTGAGAACAGTGGGTTGAGCCTGAAACAGACTCAACCATCTCTTCTCAAACCTTTGCTATATATGTGAGCAAAAAAAAGGATGCCTGGGATGCCAAGCCTCAATGGTTGATGGGCAAAGACATTAACTGTAAAACCCCTGGGTAGCACTTGGTGTACAGTTGTTTAACTCATAGCATAAAGGAGTACATTATTTACATTACATTAAATTAAGTAGTTATTTGCTCCTGGCAAATAATAAAGTCAGCTCCAGCAATGGCATACTTATGTTATGGTGCACCTAAGTGAACATTAAATTTCCTTAATATTGGGTCTACTAACTGCTTTTATTACCTGTCTGAGAGAGAAACCTAATGAAATAAAATGAAAGGATTATACCTGCAAAGGTAATTTAGAATTCTAACATTCTCTTTAAATACCACCTTCTTCAGCAGCAAACCGTTCCCACAGCAGTCAGGTACCAACCAACCTATTAACCAGAAGCTTAAGGAGTGATTTAAATGTAGGGCAAGCATGGGGATGTATAAGATGCTGAGAACTACAATTCAGCAATGCCAACCTATCTAAAGCCTGGAAGGTCACTGCTGAATGCCTTGCCAACTCCTGGTTTTGTCTATCCCCACTCCTACGTTTTGATCACAAGCTCTTTTAGACAGGGTCCACTTTAGCTCTAGTATAAGTTATTGAAAGTAGCTATATGTAATGGTTTATGTTCAGTGTATACATCCCATTCATTTTACAGCACTGTGCAATATGTTGGCACTTAATATTTGTTGATCATAATAATAATATGGTAGATGTGCAGAAATACCTCTCTGTTCTTATTATGTCCTGTGATATTTGGCAAGAATAGTGCTGTAACATGAACTATGTTCAAATACTCAGCAATAATCAGTCTGGAAACAGCTTGTTTAGTACAGGGCCAATAATGACATGTAATTTTTAGGACATATTGTGATGCCTGGAACTCAAGCAGAGGGTGGGGTTCAGAACATAACAAATGTATAATAACAGGACCAACATCAAGACTGCATTTAGTCTGACACACAGATGTCCAACTTCCAACTAGAAAAACATGTTTTCAAAGCATCTCACTAAGGCTAGGGCCACACAGGGTTGAAATCAGCCTGCTCATATCCGTAGACAGCTTCCCTCTTCTGTTTGTGTCTGGAAACATTATGTCATTTTGGTGAAATAAAAGAATGGAGACTTTTGCTCCAAAATACACTGATTGTGTTTGCACCAAAGCCAACACAATGGTTCTGGACAAGAAAGAAGGAGGCAGCTACTGTCAATGCCTGGGATTGAAATTGGCTTGCAGAGTGGCCCTAGCCTTAGACAGCTACCATGGTACCATGGAGGTGCTCTTTTCCAAACCTGCCCAAAGATGTGGATACAGAGACAGATTTAAACAAGTAGTGACTTTCAAAGCCAAAATCTTTTGCTCAGAAAAAATGTAATGTTTTTGTGCAGAATGTTTACATTTTGATTACAATAAGAGGTTCTTACACTAGAGACTTAGGGCTATGGTGCATTTTGGCCTTCACAGAAATCCAGCAGAGAAAAATGACAAAGAACACTTTTCTCCTTCTGTCAACACTAGTTATAGGAAAGTGCACTGTGTGACACATGGAGCAGTTACACTAACTTTGGTTATTGGTTGTTTGGGCGTCAAAGTAAGCCTCTCACCTGATCCCAGTTCAGGATGGCACTCATGGGCACCCAGTGCCCCAGCCACTGTGGAGCTACATTTCCTATAACATTCACACAACACATACTGAAGGGTCATTGCCTAAGGGAGCCAATCAACCTGCCTGGATTCTAGGATAACTTTTGTTTAGCTTTTGCAACTTTAGAAACGAACTCCAATCAAACAACAATAAACCTCATTCCACTCAGCAAGCCCTAAGTTGGAAACTTATGTGGGTTTCTTTGGGGATACTGTAGGGCCATGTATTTTACCTGCCTAGAGAAGAGTAGGGTAAGCAGTCAGGACTCTTACTGAGAATCAAGCAACACACAACTAAACAATCCAGTTCTAAATCCATATAATTTAACACAAGATCGGCATCCTTCCTTTCCAGTAATGAGCTGGACCATAATAAGCATATAACGAAACGAACATCCAAAACGTACCCTACAATATCTCCCTTTTTGTCTATACATGGCTGCTGCAATGTGCTAGTCCACATGGTGTATCAGTTAGTGATTAGTAGTCTTGTCAAATTCAGCGCATGAGCCCAGAAATTATTTCCTGCAAACATTCTTGTGGCAGGGGCCTAAATGTACACATAATAATTATGGGCTTCCTGTGCTTAATCTCTACAAACATATAGTTTTCCAAGAAATGATTTTTGTATATTTACCCCCAAATGTAATAAAAGGCACTAAGTTTGTCCAGAAGCAGTAACCAATGGCAACCAATAAGCGGATTGCTTTAAAACAGATGACTGGTAAAACCTACCTGCTGATTTGTTGCTATGGGTCACTGGTCCTGGGAAAACTTAATGCCTTTTATTAAATATAAATAAATATATATAATTAAAAAAAAGACAAAATCATTTTATCAAATCAGTTCTCTACACAGCCTCTATTTGGTAATAACCAGTTGCAGGAACTGGTATTAAAGTATGCTTATAAAGATGTATAAATACATTTACACAATTAGAAGTTTGTGTAAAATAAATTCTAGATTAATAAAGTTGTTTTGCCATAGTTATTCCTATTTACTCCATGAACGGAGATCAAGGAAATCATCCAATATGAAGGGAAGGATTTTTTTTGTAGGGCACATGAAACATATTGCGAGCTTTTGGATATATATTGTGAAAATTATTAGTGTACAGTAGTCTGTTTTATAAAACATTGGTTTTACTGACCCATTATGTTCATCCTCTAGCAGAAAACTAATGAGAGCATTCAAAGTTGCTAAGAATGAGAGGTTGTCCAGCAAGGAAAATGTGAGAGTGTGCACAAACGGCAGATGTTTAGTGCATTAAAAAGGAACATTTCCCAAGGAGATATACCAAGAGAGATTTTCCATTCGTAAGTATCCAAGATCAGGAAGTTTCCCAGAGATATGTTCTCTCCATATGGGACCCTTAAAGTGGGTGGGATCACCCCAGCTTCCTGCAAGCCATGGGATCAGATAGAATATCATCAGGTTCTTCAACTACAAAGCCTCTACATGTCTCCAGAGGCAATGGAAAATTAAAGAAAATCCCTTTGGGGGCAAACAGTAGTAGCCATAGAATTCCCCTAACACATCCCAAAAAGCTCTAATGTTGTGTTGGTCTGTGACACTCTGGGTGGGAAACTGCACCCAACATAAATATACTCAAGTAAGGAAACTGTTTACAATGAGAATCTGATATTGATGAAATACAGATAAATCTATATTTATATATTCTTAACCTGGGCAATATCCAGGGGCCACACCAATGGTTGCTCATTCAGAAATAGGCACCTAGTAAGCAGATTGACTATTTCACTGAGGATAAAAGACAGCTTTAACATACTTATTATAAAGATTTCTTTTAATACAAGGTTTACTGCTTCTGTTTGTTTTTATAAATGTAAATAAATTATCCTGCATAGTAAAACCCATCGAATTAAGTAGAAAATGTGCATAAACGGTATCTGAACTTCCAGAAATAATTATAGTGAATTAATGTATTTTTAGACAAACATGATTCTACAGATTGGAATAAAATCATAATATACTGCATATTTGCTAGTTCCCCTCCCCCTTTGACTGCCACTGTCCTCTTTTTCCATTGGGAAGTGGTGTATACTTGAATACTCTGTGCTTCCCAGATAATTGGTTCATTACCCACTATGGAAAGCAGAGAGGGACTTCAAAAATAGACCCAGAATCTATGACTTCAAAATGTAACAAGGTGAGGGAGGAGCTGAATAACGTTGTGAGTCTAATGAATGTTGGGAAATGGTTCGTTCAAGTTACATAGTTTCTGTAAAAACAAAAATATATTTATTTCTAGGAGTTGAGATAGCTTATTTCAAAAATATATTGCCCCTTTAACATGAATCCTAAACTTAACCCTAGTAGTCATGGAATTCTCACAGACATCTACTGGATAGATAGAAATGGCAGCTCCACCAGTGACGGTAATGTTTATGAAGGTTATGTGCAATTATTACCCCGTCTGGGCAGGCAAACTATATATATATATTATATTTATTGAGTATTTAAAAGAGACGGAACGTAATCTATTTAATAGATTTGATACATATTCACTTTAAATTGTGACATTCAAACTCATTTTAAGCACTGTTGGCGAGAATATGGTAAACTGTGACATAATCTGTATGGAACATTTCACAAGACTCCACACCCCAACAAATTACACCCCAAATTTGGAAGCAGCAAATTCCTAGCAGTACGGGAGATTTCAATACAGTGCTAGGGAAAGTCAGATCTGTTTTTATCATGTTTTTCTCACAAGCTTCTAAGTCGGAGTCAGACCATCATCTCCCCAGGGAGGAATTTTCATTTCCTGTGACATCTGATAGAGAAACTTCCTACCACAGAGCCAAACACCTTTCCAGCATTTGCAGTGGCTCACGTTGATTCTTAAAGGGGCACCACTAGCAAACTACTACACAAGCAACCTACAGAACTAAAACTCTCACTCCATTAGATATTAGAAATGTGTCCATAGTGAGTTTGTAGATCCTTTGCCAGCAGCAACTTTCCTTATGCAAATGCAGCACGAAAGCACCCAAAATTGTATCTAATTGCTGGCACCTGGACAAACAGCAGGAAAAGCACTGTAAAGCAGAACAATAAATTAGTAGAAGAAACAGGGGGTCTTACAATAAACAAATAAGTATAAAAATGCACATAAACTAAGAGCCAGTTCCCAGTTCAGGTGTTATACAAGTGCTCCAAGAGGTAGTCTTTGAGTTTAGTTCTAAAGACATTGAGGGAGAATTATCTCAGAAGAAATTCAGGAATGGCATTCCAAATGGAAGGCAAGACAGAAAGGTTTGATGCAAGAAACAGCAGTAGTAGTGGGGGGTGCAACCAAGTGGTTGCTCTGAGAGGAGCAGATGATTTGGTCAGGAACATATAGAGAAACAAGAGATGAGACAAATTTAGGTGTAGCGTAATGAAGGGCTTTGAAGGTTATGAGGTGGTGTTTGTAAGTTATTCTTTGCTTTATGGGAAGCCATGAAAAGGATTTCAGCAGGGGAGGTGTCTATACCCTTTTGGATGAGAGGAGGAGAATTGAGTGTGGAGAGATGGGTTTAGGGAGGTCAGTTAGTAGGTTACAATAGTCTAGTCGGTATAGGATGAGAGGATGCATGATCGTAGGAGGTGAAAGAAAGGGACAGATTTTGGCAATAGTGTAAGAAATGTGACAAGTTTTGACAGTGGTGTTAATACAGGACTAAAAAGCATTCCACAAATAGAGATAGTAAAAGATGATTATTTCAGGTTTTGTTAGGTTGAGTTTGGCGCTGGTTCATCCAGCTAGAGATGGCTAGGGGGTAGTTAGAGATTTCAGCCTCAGTTTCAGCTGTTCATGAAGGGGTAGATACATTTATTTGGTTACCATCAGCATACAGCATTAGGGTGTGAAGTTGTGCTAGTCTATCTACTTCGCTAGCGAAAATTCGCCAGAGTCGGTGTTCGTGATTTGCGAAGGTACGAAATGACGTCACGCTGGTGAATTTTCGCTAGCGTTAGCCACTTCGCCCTTTAGTGAATTTGCCCCACAGTGTAAAGGGAGAACAACAGCTAGCCAAGTACAGAGCCTTGCGGCATCCCTACATTAAGTGGAAATGAGCGGAGGTTTCATTATCAGAAGAGACAGTGAATGAATGGTTTATATTGGTTTATTTGGAATACTTTAACTCTGCTCCAAATTATTGCCAGAGATTCCATACAGTTTGCAATTCATTTGTGTACTATGCCCCTCACTGTATCACAGTAAAAACAATAGTCAGTGAAACCTTCATCCATAAATGCCATTTACCACACAACAGTTTAACCAAACAATTCTTATTTTTTGCCTGATTTTTTTCGGACAAGTTGATATGATCTATATGTCAATGCAGTCACACCGTGGCACTGGATATCATTAGCTAGTTCCCTGTGGGGGATTTAATTAGGCTAATATACTCTTCAAGTTATGTACCCATTTTTAAATGAATTAGTTGCATTTTTAGACTTAAATGTGTTCCAGGACATGCAAGTGACCACTTCTGGGACCAACCCATTCGGAAACACCACTGCATACAGTTCCCAGCATACCTTGCAGGGTGAAAGCTTTGACCTCTTTATTCTAATAAAGCATGTCAGCTCAGATATTATACTACAACCACCACTACCAGTGGAAGATAAACAAGTCAGACATCACTGAATAGAAAGAAATCATAGGCTTCAGATAGGGAACGTGGTGTCTCCCTGCTCGAGAAGTGAGATTATATGGAAAGGGACCTCACTCACACAGCAAACAGGTCTTTTTACTGCCATAACATCTGTTATTCATGTAATGCACAGTTTTATGGCTTTCTCCATGCACAAAGCTTAGGAACTAAGGTTGGAGCTTGATAAATAAAATATACCAGTAGCACACAAGGAACATTGGAGGTGTATTCATGCATGAGACAAATTTCCCATTTTCTTTCAAGCTCACC
Organism: Xenopus borealis; assembly: GCA_024363595.1. Taxonomy (NCBI): domain Eukaryota; kingdom Metazoa; phylum Chordata; class Amphibia; order Anura; family Pipidae; genus Xenopus; species Xenopus borealis. The sequence continues at coordinate 70,913,198 of CM044448.1, forward strand.
CTTCATACTTGCTTAACATGCACAGATAAGAGTCGGTGGGGCTAACAATAAAAGAAATATATGGGGTAAAACTACTAATATGGCAAACTGGGCAATAATGCCATATTTTTGTAACTGTATTACTAAGCAGTTATGTCTACAATTCCTTTGTTTTGACTCGGAACATCTTTAATGATGCAACACCGAGAAGTACAGAACTTGTCCAAATTCTGCCAAATAGGTCATGCATATGGAAATTTCAGACAGTATATATTGTAAACTTATAGGACTCTTGTGTCTTTAGGTAGTCTGGCCTTCTTACAGCATATTTTCCCTTTAATAGGGAACAATTATTTTACTCTTAAAGCTCAACCTTCAAATTTATATGTATTATTATTTAGTAACAATATGCACTTAACCAGTTAGTGGCTCAGTAAACATGCAGCACTTGCCAATCTAGCCACCAAGAGGATGGGACAAATTAGGATAATGAAGGCAACCAAGGGAAACCTATCATGAAATAACTGCATCGGTGATAGTACTTGCCGATAAAATTTCCTAAAGGTAGCCATACACGGGGAGATCCTCTAGTTTGGCAGTGGAGCCAAACGAGGGGATCTCTCCCTGATATGCCCACTTGAGTTGAGCATCAGGCTGGTCCAATCGTGGGCCCTAGGGCCCAATGATCGGATCACAATAGATGACATACGGGCGGTTGGATCGCGGGACTGCATCAATGACCAGATGCGGCCGCGATCCGACAGGATTTTTAATCCCATCTGATTGACATCTGGCCGACTTTCGACCAGATATTGATCAGGGAAGCCCATCGGAGAGCCCCATACAAGGGCCAATAAGCTGCTGGTCTTTCGGCAGCTTTTATCGGCCCATGTATGGCCACCTTAACACTGCTCGATAGATACATGTCTAATTTTCAGCCAGATATTACATGGGATGTCTGTCAGGAGGCATTCATACATTAGCAAACAAGCTGCCGGCACGGTCTGGAGGGGCTCAGTTAACCACTTTTTTGGCCTGTGTACTTTACTTAATGGAGACAGATTAGGGGGGAATTGGCTCTGACAGCTGAAAACCCAACCTGAAGATGAATTAGATTTGTACAGAATATTTTCTGCCCTAAATATTGTTGGAACTATGGCCGAGTAACTGATACGCAAATGTTTTTCTATATCTATAACCTTGTTATGAGCGAAGGGGTTGGGCCTGCAACATGAGCTTGAACTAAAAAGGTCAGACAACCACAGGCCAAAGGTATATAATTCCCTAGGAAAGCTTTTATTGGTTGTACAGGTAGTACAGGTTAACCAATCCTGCTTAAGTGGGTATTTAATAAGACAGCTTTGTGCGCAGACCCCTGTGAATTGTAAGGTCACTGGACAACATAATAGAATAAAATGTATCTTTTTCACTGCGGTTGAACAATCAATGGAAGCTTCGTCCAATTGATTTTCAATATTCCAGATAAAATACTTGAGGTTAAATTGAGAGTAAATGGAAAAAAACATAACATGGCTGGCATACTGTGATGGAGATAAATTCTAACCATGTCATGAGTGAAGTGATGTTAAAAAAAATAGGAATTTTGATAGGTCTACACATGATTAACTACTCCTAAAGAGTGACCGACCCGCGAATGATATTGCTTAAGGCTAAGTCTAGACGGGGAGATTCGGGGGCGATCCGTCGCCGGACGACTTTTCGCCGCGACGG
>CM044448.1:70916497-70950955 GCA_024363595.1 Xenopus borealis
GCGAAAAGTCGCCCGGCGACGGATCGCCCCCGAATCTCCCCGTCTGGACTAGCCCTTAAATGTAAACTCCTGAGACGGCTTTATGTGATCTATGCTTGGCATAGAAGGGTCTATTTACTGCTGTTGATAAAAAGTGCTAATTTGCTGTTGATTAATCTCATCTGGATATAGCAATGCGTGAATTGTGATATGCGGGTACTCTTGATGGAAATAAAGGGACAGACCTGCAAGCAGGTAAAACAATTGGAGCTGCCAATTTCAAGATCTCAGAATCAGTTATCAATATTAACAAAAGGTCTTGAAAAACTGTAAGGAAAAGTAAGAATATGTGTAGAAAATAAGTGATACATTATTATAGAAATATTGATTGTATAATTGTAAAATGTAATATACCGAATATGAATGGCACAATTATTACAAGGGCAACTATTAAAGTCAAAGTCATTTGGAATCACTATTTTTTTTTTAATTAGGGGAAAATATTTCACATTTTACCTATGAAAGGAGAGAGAGAAGAATGACTTTAAAGAGATTTTTCCCCAGTCCATACATCCTCCCAAATCACACAATTTGTGGCAGCTTTTGGCTGTAAATTAACAATTACATTCCCTTTTCCTCCCTCCTTTGTTAAAAAAAATTTCAATCTGGTGTATTATTGTGATATTGCTGGGTGGCAATGGTTATCTAAAACACAATTTTTGCCATAGCTAAGCACAGTATTCCACTTCCATACACCCATCCTTAGCACGCACGTTCCTGCGGTGGAGGGAATTCAGAGATTCATTTCAAATAATTAAGAGATCGGCTAACAGGAGAGGAGGGGGATGGGTCGTCTGAGGCTGTTTCCATGGCAACATCTGGAAAGAGAGAGGGGGCTTCAAAAGCTGGACAAGAACAACAAATACTCCTGAAACAGGCACCGCTGTTGGCTGAGCGATAAGAGGAGGGATTAGGGAAATAATGACTGCATGGCCCAGGTTAGGAGCAGAGCTTCCAATGGGATATGCCTCTCTGCATGCAGCTCTTTGTCTGCAAAATCTTCCATCTCCAGAGATGGTACCCAGGGAACAGAAAGCCTTTTATCTCCCAGAGGATGCACAATGTGGCATCCTCCCCTCTATACCAATCATCCTACAGGGATTCACTAGCATCTCTCAATGGATTCTTCATGTACTGATCAGAAGAAAATTAAAGGAAAATGACCCTGCTCAGACGGATTTGCCTCTCTAAGGAGAGGGAAATAATAATATCCTATTTCCTAACAATGCATGTTATTATTATACAGAGGGGTAACAATGCTACGATGCACCCAATCATGCAGCGAGAACATGAAATTTATAGAGCTGCAGCTTAATCCCCCTTGCAAGCCGAGGGGAAACCCTCACCATGGGCAGCTCAAAACAGGCATTTCATTAACTGAAGTGGAAGTTCCATGAATCTTGAAAATGATATTGCATGGCAGACAGGGACGAGACAGCAGTCATTTGCTCCTGGGTGCCATGTTAATACATTTAGTGGCTGGGTCAGAAACCTGTCTGCACTCTAACTGTCTGTTCTGGGCATCCGTCAGAACAGAATCTGAAAAGGAAATAGGGCAGTGGGGGCTTAGTATATGATGCTCTGGGCTGGGTTACTAATTTTAATCAGGGATGCGCTAAGACCAGGATTTGCTGTAGGATTTGACTAAATCTGTGAACTTTTTCATATGACAAGCATTTATAATTATAGTAGATTGTATATATTTTGTTTTAAAGGATGATTAAACCTTTAAAACAAGTGAATGTAAAATTGATGTGAGTGCTATTCTAAGCACTTTTGTCATTTACCTTCATTATTTATTTTCTTTTTATTCCAACATATTAAGGGATACATGTGCTGTTAATAGGAGTTAATTTTGTTCCAACTGCGCCACCTGCTGGTCAGAAACGGACCAGCAGTTGGTGCTGTTGGAACAAAATTAATCCATATTAACAGCACATGTATCCCTTAATATCTTGGAACAAAAAGAAAATAAGTAATGAATGGGCCAGTGGTTCTCAAACTATAGGCAGGCCGCCCTAATGCATCTTGGCTCAGTTGTGGGAGGCTGAACTTGAATTCAGCTAGGTTAAGATTTGAGAATACGGACTATAGTTTTCCTACACATTAAAGCGGAGCTTGAAGGTCAACTAAAGGGAAATACTGGGTGAAAATAAATATTCTTAGGAATATGGCTAAATTACTTGATATAAGTATTAGTGGCTGATGGCTGGACCTTTAAAATGTCTGAAGTGAGAATGTTTAACAACCATTGCCCTATGTTATGACATGCATAATGCCCACTCAGTCTTCATTGTGTTTTTGGACCACTGGCAAACCCCAGGTACTGTGCCCCCAAGTATCTAGTGACCATACACAAAAAGGAACCCTGATTGCATTAATAAGACTATTTTAAAGGACAAGGAAAGTTAAACTAAAGAAGTTGGCTAGAAATGTTGTACATTATGTTTTGTGCTTCTGTACCTGCCCCAGACAACCACAGCCCTTTAGCAGTAAAGTTCTGTGTCTCCAAAGATGCCCCAGTAGCTCCCCATCTTCTTTTCTGCTGATTCACATGTTCTATGCTGCTGTTATTTACTGAGCTTAGGGACCCACTCACAATACACAGTACACATAGAAAATAAATATCACAGTATAAGGCTGATTAGTCATTAATATGGATAATTACTACATGGCAGCACAGAAACCAGTGCAACTAGCATCAGCTTATATTACAGGGGAAGCTCATTTTCTGCTGGATAATTACCGACGACCCCTAAGCTTAGCTTCTCAACATCTGCTCAGAGCCCACTGAGCATGTGAGTGTCACAGACACTTTCAAAGATGGTGACCCCCTGTGACAAGTTTGAAGTCCTGGATCAGTGCTGCTATTGAGACGAAGAATCAGAATACAGAAACGTTGCGACATCCTGTGGACAAACTTCCAGTTATAGAATACTTCTGTAACAAGCAAAACCTAGGACTATTCTGTAAAACATATGCTTTTAAATGGTGTTCAGTTTTAGACTAATGGAAGTCATCTCAGTGGACAGTGTTTTTTATAAATAACAATTTACAAGTTAAGGGAAAGTAATGTTTTAGGATGCCTGTTACCCAGTGTACCAGCCATGCTGAAGCCTCATCTCCCTTATGCCTCTCACTGCTAATGAGCAGGTGAAGATGCAGCAGTTTGCAGGGAAAGTGCTAATAGAGGCATGTTCTTGATATAAAAAGGAGTGAGAAAGAGGGAGGCGCATTCATAATAGATGAAAAGATTTGTTTATGCAAATGAAGAGTACTTTTCTTATCAAGCTCCTAATGCTGCTACAAGGAAGGCATCTGTCAGAGAAAAAAGTAGGTCAGCTCCCACCGTCCTTAAAACATGCAGATAGAGATGGGCATGGAGGAGTATATACTCAGGTACCAAGTACCAAGGGGTCCCGCTCTGCGTAATTTAAGGTAAAAGGACACATCAGGTTTGGGTGGCATGTGGTGGCAGCCATTGGAAGCTGGGTGAGCAGTATTGGGGCATGCAGTGGCTGGAATGACTGCACCGCAGATGCTGAAAGTTCAGCTTTAAACAGGGCAAACTAAAACGATGTGGAAAAAAACATAAGTGTTCCTTGACAGTGTATTTCATAAAAATTTCAACACCAGCACAATCAGATGTTTGATATTCAAGCGAAAAACAGTTTCAGGTGCTGTGTGCCATCAGCCTAAATGGCTTGACAATACTCCCATGTTTGAAAGATGCTTAGTTCTAATACAATCAAATGCTAGGGGACATTGGGGGCCCCCTTTACTTGGCAACCTATCCAGTAGTAGATGTTTGATGACAAGGTTATTAATAGGCAAGGTAGATAAAATATAGAAAGTCTGATATCTTTTGCCAGAAAAGGTGGCAACCCTATTCCCAGAGCATACAGTATGGCAGCTCCTACACTTAGGCCTGAATAAAGTTTAGGTATAATGTGACAGCATTTACTATTAGGACACTTACAACATTGGCGTAATAAAATAATATACAACTGAGCCACAACAGAGAATTTTGAGACTCAAAATCCTGACCAATAAAGTATATGGCGAGTGTGTATATATAATATGGCAGTCCCATATATACTGTGCACTCTCCTGTTCATGTTAAAGAGGCTTTACAAGTGACTAACAGTCACATTGATTCTGAGGAATCCAGTAACTGGGAGCTGCCTGTCTATATATCAGTACATGTAAATCATATTCACAGGTGGACTAGTTGAATAAACTCATACCTAATGAAAATACGTTTCATCAGGCAAGTCATTTCACTCCTTTCTTGTCTACATTGTCAAGCACAAACTGCTTTATCCTGGCCTGACACATAAAACAAAGTCTCATTCATGTGCACGTGAGCCTTAATTGGCACCTTTGATTTGACGTTATGGTGCACTGCAATGGAGAACAACTTGATTGCACACTTAACCCAAGGCATATTCTTTATATAAGTGCAGAGCATTTTAATAGTTTATAAGTACATGTGTGTATGCAAGTGTAATGTTCTAACAGGTCACTAACAGAATAAATGCAAATGACTGATTGGCTAGTATCTATATTCTAAGTGCAGATGACCAATTAAATCTAATATATGACTATTTCAGGGGCTGGGCCCCTTTTGGTGTAGCAAATGCAGAGGCATTAGAGTCCAGAAATATTTAAAGGGTCCTTAGAATTTGATCATCACAGGCAAAGAAGATTTTATCCAGAATGTTCATCACCTGGGGTTTTCTGGGTAAGAGATCTTTCCTTAATTTGAAAAAACCATACCTAAAACACGTTTGCCAATGGCTGTTGCCGGAATCCCCATTTTGGATTGGCATATTTGGAGAGTGGGTGGTGCAGCGATTGTCCATAGGGTGCTGAAACACAGGGATTCAACCAGTTGCTGCCTGGACCCTTGTTTGAGAGCAACTTCTCCATGAGATGATTGCCACACATAGTAATCAGGCTGGTTTCGCTATTCCGGGCTATTAGTGATGGTACTAGGGCACGATTGTTACTTTGTAGCACAAGTTGTACCAACTGTCGTATATATAATTCCTTGGAATTCTTACTACTCAACATTTCTGCCGATTCTGCTACTAAACTTTGGAGTTAATTTATGGGTCTTATATTGAAATCCGATAGTAGTGGAATTCTGTTTGTTTTACTTAACTTTGTATTGTTTATGACTCATAAGAGATTATCTTTTAACATCATTTGCATCTGCTATTAAATCACATGTGAACATTTCGTTAAAGACAATTTCATAATGCTATTTCTATACTATTTCTATAATGACTATGATACTTGATAAGTAACTATTAATTGATATACAGATATTGGATCCATTATCCGAAAACCCGTTATCCAGAACATTCCGAATTATGAAAAGGCCATCTCCTATAGAATCCATTATAATGAAATAATCCAAATTTTGAAAAATGATTTCCTTTTTCCCTATAGTAATAGAACAGTACCTTGTACTTGATCCAGAAGATATAATTAATCCTGACTGGAAGCAAAACTAGCCTATTGGGTAAATTTAATGTTTACTTGATTTTCTAGTAGTCTTAAGGTGTAAAGATCCAAATAACACAAAGACCCATTATCTTGAACGCCCCAGGTCCCAAGCATTCTGGATAACGTGTCCCATACCTGTACTTTTTTTTTTTGCTTCTATATCATTATCATTACAGAGAAAATGGAGCCCATATTTTAGGATGATAGGTTTCAGATAAAAGATCACATAAATGTAGGTACACATGACCAGAGGAAAAAAAACAAGCCAGTGTATAATTAAGAATAACATTTATAAAATAAGAGCCCTGCCCTGGGCACTATGCAGTCCTGCAAATCCCACTTTATTACATTTCTATTCATTGGTTTAACTCCAGTAGATGTTTTGGAAGATATAGCAACATGCACGAGCTTGAAGTTCAGCAATCATCAAACAGATTAAGGTATGACAAGGGATGCTGGGTGAAAACCACGGGTTAAATATCAGTACTGTAAATTCAAGTTACAAGACTATGCTAAAAAGCATTAAGGCCGATAAGATAAAACTAGGTTTTTTTGGCATTTGGTGTGCAAACTGCATTAACACTTTGTTCTTGTCACTTGCAAGCAAAAAGTAATGGCCAGCAGGGAAAGCATTGCTGCTTTATACACCCCATGGTGGTATGTCTCACTGTTGGGGGACAGACATCTAGAGATCACAACAGGGGTTCCGTGATCCACCTGCCCCCAGAGGTCTCATTACTGAAGCTGGATAACCCAGATGCTATGAATTATTCACAGTATCCCCCAAGCCTGTCACTGGCAGCCACAGCTGAGCTCCTGAGATTCAGTCCACAAAATAACCATCTGAATTACTGCTAACAGCCTAAGCATCTATATATCAGTCTGAGTGCACTTTCCTTCTAATGACCAATAACCTGGCCTACTGTCACGCCATCAATCTATTGTGCTATGTTCATCTACTCATTTACATTAACTATCCTTACATTTGTCCTATCTTTGGGCTCTGTTGCTTGGGTGGGTTTACCCTGGGATTGTCTATTATGTTTTAGGGATGAGGTTTACCGTTAAAACTTGAGCTTAACAGAAAAACTGAAGATGCTCTGTGTTTGGTCCTTGCAAAGTAGATAATCAAATTTTCTCCTTTGCAAGGACCATGCAAGCAGCAGATTTCGTTTCCTAGTTTACCTCAAGAAATAAAAAATTTAGCTTTTCATGATTAAAACATGCAAAAAGTACAAGCCATATTCAAGGAGCTCACGTTGAACATGGGATTATACCGTCCCATTTAAGGGATACTGTCATGGGAAAATTTGTTTTTTTAAAAACGCATCAGTTAATAGCGCTGCTCCAGCAGAATTCTGTACGGAAATCCATTTTTCAAAAGAGCAAACTGATTTTTTTATGTTCAATTTTGACATCTGACATGTGATATATTTAGGGTTGCCACCTGGCCAGTATTTTACCGGCCTGGCCAGTATTTTTGATGGTTGATCCCAATGTTAAGAATAGGAAAAAAAGTTAAATGTATAGGAAGGCCGGTATTTTTTTTCTAAAAAGGTGGCAGCCCTAGGTATATTGTCAGTTTCTCAGCTGCCCCCAGTCATGTGACTTGTGCCTGCAGTTTAGGATGGAACTTCTTTTTGGCGGGCTGTTCATTTACTTAAAGCAGGGGCACATGGCAGATTCTGGAAGATTTAGTCGCCTGGCAAATAGTCACCTATTCTTTGGGGCAACAATCTCCCCAAACTGCCTTCCCCCTGACAATATGCCTTTAAGAGAAATAATGAAGGTGTCTGGAGAAGTGTAAGTGTTTAGCCTTAAACTGAGTCTGCAGACTGTGACTCCCCACTAAACAGTCAAAACTCAGAATTATGGAAATGACACTTTGGGGTTATGTAATAAAAGGCACTAAGTTTGGCCTGGAGCAGTAACGCATAGCAACCAATCAGAAGCTAGAATGTAGCAGTCACCTGTTTAAAAGCAAAGATCCAATTGGTTGCTATGGGTTACTGCTCCTGGGCAAACTTAGTGTCTTTTATTGCATATGTCCCAATTATACAAGCAATTGTAGCACAGATAAAATCCCTGCAATCAGCACTCCCCAATGAATCCATTTTAGAAGACAGATGGCTGGATCCAGAAAGCCACGTTAGGGAGAAAATAGCAGAAGTAAACATCGTCTGATCTGTTCTTTTACTACTTTATTTAAACTGAAGTTTAGTCGGAAGATGAGGACGTCCGGGATAATAAAACAAAAATGGTAAACTCTGGATTTAACCTAGGTTGTTTAGCCAAATAAAAGATGATTACAGTGCTGCACAGTCTTAGCAGATATTATAGAGGATCTAAAGATGCAATAAAATGGCAATGGTTAGCCTTTTAGTCTATAGCTTTCATGCTTGGGATAAAAGGGGTCTCTGTCATCAACTGCACAACATACAATGTAATGGTCTGGCAGTTGCCCAAAGCCCCGGAAATGCACTTCCTCCCCAAAGCAAAGGAGAATCCCAGCTGCATGCCCCTTCCTTGCCTCTCCAAACATGGAACAGACATTCATTGACACTATGATTTATCTGAAACCTCAGCCAGACCATTCACCTGGACACACAGATGTGCCCATTGCCCTTGGCTGAAGGACAAGTTAGAGGTCATAGATAGAAGGATAAGATAGGAAGAGCTGAATGTAAATAACATGCAGAAAGAGGTAGCAGCAATTATTCCTATAATAACCTCAGACAGTGAACATCCCTAGGGAATCTGCTTAATAAACATCATTGTCTCAAGCTACGCAGGGTCGGTCTAATTATAGGGAGAGTAACAAAGAGCCTGGTTAATGCACAGCCTACCAACCTGTCACAGAACATGTCACCCATCTAGAGATAAGGGAGCAGGGAGGTTAAACACAATGATTTTTACGGTAGGGACAGACATGGAGATTCGGGGAGATTCTGTCGCCTGCTAAAAAACGCCAGGCGACAGAATCTCCCCGAATCTCCCTGTCTGTCCCTACCCTAAAGGTCAAAGCCATGCCTGGGATTTTGCTGCATGTCAGCTCCTTGCAACCCTGTCCATTAGCACATCCGAATTAGCTAAAACCCTAGGTTATCTACCTAAAGCTGGCCATAGACACAAACATCCAATCGTAAGAATCGAGGATTCCGAGCGTGTGTAGTGTCCCCACGTTTATCGTGCCATGCCGATTGCATACCTCCCAACATTTTGGAAGGGACAAAAATGTATTTATTTTTTTTGCAAGTAGCATGGCAACATTTGTGACCACACCCATTTTCATGGCCACACCACCTAATTACCATGTTTTGCGGTCAGGGACTGAACATTGGCTGATCTTTTACTGCTTGATTTAAACTGAAAGTTAGTGGCAGGTCGGGAGATGGGGACGACCCATATTGCAGATAAATCTGCAAGTCTATGGCCACCTTAAATGAGTTGTTCAGTATAAAAATAAAAACTGGGTAAATAGATAGGTTGTGCAAAATAAAAAAAAATTCTAATATAGTTAGTTAGCCAAAAATGTAATGTATAAAGGCTGGAGTGACTGGATGTGTAACATAATAGCCAGAACACTACTTCCTGCTTTTCAGCTCTCTTGTTTTCCACCAACTGGTTACCATGGTGACCAGGTAGTAACCAATCAGTGACTTGAGGGGGACCACACAGGCCATAACTGTTGCTTTTGTATCTGAGCTGAATGCTGAGTATCAATTGCAGATTCACTGAACAGTTATGTCCCACGTGGCCCCCCTTCAAGTCGCTGACTAACTCAAAGTTACAGATCTGAAAAGCAGGAAGTTGGATTCTGGCTATTATATTAGACATCCGGTCACTCCAACCTTTATACATTACATTTTTGGCTAACTATATTAGAAACATTTTTATTTTGCACAGCCTATCTATTTATCCAGCTTTTATTTTTACACTGAACTGTTCTTTTAAGTCGTATATCAAACTTCCAAATTATATTATATTATATTTTTCCCTGGAAAATATTACCCTAGCAACAGGACTGGACTGAGAATCAAAATAGGCCCTGGCATTTCAGGTACACAGAGGCCCAATCAGCCCACATAGAGGCCCAAACAGTCCCCACCAGCCCACTAAATACTAACTTTCTATGGCACCTTATAGCAGCCCATCTGGCATTTGCCCTAACCCACAGATTGCCAGTCCGGGCCTGCCTAGCAACCATGCATATATTGGAATAAGAGACTGGAATATGATTAGCAGAGGGCCTGATTAGAAAAATTAGCAATAAAATGTAGCAATAACAATACATTTGTATTCTTACAGAGCATTTTCTTTTTAGATTGGATCAGTAACCCCCATCTGAATGTTGAAAATATTTCAAAAACTATAAAAAAGAAACAATTAAGGCCAATTGAAAGTTTGCATGGAATCAGCCATTTTATTATTATTTTTATAATGACCACAGGCAAGTACAAACATTATTTGGGGCAATACTTATACATCTGTGCCATACTTGTGGTGATTTCCATAGAATAAAATGGAAATCAATCTGGAAGATCTCTGGGTTTTCTTACACAAGGCAGAGACCCATTATCATGTACCATGTATGCAGCGTTGGACTGTGTATACAAGGCCCACTGGGATTGCTACCCCAGGGGACCCCCACACCCCCTTGGTGCCCCTGCTGAGGGTGGAGTGGCAGTATCTACATGTAGGATTCAGGCCTAATGCCAGTCTAACCCTGCATGTATGGGTGATTTACTGGCAGCTCTTGGGAACAAAAAAATTTAACCCCTTCTGGCATATCCAGTGCAGGTCTCAATATATGGCATGCTGCAAGGGTGCTGTATTGCAATAGTGACTTTTGGGGTGAGAAAGCACCTGTGGGTGCCATTGGGAAAGGAGTGAAGGATTATAGAACTGTGTTGTAACAAGCATCTACACCCATAAGGAGCTCTGTAAGCCAGCAGCAATGTAACCGGCTCCTACTGCTCCCTAACTGCCCTACAGACTGCTCTGCATTCAGCCACAGGCAAAAAACCCAAGATGAGGTGACACCAGAACAATACCATGTGCTGCAGACAGGCGATTGTGATGCAACACACAAATAAAGGCTGTTTAAGAGAGTCACGTTTATTTACAGGATGAACATTGGCCATCAGTGCCCCATGTAAATAGCATGTCCATCTGTAGCACAATTTGATTTGGCAGTGCAGGCAGCGAGGAGGATGAGAGAAAAGGAAACAGAAATAAAGAAGACTAATCTCTCTCCCCCTCTGGTCAGAAACCATAGCTGAACCTAATGAGCCATATGAAAGGAAGAACCCAGCCAATCAGGTAGCATAGAGACAAGAAGCCAGAATCCCACAAGCCTATTGGTTGCCTTGTTTCCTTGGTCTACAATTCTGCAGGCAGCTGGGGAGCAAGCCTACTGCTGCCATCTGCTGGTCAACACATAATATATCAAACTTCCACATTCATAGAGCCACAAACATACAGCTAGGGTTGCCACCTGGCCAGTAAAAAAGGTGGCAACCCACGGCACAGGTAGCTATACATTGATTTATAGATGTATCCATGCAAAATCATATAACATAATATAATATAAACAGATACAAGGCTTTCTTGTGATATTTTCCACATCCCTAATAATGTTTTCTCAGCGCCAATCACTTGAACTTGTATAAGGCTTGGATGCAGGATTAGGTGTTTGTGTGAAGCATGGGGGCAAAAAACCCTGGGATATACTGGCCTGTCTATTATCTGCCCGTCTCCAGGGAACATTCTCCAAAAAGCCAATCTCAAAGGTCATCAGCAGTCACCCTGTTACAGTGTCATCTGCTGAACTGCCTAAAAACCTCAACATTGGGCCACTATTATAGCAGTCTCTTTTACAACAAGAAAATGCATTTATAAACCATAAGTCAAGGCTAGATGCCCACTCCCAAACTGCACCTTTTACACTCCATAAATACTGCCCCATTTGTGTGTACCCGTTAAATAAAAAGCTGCCATGTCTAGCTACTTGATGTCCTTGTTCCAGCTCACTAGCAGCAACCTGAAATCAGGAACAGATTGGCTTCAACTACACTTTAACTGGTACAGGCAAATATGATTGAGGAGTGAGGGTGGTGTCATTTAGGGAGAAGGTGCCCTGAAGAGAGGCACATGATATATAAATGGCTTTCCTTGTTTAATAAACACAACAAGAAGCTGATCTTATTAAAACTACATCCTGCCTTAAACATTTTACTCATTGAGCTAAACATTTAAATAAGTCCTCCCCACCTGAGACACTGCTTAAGATCATATGATTTTGAGCTAAGTTTTATGCCTACAAAATGCCCACTATATATTTTTTTCTTATATGTACAGAAGCTGCAAGACTAGGAGAGAATGAAGCTCACACCATGCTACTGAAGGAGCCAAACTGCATACTAAAGTGGTCATGGCTCATATAAGTTACACTTTAAGTGCTAGAAGGGTTCATAAATAGCAAATTAAGGATGGCACTGCCCTAGGAAGCTTATCATTCAGTATTAGCCAGCCATCAACCTATAGAGTCGATTATACACTTAACAGATAATAGTAACCTTCATATCCCCAGCTACTGTGGAACTGTACGAATTCTCTGATAGCAGAGCCTGCAGGGGTTACTCATACCACCTTAGTTATACAAAATATAAAGGAAAAAATATCCAATATATGACTGCAAAGAGCTCAAACGGAGTATTAGGATTTCCCACTAGAGGGCAGTGTTAGCACAGAAATACAAGAATGGAATAGATGAGCTTCATTTACAGTGGGTTAGTGGGGCGAAGTCATGGTACTAATGCTGGCCATACACGGGCAGATAAAACTGCTGATTTCGGTCGTTTAGACCAATTTGACAGCTTATCTGCTTCCCGGTTGAAATCTGGCCACAATATCGATCGGGAAGGTTTGATTTTCTTCCGACCAACTCGTCGAAGCCCCTTGGCGTCATCGTAATCCGATCGTTTGACCATAAGGCGGAATGTTTGGATTACCCCGATATAGCCCTGACGTGTTAGTGGCATATTGGGGAAAGATCCGCTCGTTTGGCAATGTCGCCAAACGAGCCGATCTTTTCATCTATGGCCAGCTTAACCGCAGTGTAGCAGTCAGTACAAATGCAGAGCTTGATTTATAACCCCTCACTGAGACAAAGGGGTATATTTATCAAAGAGTGAAGTTCCGCCACTAGAGTGAAATTCCGCCACTCTCCATTCATTTCTATGGGATTTTTAAAGGCGTATTTATCAAAGGGTGAACTTTCTCTTTACCCATTGATAAATACGCCTTTCAAAATCCCACAGAAATGAATGGAAAGCAGCGGAACTTCACTCTTTAATACATTTACCCCTAAGTTTATTCTCCTCTATCTGGCTGGTGTGGACAGCACCACACAGCAAGTTCTTGTTTGCAGCTTTTTCCCATTTGCAGAATTATTTGTCCTGGAAACCCTTGATCTCCGAGTCAGAACTTCAGAGTTACAGTGAGTCACAGCGAAGCAAAGTGTCTTTAAGAAACTAGCCTTGCTAGTTACTGTTTTTACTTAAGGGAGTTCACTTTCATTAAACATTTTGACAATAATAATGACGGTTTTCAATTACGTTCACTTGCTTACTATTGCTCAAAAATGTCATTTAGATTAGCTAATTTGAGGATTTTGTTTAAGGATTTCAGTTTTTTGTTCAGCAGCTCTCCAGTTTAGAATCTAAGTAGCTATCTGGTACAGTTTAACTCATGTTAGAAACCAGACAGTGGCTGGAATTAAGGAACATGAATAAAGGTGGCCATACACGGGCCGATAAAAGCTGCCGACAGACCAAGTCGGTAAAGCCGACGGGCTTTACTGATCGATATCTGGTCGAAAGTCGTCCAGATGACGATAGGGTGGGACTAAAATACAGTTGGATCACGGTCGCCTCTGTTCGTTGATGCGTTCCTACGATATGACCGCCCATACGGCCTCCATTATGATCCGATCTTTGGGCCCTAAGGCCCACAATCGGATGACCCCGATATCACCCACCTCAAGGTGGGCATATCGGGGAGAGATCCGCTTGTTTGGAGACATTGCCAAACGAGACAATCTCCCCGTGTGTGGCCACCTTTAGAGAGGCCCTAAATGGAAAGATAATTGTTTTTTTAGGTGTCAGGGTCGGTGACTCCATTTCAAAGCTGGAAAGAGACAGAACAGGAAGGCAAATAATTCAACAAAAAAGGCCAATTAAAAAGTTACTAAGAACAGGACATCGGTTATACAAAATGTGAGATATGTTTTTAACTGTGTTACTTCCTTGTAAAACAAAACCACAACAAATAGAGAGAGATTAACATTATGGGAATCTTTGTACAAAACAAATATTATATCTAGGCTAATATTGCCTGACGTGCTCTGACATGATGGTTTGTCCTACTATTTCCATGCAGGTTATTGTGGGTTTTAGACTTCTTGGTGCTATGATCTGGAGCTACAAAAATACATATCTCATAAACCTTCAACTTCCAGCATTTTACCAGGTTAATAGAGCTTTGTGAGAAAAGTGTTGCTAGCCATAAACCAGGACATATTTGTGCAATGTCTTTGGCTGGCTAACACTTTCTGCTGACTTAGCACATACGTTATTAGGAGGCAGATTACGCCAAAAAGGGGTTATTAGTATACCCCTCTTTTTGACACAAGTTTATTCAGTAGGGCTGATGTATAAAAGTTATAAATGTTTTCTTTTTTACTACACAGACATACCAGAGAGATTCCCCGAAAAGAAACCACAATAGTCTGTCTGTGCTCACTCAGTCCTGTTCTGGCTCAGAATGTAAAATAACCGATCCCTTCAACTTTCTGAAGTCAGCTGAAGTTTCATGAGGAAACTTTGGATGAATTGGGAAAGCCGAAGTAACTTGTGAGTTTTCCCACCAATGATTCACTTTATTAGTGCTGGGAAAACATTTGGAGGAGATTAGTCGCCTGTGCTAGAAGAGATTGTGGGGCGACTAATCTCCTTGTCTCTCAGTGCCAATGGGAAAGCATCCGGATATTAATTACCAGTGCTAGAAGGGATTAATCGGGGGGCAGTTAATCTCCTCATTAGTCTTAAAGGGGAACTCCATCTTCCAAACTAAAATTTGATAAAGGAGCCCACATAACCTATACCCATCACAGTTACCAGTTTCTTCAAAAAGTATGAATAAATGCCATTTTCTATGCTGAAATCCAGCTGTTTAACAATTCTTCTTGTTCTACATCATTTGAAATTCTGGCAGGGAAGGATGAACTAAAACACTGATGATACAAAATGTAACAACTTCTCGACAGTTTACAGACTGCACGCAGGAATTACATAACCCACAATGCATTGCACTGTGATGTTCCTATCCTTATTGAAATCACGTGTACCGGGAATTGTGGGGTTTGGTGGATGCAGGGTAAGGTCAGATGGCTGCTGATACAAAGTAACAGTAGTGAGCCAGCTCAGCAAAGTAGTCAGACAGATCAGCAGGAGAGAAGGAGGTGGGCTAGGCTTATGGAACTGTTCCAAACCATTAAAAATTATAAAAATTCAGCATATTTTTAACCTGATGTATATTGCAAAGTTGCTTTTGTGTGGAGTTCTTACTGGGTGCATGGGAAACAAGTGTGTAGCTTTCCTATATATTAATGTAATTATTGTAATAAGAAAACAAATAGTAGTTTATCCTGCATTCCTTTAAGGAGAACCAAACTCTTAAGCAAAAAATACCCTAAACCCTTACCCTACATAGACCCCTAGTGCTCCCCCCGCCTCGCTGTTACCCCTGGTAAATGCCCCTAACTCTTAGGTGCAGATTCAGGATATCAGAGTTCACAGGCGCCATCTTCTTCTCTTCGGTGATATTTGGGAAGAGATCGGCATATGGATGCATGTAGCAATCTTCAATTTAACGACAACTGCACATGTGCCGAGAGTCACAGAAATTGTCGAAGAGAAGGAAGAAGACCTGAAGATTACTGAAGAGAAGAAGATGGCAGCCGTGAACTCCAACTCTCTGAATCTGCACTGAGGGGTAAGTAAAGAGTAAGGGATATTTACCAGGGGTAACAGGTAGTCTGGGGGGGGGGGTCTGTAGGTTAGGGTTTTTTTTAATTAAGGGTTTAGTTTTCCTTTAAGGGGGCCATACACAGGCCGAAATAAGCTGCAGACAGGCCATCTTTAGTCAGGTTTAACACTAACCTGCCAAAATATATTTATTAGGATAAGCTTCCTGTGCTCTGAAAACTGTGTGAAAAGAGTTCTGGAGTCAGATAATAATGTATGAAAGCAAAATAAAAAAGGAAACTTGGCAGCGGCATACACAGGCACCTATAACAACAACGTGTGGGCGAACAGATTTGGCGATGGGCAGACATGAGTAATCTGTGAGAGAGCACACATTCTGCATTGCTCAACAACATACAAACCCCTTTAGCTTATTAGTACAACTTCAAATTTAGCCCCATACTGACATTACAAAACAGAAGGTGAGCCTCTTAGAGTTAGATGCTCTCAATGGCGTTGAATGACAGTTTCGCTGAAGGTGCTGGAAGTTTATAAATAAAGATCAGCTGCAGCAATAAACTGACAGGTAATGTATGGCCAACCTTTGGACTGGAGGATCCCATGTTGGACCTGCGTAGCTCAGTCGTCATTTTAAATCTGACTGTAAATCCCACAAACCCATTGCATTTGTCTGCAACACGGTCTCTTTAAATAGAACAAAACGCAGCAATGCAAACTCTTCTACAGAAAATGTGATAGAAAACATTGAGGCTTTGTATTACAGTTCATGGGAGGCAGTGGCACCAGCACCCACTGACATTTGCTGGGAAATGGCTGTATCAGACAAAAATAATGAGTTGTTCCCAGCAATTTAAAGCACAAGTTCCACCAAAAATGACTGCACAAGGCTTATATTTTCTAACAGTAACCACTGAAGTACAGCAGTAGAATAGTCACACAAGAACATCCATCCACATGTAAAGATGATTAATCCAATTATGCACACACAGTCCTTATAACACTCACCCCGGCCATGGAAAAAAGGGTCTGGCAATATCATTTCCTACACCAGGCAGAGAGCACAGAGAGCACTCGAGCCGATAACACAAGTGCATTTAAGCACTCTCACTGACAGGAGTTCCGACCCAGGTCTCGTTATAATGCTGGAGTGCACTATGATCTTGCACTGCAAAGGTAAACCCCTCCCCATATAGTTACACAGGTTTCAATCAGATAACTGCAAAATAAGCCAATGCTAATGTGCTGTGCAGCTTCGCTGGGTATGATGGCATCTAGTAAACAAACGATTTGTTTGAATATATTTTAATTACATTATATAGCAGAGCAATGTGAAATCACTACCCTCAACATAATTAAGATGAGATGCTGCCAAACAGCTCCTCCTTTAGACTGCCAGTGCACATAGGGGCTACCAAATAGCCAATCACATCCATTATTGGTACACCCAGGAATGATTTTTCACAATTTTTATTTTTTTTTACAATTGAAGGAGGCTCATGGGTAGAAAAAAGGCTTATATGATATAAAGGTATGGGACCTGTTATCCAGAATGCTCGGGACCTGTGGTTTATGGGATTACGGATCTTTACATAATTTCATACCTACTAGAAAGTCTTCTAGAAAATCATGTAAACATTAAATAGACTGGTTCTGCCTCCAATAAGGATTAATTATATTTTAGTTTGGATCAAGTACAAGCTATGGTTTTATAATTGCAGAGAAAAAGGAAATAATTTTTAAAAAATTTGGATTATTAGGATAAAATTGAGTGTGGGGGGGGGGGGCTGCTTTCCGTTTTTAGGATCTTTCTGGATAATGGTTTCCAGATAATGGATGCCATACCTGTATGTATGTGTGTATATGTATAACATTACATAGCAATAGCTGACCCACAAATCACTGCATTCCTGCACTAGCAGATATGTCTTTAAAGGGGATGTAAAGGCCAAAAAATAAAATCCTATTGTTACTTTCTTTAAATAATTTTTTTTTTTAAAAACTACTTTACTCATAAATTCTGTAACTGTGATACATCTAGCAGCAGTAATCACCAGATTAAAGGACAAGAAAAGACAAAAAAATAAAATCCCATTTTTACTTGCTTTAATGAAAAAGAAACCTATTTCCAATATACTTTAATTAAAAAATGTCTACGGTACTTTTTAATAAACCTGACTGTATGCAGTGAAATTCCCCCTTCATTTTACTTACTCGAACAGAGCAGATAGGAAACTTAAGACGGTCCCCAACTGCTCTGCAGGGAAACTATCATGCTTTCAAATGGCAGGGGGGGGGAGCCCCTTACTTACTTCCCAGAACTCGGGCCGCTTTGTTTGTTTCCCTGTAGAGCAGCTGGCATTCAATTGTGTAGAGATTTGTATCCACAGAACCAGTGCAGTCTGCAAAGTCTGATTAATAATCAGTCTTGCTGTATCGGCTTCTATGGCAGATATTATTTGACTGTTTTGATCATTTATGACCATCCCTAAGCTTAAAGGGATCCTGTCATGGGAAAAAAAAAAATTTCAGAATGTATCAGTTAATAGTGCTGTTCCAGAAGAACTCTGCATTGAAATCCATTTCTCAAAAGAGCAAACAGATTTTTTTATATTTCATTTTGAAATCTGACATGGGGCTAGACATTTTGTCAATTTCCCAGCTGCCCTCCACCCAGGAGCCTAACAAAGAACAATGGGAAGGTAACCAGATAACCGCTCCATAACACAAGATAACAGCTGCCTGGTAGATCTAAGCACAGCACTCAATAGTAAAAACTCATGTCCCACTGTGTACTATTAAGTTACATTGAAAAGGAAAAACAACAGCCTGCCAGAAAGCAGTTCCCTCCTAAAGTGCTGGAACAAGTCACATGACCGGGGCAGCTGGGAAATTGACAAAATGGCTAGCCCCATGTCAGATTTCAAAACTGAATATAAAAAAATCTGGATTTCAGTGCAGAAGTCTAATGGAGCAGCACTATTAACATGTTTTCCCATGACAGTTTCCCTTTAACTTCCCAACTGAAGCCCAGACCACACTGAGAATGTGCGTAGTCTTGGTATTGCAAAGATGCTTACAGATGACAGCCCCCTGCGCCAACTTTGAAAGCATAAATCATTTGTCTTATTTGGCAACTGGTGCATTAAGTTCATGTTTACATTAAGTATAGAAAATACAGCTTTTCTAACGTTATTCTATTTTTGACTTTAGTTGCCCTTTAAGGACCACGTATTGTGATCCATACATTTCTCTCTCTCTCTCTCCTGCTACAATAACACTTCCTGACAGCCACTAGACAAGGGTCAGGCATCCCACAGTATTGCTGCTTGGTCACCCTTATTCTTTTTCCTTGCAGTTGTACAGTCATCCCTGGCACACTTCCACAAGTTGTACAAGCAGTCAGGTTCCCATTGCAATTTTCTCACCACTAGTCAGAGCACAGATGGTTTCCTGTAAAAGTCACCCTTGTTTCCTTTTTGTCGAGACTCAAATTTTTTGGATTAATTAGGAGGCCCAGGCCAAGGAAAATGACAAATCACAAGGAAACATCCAGTGATGCTCAGTATCCCCCATACACATGGTACTCTAGCTGCCCAGTGATTGCTCTGAAGAGCTTAAAAACCCCATTCAGTGGCAGGACTCTTTCATTATCGTACTACTGAAAATAAGCAGTGACTTCAAAAATTAAAAAGTTAAAAATCTGAAGCAGAGGTTATAGGCTTTCAGACAAGAGATTTGTTTGCAACGACCACAGCATGTTATAGACACATTCCTTTCCAACTCTAGCCATAATGAGATTTGTTTTACATTAGAATCTGGATGCAAAGCTCATATAGTATAAATGAAAAAACCCTTATTTTGTAGGCAACAGTGAATACTATATGGTGCTGGTTTCACTTTTGGCTAAAAATGTTCTTTAAAAATGGCTCCTTTATTGGAGCTCCATACAGATTAGCTATGATCACTGTCCATGTTATAAATGTGCCAGAAGCACAGTAGAATGGGGATAGCCAGTCATAGTCCAAAAGGTGGGCAGATATCGATCATGCAGGTTTCATTTTCATGCCTGATCGAGGATCCGATGCAGTCTTCACTCCAACAAACCCTTTTCCAACTGTTATAATCGATTTGTCCTAGGTTAGATTATTGATTACCTTTGGGAAAGGTAAACAACATCAGGAAAAGATCTGCTCACCTGGTAACTTTGCCAAACAAGTGGACCTTATTATGTCTTATAATGGCCACCTTTAGTCATAGCGACCACCCAATCCACACCAACTCCACATTTTCATGAATGATGGAAGACAGGTGTAGTGATGTGCAGGTGGACCTGAAATCCCTAGAAACTAGAGGTTTACCCAAAGGTTGGGTGGGTCAACTATACACTACCTACAAACTCTCCTTTCTTGGAACCAGAGGCACATACAGAAGTAGCATTCAGAGTGGGAAGAATGGATACTACACTGTCCTACAATGTCAATATTTTGCAGGCTACGATAGGACATTAGGGTGGTTAAAGTTTTTATGCAGCCAGTGAGGTACAGGCTATCTTTACAAATGTTTAGCTAATCTAAATCAAATCATTTTAAAAGCACTTGTTGCCAGAAACCAATGTTGAGAGATACTTATCAGCATTCCGTGCAACCTCCCAAAAAAACCCGGCACTAGTTACTCATGTTACTCACCACAATAAGCAGCTTTATATGCACAGTGCCACAATTATCCTACAAAAGAATGAACCGGTGACGCTCAGTGCCATCTAAACAGAGGCAAAGCAAAAGGCACTGATATCATCTACACAAAGGTCAGGGCTCATTATACATCTGATTAAACATTGTGAAAAGAGCAATGGAGCTATCAGAATAAGTTCTTTTTAAGGAATCTTTTCCTATGCAGATCTCGGTCTATCCTTACTGTAAGTCATTTATTTATATAGCACAAGTTGCACAGCACTTTCGTTCATTTAAAGTGAAATGTTATCAGGCAATGAGATGTAGTGTACACCATCTCTAGGCAATGAATTAGTGAAAATGTCTTTGTGGCTGTTTTTAGCAAACAAGGATGGTAGAGCAGCATAAAAAGTGGAACCCTAATATCAAGTTCACACAGAGGCAATTCTGAATTCTAGTCTGCCTCTATTCCCCTCCCTTCGACACCACACTTACCCCTCTAGTACTAGGACTGTGCAGGAGGGTCATATATTTGAGGCTTCCAACCCGGGTCAGACTGGAGAATTGGGGGCCCAACGAGTTCCAAAGTTCTAGGGGCCTGCAGCCATCATGTGGGATGGACCGCAGGGTGCATTTCTATTGTCATTTCTATTTCTTACCTTATTTTTGGCACATCCGACTTCACGCCTGTGCTTTGTGGCATCGGATCAGACTGAACACGCCCATGTAGTTCTGCCCTAAAGGTCTGAAGTGGTGCAAATCTGGAGGTCGCATGGCGTAAAATAAAACGTACTTCGATAAATTTGCCGTTTATTTTACACAGCTTTTCATGCCATTTTTTCCCATTCATTATATTTTAAACAGCAATAAACACATTGTTTTGCTACCAACATGGATTTACTGTCATGATATCACACGGAAAAAAATAAATCAAACAAGAAAATGTTTTCTTTTTTTTGCATGTTTTACTGAATGTACAGAGTAGTCTGTGGCAAACACATGCTTGGCAGTGGGATGCCAATACCTGGCACAGTATCCTGAGACACCTGCTGCTGGCCAGTGTTTGCTTCATGGGGCTGCCATATACAGTCTGGGTTTATCACAGGGTTATAGAGGGGGAGGGCGGCAAATAATTTAATTAATTTGAATACAGAAAACATTTTTACAGCGCTGCCTTTTGTACCCACTCATTAGCTAAGCATTTTGTTATTTGCAATGTGATGAGCCTTTCAGCACTATCTTTGCATTTCAGGACTCCAGCTAAATGCCCATCATGAGTGCAGCTGCCTAGTGACTATGCACCCAGACAGAAACTGCTCTACTGCATACGTTGGCTCAAAGCCCCTCAGATTTTCAGATTATTCAGCCCAGATGCCTCTAAATATCAATAATAGCCGTAAAATGAGCTAGTACCAGCATCTGTCCCAGTGCCGCCCTCACCCTGCGGTGGAGCATATTAAAATATTTCTGCTCAATGAGTAGTGAATGCCAGAGAGAAGCAGACATACCGGCACAACATGCCACAATATGTTTGTATAGCAGGTCTCAGGGGAGAGAATGAACACATACCCCAGAGTGACAGCATAGGGCTTCCACACATAATAATGCATCTTATGAAAGGGCAACTATTCCTGTTTAAAGAGACATCTGGGATAATTCAAAACACCCTACTTTTGAAGGCAACAATGAATAATATATGGTGCTGGTTTTACTTTTGGCTCCCCATAGATTCACTGGTCCTTGTCCTTTATTCAAATGAGGGATGGGCGTGTCCAAACAGCTCCTGCCAGAATCACAGTAGGAGGAGGACAGCCAATCACAGCCCTGCAGTCACACAAATAAAGCAGGCTTCAGTTCCCAATCAGGTCAGCCTAGCTGGTTCCTATCCTACAGTGCAGTGTGCTGAGTGCCACCGGCTACCCTCTACAGTCAGATAATTCTCAGTGGAAGAAAAGGGAGGGATTATAAGGGTTTTTACAGAAATTTTCAAC
Source organism: Xenopus borealis (assembly GCA_024363595.1). Lineage (NCBI taxonomy): Eukaryota > Metazoa > Chordata > Amphibia > Anura > Pipidae > Xenopus > Xenopus borealis. The sequence goes on from CM044448.1 coordinate 70,938,761, forward strand.
CCGAAACACTATACTTTATAAGCAAAATTCTTCTATATTTAAAGGAGGCATACTGTGTAAAAAACAAGAACGGACCACATTTAGATATAGAATTGTGCTTTAAAAAGTAGTGTTTCAGGCTGATTTATTGAATATTTTTGCAAAAACCCTAATAATCCATCCCTTCCCTTCCACTTCCTGCTCCCCGAATCCCAAGGATGTGCAAGAGAGCCTGTGGCTCTCAGCTCACTGCACTTTAGGACAGGAACCAATTAGCAACTAGCAGGACCTGATAGGGGGCTGAAGCCTTTCTGTGCTCGTGTGACTGCAGGGCTGTGCTTGTGTGACTGCAGGGCTGTGATTGGTTGTTCCCCTCCTACTGTGCTTCTGGCAGGGACCATTAGGACATGCCCAACCCTCATTTTAAACACGGACAGGGACCAAAGAACATCTATATAGAGCTCGAATAAAGGGACTTTGTTTAAAGATAATTTTTAGCACCATGTAAAAGCAATACTATATATTACTTATAATTTCCATTTATCCTATGTCTTCTTTAAAAAGAGTATAATACACTGGTACATTCTTGTTTTTCACCCAAAATGTCTCCTTTAACAACCTAGAACGTGGCTGTTGGGGCATTCTGGGAGATGTAGTTAAAAAGCAACTGGGAAAACATTATCTTTAACATCTTTGTTTTTTTAGTGTAATGACTTGCAGTTATAAGCAGCTGGAAATTCGAAAGTGGGAGAAGAACAAAGTTAAAGTAACTGCAACAAACATTACAAAATTCCTGTTAGCTAAATTGGCAATTGTGCAGATCCTGTGTGCCATGTTACACACACCCTTGGGATAAATGACCGGTGACAAATTCAGATTCAATGATCTGAGCTAAAATACAGTTCTCGGTGGGCTTGCTGTTTTCGGAAGAGCAAAAAATGAAATTTGTAAGCACTGCATGAATTTTTTAGCACTGTGTGGCATAGTGAGAGTGATAAGTGACATCCCTGCAGTGAGCACCAAACATTTTTTTTTTTTTTTTTTTCAATTAATGTGGATATGGTCTTGTGGTAACATGGGTGTGGTTTAAAAACAGGGAGTGGTCAACACTGGCTTCCATTATCCGGCCTCCACTATGTAGGCCAGAAAAATTTCAGCCCTCTGTACTACAGAAGTCAGAGAGGAATGTTGTTTTGTTTCACTGTGTACAGTACAAACGTTTATAGATGAAATGACAAACTCACTCTTCACTTTTCTTGAGTAGCTTCAGTTTCCAAATTTCCCTGTTTACCTTCACAAATAACAAAACCATAGATTGTGATTTAAACAATAGCCAACACGTTATGTTCAGCACAAGCCCTTTTTACTGCAGTTATGTTGAAACAGGTGTTTACTGTTCCTTTAATGAATGTGGAACCAGATGGGGACCCCACCCAGTTATAACATTGAGATGGATGTGTCCAGTTGCCTCCATCACAGTGTCTACACATCACAGCTGAACTGGCCACCCAGCTAAGAGGAAGCAGATGGCTTCAGGTCATCACTGGACAGAACTAACCATTATGTCTTAATCAATACAAATAAATGAGTGGGAACCTTTTTGCACAGTAATGTACAAGGAACAAGACCCAACCACATAATATCAGTAGAAAAGTACTTTTAAGCAACAAAAGGGGGTGTAAGTCACTACCACAAGCATAGTTCTATACCAATGTGAACCAATAAACTATAATTGATCTAGCCATAGATAGTTATAGTTCCCCTTCATATACTGATCATAACATGAAGAATGTTCACATGTATAAATTGGAATGTGATGAGGATTATAAAATATGGAGTTAATGTTAAACTGAAAAAAGTGTGTGTGTGTGTGGGGGGGGGTCCTCTAAATCTGTAGCTGAAACACATGGAATTATTTAAGATATCTAATACATGGATCTCTAGAGGCTGCCAGTGCAGGATTGTGAGGCCATCACAATGTGTGATATAGAGAGACAATGGTAAAACACTTTATGTGGTTAACCCTTAACCCAAAACTGAGAAGGAAAGAGAGGCAGGCAGACAAACAAACATACTATCAAATATACCAATATGTGCTATAAATTGCTAGGGTACTGACCCTCGTTGACAAGCTTCTGAAGTTCTGAATGTATAAAACTGGGGAACTTTGCCTCACAGGGTCACGTTGTGACATCCTATTGCACCAATTTTCCAAGATATTGTGTACTTGCTGTTAATTTTTAACTTATGCTTTTAATGTTTTAACAGCAGTTACCAGGAGAGCAAGACTAGTGTTACTAGGGCAGTTAAATCAATTGTATCTGTCTGTCTGGTTAACCTTGTGTTTGCCAAATCAGATTGTAAATATTGGTTCCCTTACTTGATGAACATGGATATCCTTTAAAATACAATGCCCCCACAAAAATGTTACTTTATTTGAGGAGGAAATGTTACAAAAATATTTTATTTCTGTACTGAAAGGAAGACACTCCGCGGAATTAGGAAAGCAATGACCCTCCATAGAATTGGGAAGGCAAGGATCCTCAGTGGCATTTGGAAAGCAAGGACCCTCCGTGGCGTGGGAAAAAAGGAAGGACCCTCAGTGGCATTGGAAAAGGATGGACCCTCCATGTTTGTTAAACTTGCCTCGGGTGATAGCAGTCTCCCAAGTTACTAGGGGCAGCGAAAATCTCTGTAGCATAGAACAGGGATGATGGTCTGTAGCATAGGACAGGGATGATGGTCTGTAGCATAGGAGAGGGATGATGGTCTGTAGCATAGGACAGGGATGATGGTCTGTAGCATAGGACAGGGATGATGGTCTGTAGCATAGGACAGGGATGATGGTCTGTAGCATAGGACAGGGATGATGGTCTGTAGCATAGGACAGGGATGATGGTCTGTAGCATAGGACAGGGATGATGGTCTGTAGCATAGGACAGGAATGATGGTCTGTAGCATAGGACAGGGATGATGGTCTGTAGCATAGGACAGGGATGATGGTCTGTAGCATAGGACAGGGATGATGGTCTGTAGCATAGCAGGGATCATGGTCTGTAGCATAGGACAGGGATGATGGTCTGTAGCATAGGACAGGGGTGATGGTCTGTAGGTTTTTAGCCATCATTCTTCTATTCATTGCCTCTGACCATGTACTGACAGATCACAGTGGGGCTGAGGGCTGGTGGGATGCCACCAGGGCAGATTATTAAACTCAAACTGACAATGTTAGCAGATGCTGCCTCCTAACACGAGCCAGCTGCTCCTTCTCCAGGCGGTACAAAACAATAGCACTTAAGCACAAGCGGCAGATAAGCTCCTTCACAAAACTGCAGCAAATGCCATGTTACAAACACACACACCCTTGGGATAAATGACCGGAGACAAATTCATATTCAATGATCTGAGCTAAAACACAGTGCGGGTGGGCTTGCGGTTTTTAGGGGAACAAAAAATGACATTTGTAAGTACTGCATGAATTTTTTAGCACTGTGCGGCATCTTCTCCCTGCCAAGGATTCAATCGACAATCTCACCCCAAGCAAAGACATATTCTGAGAGAGAAAAATGTGACATCTTGGCAGAACAAAGAAGCCTTCAGTATTGCCTTTGGAAAGACTCAAGACTGGGGGTGCAGAACAGCAGGGCTTCTTTTGTAGAATATAAATGTCAAGTCAGTATGGGGTGGGGCACAGTGGTGGGCAGAGAAATGTAGGTGGGGAATGCAGGGTGAAAAAAAAAAAAACTTGAAACATAACTGCATGGCTATATATTGGGGAGAACACAGAAGACTTGAGATACTTGAGCAACAGATAGTGTACATCACATTAAGTGGTATATTAAAGAATCTTACAAAACTGGAATATATATTGAAGTAAATATTGCCCTTTTACATCTCTTGCCTTGAACCACCATTCCGTGATGGTCTGTGTGCTGCCTCAGAGATCACCTGACAGAAGTACTGCAACTCTAACTGTAACAGGAAGAAGTGTGGCAGCAACAGACAGAACTCTCTCTGTTAATTGGCTCATGTGACCTAACAAGTATAGTTTTTTTGGTATGTTTGTGTGCACCGTGAATCATACGATCCCAGGGGGTGGTCCTTATTTTTTCAATTGGCAGTTTTCTATTTATCATTACCCAATGGCACATACTACTAAAAACTTATATTATTATGAAAATGGTTTATTTACATGAAACAGGGTTTTACATTGCGTGAGTTTACCTTTAAGACTGATTTTAGAGATGCAAAGCACTGTGAAAGGGTGTAATAGTTATTAAATACATAACATTTTAGTTATCTGGCTGCTAGGGGCAGTACAAGACAGAGAATTGGAAATACATTCTACCAAGAGACAGTCTGTAAATATAGGCCATTCCTACTCGAAGTCTACTCATAAAGCCCTCTGTACATATACATAAGGGGTAGATCATCAGATTAGCCCAAATCTCTTATGGTCTTCTGCAATGATTGAGATGCCCCTCTGGCCATTTTATGATCAATGGGCCAAGAAGCTGCAGAGTCAACATAGGACTATGCATTATTCGCTGTATCTCTGTTTGCAGTTAAATGCAATTGTACTTACCATTTTTCTGGGAACAATAAGGTCCTACCTTTCTTTTAGATTAATAACATTGGCATCAGTACCAATTTACCAGTCAGGTACAGCAGAGCCCAACTTCTACAGGGTAATGGGATAAAAAAAAATAACATATGCAAAGAAAATATAAATGTAAGTAGAATTAAAATTTTCATGTGTGGGACCCAAAGAATAAAATATTAAATTGAGAAAATATAAAATTCAGGAATATCCAAACAAGACTTAGGTGCATTTATATCTCCCAAGCAACTTGCAAACACTCTTTTCCTTTCCTTCGTGCAAAGGAAATTTTGCTTATGCATGAGTTGGCACCTTCAGAAGGTGCTAAACTGTAATATTATTGGGCTCATAATATCCTAAAATTGGACTAAAGTGAAAGTAAAATTTTAGAAACTTCATTTATAGGAAAAAGGAAAAAGATTACAAAATGATTACAGCAATGTACTTTATGCAGTGACATTTTGTGCATACATAAAGCAATCTATTGGATACAGATACAGAATACCGACAGCTATCCCCAAGTTGTCTGAATTAGCCCCTGGCCCACTCCCAGTGAGAGGCACTATCAGTTACATGCAACAATGAATCTACTGAAAATGACATGCCATAGAATAACAGTCAGTAAGATTGTGGGAACATGCCTCCCTTCACATTTTCCGGTGATTAAGCAAGATAACATTGAGAAATAGGTTTTAGTTGTGTCAATCTTAATTTTATCCTATGGCGTTTTATTTTCAAGAGATTTGTCAACAACAGTAGCCAAGAACTGTGGTCAACAACAGTAGCCAAGAACTGTGGGCAACAAATCCCCCTGAATGCATCACGCTGATTTTATTGTTGCTGTTTGTTTTAATTATTTCTCTTTCTAATCAAGTCAATGGTTGGTTGCTAGGATAAACTGGACCCTAGCAACCAGATGAAATTACAAATTAGGAATATGACAAACTGTCCAAAGACAAAATTTATTAAGCTGGAGCATGCTGGGTGTTCTGGCTGTACTTAAAGGGACACTTTCATGGGAATTTTTCTTTTCTTTTTTTCAAAACGCATCAGTTAATAGTGCTGCTCCAGCAGACTTTTGCAGAGAAATCCATTTCTCAAAAGAACAAACAGATTTTTTTTATATTCAATTCTGAAATCTGACATGGAGCTAAACATATTGTCAGTTTCCCAGCTGCCCCAAGTCATGTGACATGCTCTGATGAACTTAAGTTACTCTTTACAGCTGTACTGCAAGTTGAATTAAAATCATCCCCTTCTCCCCCCCCCCCCCCAGCAGCCTAACAGAACAATGGGAAGGTAACCAGAGGCAGCTCCCTAACACAAGATAACAGCTGCCTGGTAGATCTAAGAACAGCACTCAATAGTAAAGGCCAAGTCTCACTGCGTTACATTCAGTTACATTGAGTAAGAGAAACAACAGCCTGCCAGAAAGCAGTTCTATCCTAAAGTGCTGGCTCTTTCTGAAAGCACATGGCCAGGCAAAATGACCTGAGATGGCTGCCTACACACCAATATTACAACCTCAAAAATACACTTGCTGGTTCAGGAATTACGTTTTATATTGCAGAGTGAATTATTTGCAGTGCAAACAGTTTAATTTAGAAATAAAAAATACATCTTAAAAATCATGACGGAATCCCTTTAAAGATTTACCCTTCACAGATACTGTACCTGAAATCATTCAGCCAAGATAATGCTAAAGCACATGTTCAATATCAGAACCCCTGGGTTCTGGCGACTGGACTGGAGTATTCTGTTTTTGACACTTGATTGGATATGCCATGTAACACAATTCCTTTCAGTTTCTTTTCTTATGTGATTTAGTGACCAACGAGTAAGAAACCAAGTTACCAGACTACATAAGGTCTGTGTGCTGAGCTAGTGACAATGAGACATAGCTTTAAATAATGGTACAGAAACATATTTATCAAAATATCCTTCCTACTGGGAAAAAATGTAAATATATATATATATATATATATATATATATATATATATTCGCAATTATATAAATTGCCTATTTGCCATTTGTTACAAAGAAATAACTGCATTTTTCTGACAAAGCAAATGAATGGAATGACACTTTTATGACTGCGTGAAAAAGCTACAGACGCAGCTTGTCCAGGGTCACGCAAAGAATGACCTTTATCGTACCACTTCAAAGTCTATACCTAGAGGCATTTCTATCTTCTGGCTGAATGCAAGACATGAACTTCCCCTTGTCCTCTGTCATGATACTTATTTTAACCACAAGCAGCAGCCACAACAAAGCCTCTGCTCTCAATGGCATGGGAAGTTGATGGTGGAAAAGCAGATTTCACAGCACAGTTGTACATAAAATGAACTGGAGCTCATTTACTAGAATAAAGGACACACAACATCCCCTGCTCTTATGGGGTATGTTTATTATGTCTGTCATTTTGTGCTATGCCAAATGAAAATTCACTGAAAAAAACGGAGTAAAAAGCTTTGTAAACGGCATTTTTTTTTACATTGCTTCCAGCAGAAGTCACATAAGACAAAACATAAAATTTTATGTACCGTACCAATGTGTAGTGTATTATCCCACCGGTTTTTACATATACCCCTGATAAATATGCCCCTAGCTACTATGCATGACACCAAATGCCTCATGGGTTACTATGGGTTATACTCATGTTATTACATGGGTTGTGATATTCACAGAACACAGTGCTCCATTGGTGAAGTAAAGTTTCCTTGACAAATATACAACCAGCTGTTGTAAACTAAAAGTCTGGAATGTGGCAGAACGTAGTGCCACGGGCATTCCTTTCTGTCCCTACCAGTTATTAGCCTAAGACAATCTTAACTGGACAGGCAAACTAATCCCAGATGGCAGTGCCCTTTGGAACACGGTTCCGCTCATCTCAGACATGAAGTCATTGTTTTGTGAAGATCACAGATGGAGCATTAGACTGATAGAGCTGTGATTAAGTTATAGGCTTGCCTGGTCACAGCTGTGCCTGCCATACAACCAGTTCAGATTAATAGCTTAAGTAAACAAATGGAATTATGCTGTTTTAGCACAGAGGATAGCTAACTGAGACAGAGTTTGGGGAATCCACCCAACCATCAATGTCCCAAAATGCATATTAGATCCTTATTTAACATCTATACAGGCTGAATATATAGGCATCATCTCTTGACTAAGAGAATTTACCGACATTTTGAATGTTAGCAAAACATCAGCCTAGAGATTCTACGGGGCATTTATTATGCTGTGTAAAAAAAAACAGCAGAATAATACACAACAGACTTCCAGGCTGTTATTTAAAAAACAACTTATATTTTTTTGTTTATTCTTGGAGTGACTTTCAATGTAAAATAACAGTGTCTAAGCAGGCTTCGCATAGTATAAATTAAACACACCTTGATAAAATTGTCATTTATTTTACATAGCTTTTTACACAGTTTTCGTTTTACATCACATAATAAATATGCCCCTAGACCACAGATCACAGTCAGACCACAGTCACTGGTAGGCAACTAGTCACTCTTTAAATGTTGTTCAATGGAACACACTAAAACCCACCAAGAACGAGATGATGAGGTTTCTGGACCAGTAACTTCTGGTGAGATGATGGTTGCCCCTAGCAGTTCATCTACACTAGGGCTATACAACTGGAGGCTTTTTATGGCTCCTGGTCTACTTATTGGCTCATAGCTGGCACTGTATGAGTTGACATCAAAACTGTAATTTCATTCGACAGAGATAGCACCCGAGTATTTCAGGACTAAACATTGGCCAAAAAACTCTGCCGACAGATTGAGTCAGCAGCTTATTGGCCCATGTGTGAGGCCCCCTGATGGGCTTCCCTGATCGATATCTGGCTGTAAGGCGGCCAGATGTCAATCGGGCAGGGTAAAAATCACTTCGGATCACGTCCACATCTATTCATTGATGCGGTCTCACAATCCAATTACCCGTATTGCTTGAATTATGATCTGATCAATGGGATACCCACCTCAATGTGGACATATTGGTAAGAGATACACACATTTGGCGACATTGCCAAACAAGCAGATCTTCCTGTGTATGGCCACCTTAATAAAAACTATCACAGAGCAAGTGCAACTACAAACCTGTGGCCCTTCAATGGATTTCTATAGCTCCTTCCCCAGCGACACCACCCGGAATTCTCTGGGTGGCTGGACTGTATAAAAAAAAAAACCTATAATGAATGTATTAGATGTTTGGTAACTAAATTAAAAAAGCATGGTTATAGAGCATTACTATGTCATAGAGGGAGTGTTTTTACTTGGGATTCCACATTAGATTCCGCAGTAGATTCCTCCACCCAACAGCAAGAAAAGTATTACTGGATCTCAGTGTGCCCTGCAGGTCTGCAAATCACATAAGCGCCCATAAACCCTGAACCAATATTAAACAGACTTGTGAACTCTGTTCAAATTCTTTTCTGTGTTTTGTGTTGAAGTCACTATCCATGGGTTGAGACCCACGGGGCAGACAGATACATTTGCACTGCTGTGCTATGGAACATGAGAACCAAATGCATTTCAAAACACTATGAATACATACACTTAGACTTGAGTCACCCCCCGCCAATATACTCAGTGCCCACAATACATGCCTAATTCACACTGAACAAACGTCTATTTCTAAATTGCATATGCCTGCTCCCAAATTGTAATTGGGATACAAACATTCCCAAAAAACACATGCATTAAAAAGAATGGCATTTCCAGTAGTTAGTGCCAAGAATCCATACAGCCACAGCAATATTCTCCAGCTATAAACAACTTTCTGCTGCTCTCCCTGATATAATGTTTCTATTGTGTTAAATGTGATTCTGCCAGTTGCTAAGAGCTTGTCTCTTCTCTATTGACCTGGACAAGCTGGAGTCAGAATACTGAGATGCTCTCTCTGCCATAAGAACCTGATTCAGGAAAATCACTCCTGCGCTCCTTTTATTGTTTGATTGAATCCACTATGTGCAGTAATTATGATCACAGTAACTTCAAGGTGCTTGGTGACTGAATGTTGGATTTGCCCTGGAATAATTAATTACATTCAGTTTAATACGAGTAAGCTTTTGAAATCTGATCTTCATCTCCTTCAGCATGTATTATTTCCTTATGAAAGATGATCTCAGTATAAAAGAGACTGCACCATATATTTTTATAACATCAGTGAAAAGCTGGTGCATTGTACAACCCTAAGGCCTGCCTTACAGCTGCCCTGAACAACTCATGGCTAAAAGAAATGGCACCTACAGTGCAGATTGTAAAACACCTAGGGGTTAAGGGGAAGTCTATGAAGTTTAATTTGAAATGAGATCTAGTAAGATACAGAGTAAATGTTGGCACAGAATGATTTCACCATCCTATATAATTTACATTCTCTGTTATAAGGAAAGTGTGGGAAATAAAAATTGTACTTTGCTTCAAAAAACAAAAAACAGGCCCTGAATGTGGAACAGAGGTTAGATTATTGGCAAAGTACCTGGAAATCTGCATTTTAAATGAATTATAGGAATATCGCACAGAATGAATAATTTCTTTCTATATGTGGGACCTGGATAACATGTTCCTTATATACAAGAGAATGCTCGGGACCTGGAAACGGTGATGTTTTACAGTAGTGGTGTGCCATTATTGCCAGAAGAGTTTGCCAAGGGCATATCCCTGACTTGTAAGGAAGCAGTATAGGATTAACTTTTATAGGATTCAAAAGTTTATTTTATAAGGATTACAACCACTGGTCTGTCATGCAGAAAAGGGTTAACACAAAACTGAAGTGCAGGAGCCCCAAATGATGTGATGACGCTGGTAACAGAACTGGGAAGGAAGGAAGGAATGGGAAGACCAGAGGAGGAAACCTGGTTTTAGCTTTGAATGGTGCACAGCTGCCCTACTCTGCAGCTAACAAAAGCTATTTGTCACACAGCAACTTACAAGTGAACAGTACAAGTGGGAAAGAGGTGACATTGACTGAAGAGAGAACCTTTCAACAAAACATGAAAAAGAACATATTATGGACTGAATGGTGTAGCTCAGCCATCCAAAGGCTGTTTGAAGACTCAGAAGTCATCAGATGAGGTTACACGGTACCAGAATGAGTGAGAAACCCCAAACTATGCACCAAGTCACATGGTGGTATCCTCAGGCTGCTGCAGAACTATATCTAACAACATTCTTAGGGCACAGACACATGGTCAGATTCGTTTTCCGACGTCGCACAAATTTCCTTGTGAGGCAAACAATGAACTCAGAGTGCCATCCCACCAGAAATTTACATTCTAGCCATCAGGAAGGCAGTCCTAAGAGTTTAGTAGTCCCAAAGTAGAGAAGATTTGTTGCTGGACGACTAATCTCCCCAAATCTGACCGTGTGTCTCTGCTCTTAGATAACTATTGTAATTAAAATGCCTGATATGTTCCAATTATGCACAGATTTCTTCCCAAGGCAACAGATGCTTATGTATATATTTGTCTTTTTTATAGAAGTGCTTGTATACATAGCACAGGAAATCCAAGCATATGAATTATCTCCCAGAAGAATCTCATGGTAATGCTCATTATGGTCCTGGAATTCAAAGACCCAAATGCAAAAAAAAAAAAAAATACAGCATACCATTACAGCTTATATGTAATGTTTCTACGGTCTCATTTAGATGATCGATGAGACATTGGATAAGCAAACAGACTTAAGTCAACAGGGCTGCTCACACTAGCAACCTGGACTGTGAAGATCACATATTCAAAATAAGGTGAATTAATTATTACACTTTCAGTTGCAGCAACCAAGTTTAGTGTTTGTGTCTGTCTGGCAACTCGGTGATCCAGGAGCATTCTAAAGGCCGCCATACATGGGCCGATAAAAGCTGCCGGCAGACCAGATATCGATCTGGCAGGTTAAAAACCTAGTCGGATCGCGGGCGCATCTCTGCGTGTATGCGGTCATTCTGATCTGATCGCTGGGCCCTAGGGCCCATGATCAGATCAGCCCGATATCGCCCGCTTAAATGTGGGCATATTGGGAAGAGACCCGCTCGTTTGGCGATATCACTAAACTTAAAAAAGTAAAAGAGCCAGCAACCCCTGGCTGCATTATAAGGTTACAAATGAAATTTTACACACTCCAGTATTACAAAAACTATTGCAAATCGAAAATAGAAAGTTATTGCCAAAAGCCTTTATTTCTGGTGATGTGTCTGAAACTGGAAGTGTTTGAAGGTGAACAACCTGGTATCCTGGGCTGGTTGTCCTGTTAGGCAAAAACAGCACCAGCAGCTCTATGAACTATGGAACAACCCTCTTCTTCTGCTTTTTGTTCATCAATAGTCCTGGGTTGATGCATGCACAGTAAAGTGAAAAAGTAATTTTTTTGCTTATGGTTTAACTTTTCACTCTACTCTGCATGCACACCCAGGGTGAAGGAGGAAGAAACAGAACATTGTTCCTGTGTGGGACCGAAACGTTGGATGAATAAACCTTTTTTCTTTTTTAGGACACTTTTTGTCATGTTTGCTCAAATCCTGCGAGTGTCATGGACACATGAGCACCAACGTCTGACGCACTCCAGGACTTCATAGTAGAATCAACCAAGGTGAAGTTTATTTGTCAACGTTT
>CM044448.1:70957449-71047412 GCA_024363595.1 Xenopus borealis
TTTTTTTTTTTTTTTTTTTTTCTTTGGGATCACCCTTTTTTATAGTCAGGTTTACTTTTTTTCATATTTAACCACACATTGTGCCTCTCTATCAATATCTCATTATATATACACCCTTCTATTGCAACTGCTGCCCTATGAAATATGTTGGTGCTATAGAAATGCATGTTAATAATATTAATAATACATAAACCCATCAATTTGCTTTGAGTATTTAACCCATTTTCACTTTGTTATGTTGTTGTAGTTAATCTCACACTAATAATAAAGCCAAACAACTTATGGTTACAGGCTCTGGAATGGAAGACCACACAATGCAGTGTCTACTTTCTACTTTTGACTGACTCTTGCTTTATGTCTGTGCCCAACAGCTGGAGTCAATTGGCTGCATCAGAGTAATGTTATAGATATATATTTAATCATTTTAAACCTTAGCATAGGTGTATATGATCTTTACACAACCATAGTTAAGGTTACCACCTGGCCGGTTGAGCCAAATGTTATTTATAGGGAAAACAGATAAATATATAGTGGAAACTGTAACCATAGTACATGGATCAAAAGCCCAAGTTAATGGATCATTTTTAATAAAAACAAAAAGGTGATAGTAAAAAAAGAAAAATGCATATCGGTGCTCTGGTACCATAGAATCCCATAGGGTCCCTGAAACACAAGTGGGAGGGATCTTGCCTCAGCCTGTTGAAATCAAGCACTAGCAGTTTCTTTTACATTCTAGTGAGGTATGAGCATTTTTCTAAACTTTAAAATGTTCCAACATGCCCTTTCAGAGGATCAGTTTGCTTGAATAATCACTGCCTCTTTAAGATCAGTTTAGACGACTGGAAAGGCATATCACTGTGCAGAGATTTTATTATGGTTGGGGAGAAGGGGGGAACAAAACTATCACAACAAGGCTATAAAATCTCAATGCCATCATTTAAACAGAGTATTGGCTAAGCTGGAGCCAGTATATAGTTAGTATACAAATACCACTCTGTTACACTGCTGAGCAAAAGCATCTTTCAGAACCCAGTAGCCCCAGGCCACCTACTCCCCATTTGTGCTAGTGAAAACAAAGATAGAAAGTGGTAGTCAACATTCACGTTTGCTCCCAGCCACATTCCATCCAGTCAACAGAAACCAGCACTTAAGGGCACATTTACAACTTCATGCAGACCACCAGTCTGCACCTATCTGCCCAGCTGCTGGCAAGATCTATGGGGAATTGAGCAGCATGCAAATAAGGAAAATGGATAAGTACTCAAATCTCAATTGCTCAAAATTGTATTTCTTTAGAACTTCTGAACTACATCAAGGCCTGTGTTTATTTAATCACCAGAAATTTATAGTATATTATAAGAAACTCTTATTGAGGCAGTGAAAAAAAGAGGCCTATACCTCCCAATATTTGAAAATCAGAAGCACTGTGGTGCTTTCTCACTGAAAAAAGCCAAATCCCTATACGGTGGTGGTAGAAGTGGCTACTGAGCAAGATTAGTCCCCAGCGACAAATTGCCTCTTCTTCTTGGGGCGGCTAACCTCCCCTAAATGCCTTCATGCCTACTATAATGTAAATCGCCGGGGGGGGGGGGGGGGGGGGGGGGGGGGATGACACTTGGAACGTTTAGTTTTCTGAAGTTGCCTGAAGTTACTTCACAAGGAAACATCGGACGACTTCGGATCCGAGTGCCATTCGACAGGCAGAAGGCATTAGGGGAAAATAGTCACCTGAAGAAGAGGTGTTTTGTTGCTGGGCGACTAATCACCCCCAGTATCCAGGTCTGCAACCACCCTAAAGAAAAAGTTCAGTGTAAAAATTAAAACTGGGTAAATAGACTGTGCAAAATAAAATATTTTTCTAATATAGTTAGAAATGTCATATATAAAAGCTGAAGTGACTGGATGTCTCACATAACAGAAAAGAACACTATTCTTTGGTTTCCAAGATTGGTTACAAAGCAGTCACTAATCAGTAACTTGGGGGAGCACATGGGTCATAACTGTTTAGAATCTGAGCTGAATGCTGAGGATCAATTACAAACTCAATGAATAGTTATGTCCCATGTGGCCTCCCTTCAAGTCACCGACTAACTCAGAATTCTAGAACTGAAAAGCAGGAAGCAGTGTTTAGTTGTGTTAGGCTAAGGGCAGACGGGGAGATTTGGGGGCGATCCGTCGCCTGGCGACTTCTCGCCGCGACGGATAGCCCCCGAATCTCCCCAAATAGCTTGACACCCCAGAGCACCGTCTAGGCAATTTTGAGCGATTTTAAAAATCGTGTCGCTCCGTGTGAACAGGCGCCGGCGTTTTTAAGCCTCGCCGGTGCGCTGGGGTGTCAAGCTATTTGGGGAGATTCGGGGGCGATCCGTCGCAGCGAGAAGTCGCCAGGCGACGGATCGCCCCCGAATCTCCCCATCTGCCTTAAGCCTTAGACATCAGTCACTTCAGCCTTTATACATTACTAACTATATTAGAAACATGTTTTAATTTGCACAGCCTGTCGATTTACCCAGTTTTTATTTAACTGTTTAAAGGGATCCTGTCATGGGAAGAAAAAAAATTTTCAGAATGCATCAGTTAATAGTGCTGTTCCAGCAGAATTCTGCATTGAAATCCATTTCTCAAAAGAGCAAACAGATTTTTTTATATTTCATTTTGAAATCTGACTTGGGGCTAGACATATTGTCAATTTCCCAGCTGACCCAGGTCATGTGACTTGTGCTCTGATAAACTTCAATCACTCTTTACTGCTGTACTGCAAGTTGGAGTGATATCACCCCCTCCCTTTCCCCCACCCAGCAGCCTAACAACAGAACAATGAGAAGGTAACCAGATAACAGCTCCCTAACACAAGATAACAGCTGCCTGGTAGATATAAGAACAGCACTCAATAGTAAAAACCCATGTCCCACTGCGTACTATTCAGTTACATTGAAAAGGAAAAACAACAGCCTGCCAGAAAGCAGTTCCCTCCTACAGTGCTGACACAAGTCACATGACCAGGGCAGCTGGGAAATTGACAAAATGGCTAGCCCCATGTCAGATTTAAAAAATGAAATATAAAAAAATCTGTTTGCTCTTTTGAGACATGGATTTCAGTGCAGAAGCCTACTGGAGCAGCACTATTAACTGATGCGTTTTAAAAAAAACTTGTTTTCCCATGACAGTTTCCCTTTAAGACCTTTAAGACTAGGGCCACATGCGGTTCTAAAATCAACTAGCTGAAATACACTGGCTGATTTCCTCCTTACCATGGCCAGTAGCCTGCTCTCTCTTCCATATCCAGAAGTGTTGAAACGGAAATGCGCAGACAGACTTTGTCGGATTTCGGCTCATAATGCAGAGACTCTTACATTATAATGTAATTCTTTTTAAAACTTTTTTTTATAGTTTTGTTCCTTTAGCAGCCCTCTCCCACACAAAGAAGAGAAATAGCTGCCAATGATTCTATAGCCTTTTATCTCTGTGTTTCCTAAGAAGACTGCAATAAGCAAACATGCCTTGTGAGATAATAGCACTGGAGTGCTGATACAGATCATTATAGCACAATGCTCACTTCAGGTAGGCTGGTTGTATATAGCGAGAGCCAACAGAAATAGCAAAGTTAATACGTAGTGTCACCAGTAGAATGCTGTGTCCCATTTCAATGCAAAAGCAAAGCAATAATGTGGAGAGTACAGAAAAGGTCAAACCATTTCACCTGATCATTCTGCTTTCTAACCAGCAGGACAGGTTTTGCCACAATATAAACGGCCTTATGCTTTCAAACAAACTGTATGCCCGTGTATCATCCTTATATAGTTATATAATTTTACGTATAATTAATCCTATTTAGTGGATAATCTGACAATTCCTATTCACAGCAGTAAATGAAGGGAGGATTTCATTGCATACTGTCAGGTTTATTACAAAAATCAGTATACATTTTTTAATTAAAGTTTATTGGAGATAGGTTTATTTTTCGTTAAAGAAAGTAAAAATGGGACTATATTTTCCTTGTCCTTTATGAATAAGAAGGGAGCAAGTAGCGTACATTAGAAAGTATTGCCAGGAATGTAGTAGTCTGTCCCTGCTTTCCACCTGCTACAACTTTCCAAATCACCAATATAAAAACGATAGCAATAGCAGCCATTCAGGTAACCAGGCAGTTTCTTTTAGTAATATCCAGTTTACACTGATTTCACAAGGTTTGCGTTTGTGCAAATCCTGCACCACCCAAAATCTTAATAGTTGGTCTGTTTAACTCCAGGTCTTCTTCTGTTCAGGACCCACAATTCAAAAGGCACTTTCTTGGGGCCAAGAGAACTTGTCTCTTTAGGCGAACCATGAGCAGAAGAAATCTGCCTTCTCTTAAGTAATATCTCACACAGAGGAGCCTTTATGAAGGGTCTCTTGGACAAATTTCAAGCATAGATCTATGGCCAAACAGCCACAGGCTTATACAGTTCCCTTAAATGAAATGGCTGCCTGCTATTCCACATATTCACAAATATCCCAAATTCCTCCTGGTATACAATGCAGGTTTTAGTTTATTCTTACACTGGTATGTATTGGTCTACACACACACACACATCAGGCACGGCACATCAGGCACAAGAACACACACACACATCAGGCACACACACAAATCATGCACACACACACACACACACACACACACATCAGGCACACCCCCACACAATCATCAGACACCCGCACACATCAGGCACGCACACACACACATAAGGCACATGCACACACATCAGGCACGCACACACAAACACACACATCAGGCACACACACATCAGGCGCAAACAATTCAGGCGCACACACACACACATCAGGCACACCCCCCACACATCATGCAAGCGCACACGCACATCAGGCACAAATTCTCCATATAAATACATTGTAAGCTTAAAAATGGTATATGCTATATTTTTGTAACTGTATTTCATTGCACAGACGTATAGCATATAGTAAATGGTATACAGCTTATTGTTCAAACAGAAGATTCTCCTTGTCACACTTTATCATTCCTACATATTTATAATGCTCTTGTATTAGTGTCTAGTTTAGGTTCAGAAAAAGTACATCTGTACATCAGTACTTTATTTTATGGGGTTTTTTTTTTTTTACAAGTTTTGCAAAAATGTCTTCTTACATTATTTTTTTTTTTTTTTTTATCTGTATCCTGATAAAGTGTCAGTAGCAGCCACCCACCAGCAGGCTTCTCAACATGTGGTTAGGCCAGTAACTCATGTCATCAATTGTAACTGCTAATCTGTAAGTTTAAAAGTAATGAAAGAAATTTATGTATCAAAACAGTTAAGCAATTCTGTCTTCATGAAAAATCCACCAGTGCATGGCAACAGTCCTGCCAGCAATATGCCACTATGTTCCGCAGTTAGCTTGTGGGGGTCTGAGGCTCTAAAAGTTGCAAAAATTGTGCAGGTACAGCTTGAGTAGAGCTTCTCCATTGGCAACATTCTTCCAGTAAGTGCAGGTTGTTTTGGAGTTTATGGTCCCTTGTAAGTTGAGTTACCTGACCTGTACATCACAATGCCACAAAACTGGCAACACTACATTCCAGTCTGGAGGGTTTTTCAGCAAAGAGGAGCACTGACCTGGAGTTTAAGGTTAGTTTGGGGTGCACCTCAGACTGGCACCCCAATGATTTATACTTTTCATGCCCTTTTTAAGTTATTTGTATACATTTAACTACAGTCAAAATCATTATTAGTCCATCCCTTTCTGCACTCTTGGTTTTGAATTTTGAAACAATGTAGCAAAGTCAGCTGTCCTCCAGTCAAGACTCCATGTCCTGGCTTCTGCAACCTGTTCACCTTAAACATAGACTTTTTTCCAGTTGTTTTCCATCTTTTATTTTTTCCCAAATTTTAAGTTTAATGTTCCCGTTTCTAATGTTAGAGTCTGGCAACTCAGTGATCCAGGAGCATGCAGAACGGTTACAATTTGCTACATTTAGTAGATACATTTCTAATCTGTATCTTTGGAATATTGGCAAATATTGTATCAATTCTAACAGCTGCCTTTAATGAAACTCAGGGATTCTGGTCAGCAGGGACAAAGATAACAAATGTATCAACTTAATGTATCATAATATTAAAAGCTATTTTGATACAAAACTCTACAGTTAGTATAGCTATGGGCATGGGTGTGTGTATGGATGCTGGGTTTTAATTTGGATGGGTTGAACTTGATGGACTTTGTCTTTTTTCAACCAAATATAACTGTGCAACTAAGTATCAAATTAGAACAGTTAAAGAGACATGGACACCCCTTCCTAGAGCTGCTTTATAGTGATGTGTGGGTTGGGCTTTCCCTGACAGCACCCGCCCTCCCTCCACCGGAGCCTGACTTCCGGCTTCCCTTCATAGACCCGTGCCACCCCTCCGACAACATCACAAAAGGGTTGGTGCAAGCAGGCGTGCGGCTATAAAGCTGGCAGTTGATGGTGGGGTGTGGGCTGGCACGAACCCGACCGATCCTCAGGTTCCACGGTATCGGGCAGGCCCACACTACTGCTTTAGAAGATGAAAAATAACTTTACACTTCAATATTAAACAAAAAATTAAAAACATAGAATAGAAAGTAATCTGAAAAAATCTTTATTTCTGGTGAACTATCTGAAACCAACTGAACTGAAAAAAAGTGTTTGAAGGTGAACAACCCCTTTAATAGTCAGAACCATAAGCGTAGAGAACAGCAAGGGGGCTGATAGAAAATCAATGTGTATTAGAACGTTTAGCATTATATATCTATTGTTTTTTTAGCACAGGAATGTTGCATGAAACTGCTCCCCATCCCCCCCAAAATCCTGCCTTGAGCACTGCCCACAGCCAGGAAGCAGTGCAAACAGATCAGAAAGTATCAGGGACAAGACAGCAGCAAAGGGCTCTAAGGCTGGGGACAGACAGGGAGATTCGGGGAGATTCTGTCGCCTGGCGTTTAATAGCAGTGTGCACAGCGCTGGCGCTTTGTCATTTAAACTAACGACGGACAGGGAGAAGGAAGTTCGGGGAAATTGTCGCCTGCTATTAAACGCCAGGTGACAGAATCTCCCCGAATCTCCCTGTCTGTCCCCAGCCTTATAGTCCTTAGGCCACATGGGAAGATTTCAGGGAGATTAGTCGCCTGGCGACTAATCGCCGCGTCTAAACTCCCTGAATGGCTTGCTGGTATCTCGCACCTGCTAGCGCTAAAGTCACCTGCGCCTATTCACACGCAGTGATACGTTTTTCAAAGTCGCTCGAAATGGCCTCACAAGGCTATTTCAAGTGACTTTGAAAAACGCATCACTGCATGTGAATAGGCGCAGGTGACTTTAGTGCTAGCGGGTGCGAGATACCAGCAAGCCATTAAGGAAGCCAGGCGACTAATCTTCCTGGATCTTCCTGTGTGGCATAAGCCTTAACATTAGTAACAGCAACAGGCTACTTTCATTAATGCCTGTCCCATGCCTACTTAATACTGAAGAAAGAGAGAATGATCAGGGCAAACCATCCCTGTAGATGAATTTAATACTGATGTGTGGAAACAAAGAAACCAAAGAATACCTCAGGAGAATAGCATCCATTCTGTAGTTATTGTTCCCAGCAAGACTATAAAATGCTGGGTCTCAGTTTCCTGACATTCAGTTGCAGCCTCAGCTATGGAAACTAAATATAAGGATAACACTGTTAAAGGAACAGAATTCATTAAGCAATGTACACTGTTTTACAGAGAGAAAACCTTACACACAAAACGCAGTTTGGCAGATTATACCAGTTGAGGTATAGGATCTATTACTTAATAATATCTTGGGTTGTCCCAGAAAAGGGAAAGCAAGCATTAAACCCCTGATGGATTATTTTACAATTAACATGGATTCATGCTAGCTTAGAAACACTCATGTACAGAGAAATATGTTATTATTTTAGAGACAAAGCAAACTAGAAAATATGGGAAATTCTATTGTTATGTTTTACAACTTCCCAGATAATTGAACCCATAACTATATTTTCAAGAACCAAAGTAAATTTCAGCCAAGATGCAAGTTTCTCTCTGCCACAGATACTCTCACACTCACAAAACCATCATAGATTTTATACAAACATTCTGCAAAACAAAAAGACTTTTTTTTTTTTAACGACAGTGTATGTAAATACAAAGGCATTTGTCCCGGCAATTACAACTTGCATTAATGCTTCTCCGAGTACTTTTCTCGTTAAGGGGATACTGTCATGGGAAAACATGTTTTTTTCAAAACACATCAGTTAATAGTGCTGCTCCAGCAGAATTCTGCACTGAATCCATTTCTCAAAAGAGCAAACAGATTTTTTTATATTTCATTTTGAAATCTTACATGGGGCTAGACATATTGTCAATTTCCCAGCTGCCCCAAGTCATGTGACTTGTGCTGTGATAAACTTTAATCACTCTTTACTGCTGTACTGCAAGTTGGAGTGATATCACCCCCTCCCTTTCCCCCACCAGCAGCCTAACAACAGAAAAATGGGAAGGTAACCAGATAGCAACTCCCTAACACAAGATAACAGCTCCCTGGTAGATCTAAGAACAACACACAATAGTAAAAGCCAAGTACCACTGAGACTGATTCAGTTACATTAAGTAGGAGAAATCACAGCCTGACAGAAAGTAGTTCCATTCTAAAGTGCAGGCACAAGCCACATGACTGGGGGCAGCTGGGAAACTGACAATATCTCTAGAACCATTTCAAAACAATATAAAAAAATCTGTTTGCTCTTTTGAGAAATGGATTTCAATGCATAAGTCTGCTGGGGTAGCACTATTAACTGATGCGTTTTGAAAAAAACATGTTTTCCCATGACAGTTTCCCTTTAGGTAGGTAAGTAGGTTACACACACACACTGAATTGTAGTTAAGTTGGAGGAGTACCAATGGTCCCAGACTGCCAGTGGGACCACAGCTGCTGCAGGTTAGGTCAGACACAAGACACGCATCCAGCTGCAATCTTAGGTCAGACACTCTAGATCAGTGATCCCCAACCAGTAGCTCGTGAGTAACATGTTGCTCTCCAACCCATTGGATGTTGCTCCCAGTGGCCTCAAAGCAGGTGCTTATTTTTGAATTACTGGCTTAGAGGCAAGTTTTGGTTGCATAAAAAACAGATGTCCTGCCAAACATTCTCTCCTGTAGGCTGCCAGTCCATATAGGGGCTAACAAAAAGCCAATCAGAGCTCTTATTTGACATCCCCATGGACTTTTTCATGCTTGTGTTGCTCTCCAACTCTTTTTTAAATTTAAATGTGGCTCACGAGCAAAAAAGGCTGGGGACCCCCTGCTCTAGATATACATGCAGCTACCGCACAGGTCGAGGTTCCGAGTACCACTGTTCTGACTGGAGAACCTGGGTTTCACCTGGGGCTTGCAGGAGTACATCACACTGAAACACACACACACACACACGAGATTATGCAGTCGGGGAATTATCCCTTTTTAGTTGTGCCACCAGAAACATCAATATTTGGGGGGGTCATCAGGTTACAACCCCCAATTGTATAAATCTATTTAAACTAAATGGACCCGACCTCCATTTTCCATCTTGCAGGAAGCGTTTTGCCAACAAATGTATACAAAAAGTCCAATATAACAAATCAGTTGTCAAATTCAGGTATACCAGCATCACTGTGTAATTAGATATCACAAGACAAAGTCCACATTTCTTATAGTACAATGTTGTAGGTGATACAATAAAGATTACATTAATTAAATACTGCAACATCAGTAAGGAAAATAAGTTACATTAATTATACCACACTACATTGATGGTGTACGTAAGCTAAACACAACATCTCATAATGGCAAATCCTGGAAGTAATAGATATGCTGGCCGTACACAGGCAGATAAAGCTGCCGATATTGGTCATTTAGACTGATTTGACAGCTTATCTGCCCATGTATGGGGGCTTCCAACAGGTCTTCCCAACCGATATCTGGACACGATATCGACCGGGAAGGTTGGATTTTCTTCCAACTGAACCGTTGGAACTCCATTGTGCTCGTTGTAACCCGATATAGCCCTGCCAGTTAGTGACATATTGGGGAAAGATCATCACCAAATGAGCGGATCTTTGCATCTATGGTCAGCTATAGAGAGAAAGGTAATGTTGGTCTTTATTAAGGCTAAGGCCAGACGGGGAGATTCGGGGGCATTTTGTCGCCTGGCGACTTGTAGCCGCGACTTGTAGCCCCCGAACCTCCCCGAATAGCCAAGTCCTGAGGCGCACCGGCGTTACTTGAAAACGCCGGCGCCTATTCACACGCAGCGGCGCGATTTTTGAAATCGCTCCAAATTGCCTCGTGAGTTTCAAGTAACGCCGGTGCGCCTCAGGACTTGGCTATTCGGGGAGGTTCGGGGGCTACAAGTCGCGGCTACAAGTCGCCAGGCGACAAAATGCCCCCGAATCTCCCCGTCTGCCCTAGCCCTAAGACAGGAGGCCTTTTGGATCTGGCAGCTTAAAACCCGCAAAGGCCTCAATAAGAATTTTAGTTTAACATGTTTCCTTTGAACAACCGATTTTAATCTATTTCCCCCTTCCTTCCTCTTTTTTCTACAGATAAGAACTGTCGGGTCATTTCATAGAACACCAAGATAAACTAGCAATCCCAAGGGCAGGGAGTAATTATGTTTCTATACACCATAAATGTAGTGTGGTATAATAAATTTAACTATGTTCCTTACTAATGTTGCAGTATTTAATTAATGTAATCTTTTTTCTCATTTACAACATTGTAGTATAGCAAATGTGGACTTTTTTGTGATATCCAATTACAAAGTGATGCTGGAATACCTGAATTGGACAACCGATTTGTTATATTGGACTTTATGCATACATTTGGTGGCAAAACGCTTCCTGGACTGCATGATGGGAAATGGAGGCAGGGTCGGTTGGGTTTAAATAGGTTTGCACACTAGGGATTGTATCATGATGAAGGGAGTGTTTCCCCTCCTGAAAGGTTCATATGTCTGGTGGCACAAATAAAAGGGGCCAATTCCTTGACCGCATAATCTCGTGTGTGTGGATCTTTTTTTAATTTTTAACTGTTGCTAAGGGACCTTGCTGGGTCAACGGAGGACCAGCAGCACCATTTTAACCAGCACCAGTTTAAGTGAATTACAGGTGTGCTGCGGAAATATTACATTTCATTCAAGCTGTTCCAAGTGCTCTCACCAATTACGGTCATGCTTTTTTTTTTTTTTTTTTTCAAAGAGCCTCAGTTAATAGTGCTGCTCCAGCAGGTTTCTGCACTGGAAAGAGTTTTTCAAAAGAGCAAACTGATTATTAATATCTGACATGGGGCTAGACATATTGTCAGATTTCCAGGTGCCCCCAGTCATGTGACTTGTGCTCTGATAAACTTCAGACACACTTTACTGCTGAACTGAAAGTTGGAGTGATATCACGCTCCTCCCTTTCACCCCCGTAGCAACCAATCCATAGAACAATGGGAAGGTAACCAGATAACAGAATTCAATAGTAAAAACCCATGTCCTACTGCAACTCCTTCAGTAGGAAAAACATATGCCTGCCAGTAAGTAGTTCTATTGTGCAGCACTGGCTCTTTCTGAAAGCACATGACCTGATATGGCTACCTACACAGCAATATTACAACTAAAGAAAAAATACACTTCTTGGTTCCGGAATTACATTTCTAGGGTAGGGGCTGACGGGCAGATTCACCTGGCAACTAATCACCTCTTCTGCCTGTAGACAATCTCCCCGAACTGCCTTCTGTCTGCTAAAATGAAGAATCACCTGCACTAATGCACTCGCAGCGCTTCCCTCATAAGGAAACTAAGGGGGCGACTTCGGAAATTGAAGCGCCGCGAATGCATTAGCGCAGGTGATTCTTCATTTTAGCAGACGGAAGGCAGGAAGAAGGCAGTTTGGAGAGACTGTCACCCAGCAGAAGAGGCGATTAGTCACCATGTGACTAAATCTCCCCGAATCTGCCCCTATCCTTATATGGCAGTGAATTATTTGCAATGTAATTTAGGAATAAAAATGACACCATAAAAATCACAACAGAATCCCTTTAATGAACGATCTTACAGTCTACATCATGTATGACTAAAAGGTAGATCGGATCTTGGACCGACAATGGACCTTTAGATCAGTAAATCTCAAGTCACAGTCAACAAATAGCTTGTCTAAATCACCCTCCTGTTTCATGCTTTTCATTCAGACAATTATTATGTTAAGGTCACACAAGAAATAGTTGTTTGTTAAATATAGCAATAAAGATTTTATCATTAATCAGTATACAAGAAAATTTTTATAGCAATATTTCCCATGGAACATATTGCTAAGAATGCTTTTATGGATGTAGATTATAATGGGACAATATCACTAAAAGTTAAGTATGGGTGCTCCAGGTCTACATTTTGCCGGCCCTTTATACATCATTCACATTGGTTCCTATCACATCCATGCACACTATTGGTCAATTATATCAAGATCCAATTAACTTAATTGTATGTTTTTGGAGTGGGGGGGAAGAGGAGTAGCAAGACAAAGCCCACACAGATGCAGGGAAAACATACAAGCTCCTTGCAGAGAGAGCCCTTGCTGCAATCAAACATAGACAACAGTGCTGCAAGGCACTAACAATTGTGATACCGTGCTACTATTCCTGAGCAATAACCACTGGCAGCTGGCCTCTTGTTCAAGCAAATGGCAAGCGGTTACTGTCAGAATACAGTGTTTTGGTTGGAGAGAGTAGAGGTTATCAAAGGACCAGATGTACAGGCCTTAAATTATAATGAAATGAGCATTAAAGATTTTACTGTATCTAATGTATTTATGCAAACTGGAAAGCATGAAGATGTTTTTTTCTTAATTTTAATTTAATTTTAATTACCATTTGTTCTTGCTATTTGCCCGTGCTACCCTAGTAAGATTCATTTTTATGTACTCGCTCCCGTTGCCCTGCTGTGTAATCTACTAACTCTTTCCAGGTTATCATTACTGTAATAACTACTACTTGTGCATGTAAATGAAGGGAGTGGGGTAAGAGTTAACAGTGGGAAAAAAGATAAGGTTTAAATTAGTAACAAAAAGGCCAAGAAAAAAAAAAGGCTTAGATCTGCAAAAGTAAGGCTGTTACCATGGATACAGAAGGCAAAGCTGGGGGGGGTAAACAAAGACAGCAGTCATTAGTGAACAAACAGCTAAATGGGTAAGAAAGGACAGCGCAGGTCAGCGAGCAGCAGTATAGGAAAACATGGAGGGTGTCAATTTGGCTTCAAAATAAAATATTATATAAAATGTCATTCTTATCAACTGTTCACTTTGTCTTGGTTTTCTATTGATTATGAATTATTTGCCTGTTTTCCTCTTCTGCCTCTTTCCAGCTATAAAGTGAACAGCAGCCCAAAAAATATTGCTTAGTGAGACAACGTTATGGTCATCTCATAATTATCTGCCAGCTTTTCATTCAAACAACACCTGGTTGCTAAGGTAAAGTGGACCATAGCAACATGAGAGCTGCAGAAGAGCTACCAAACAGAAAACTAAACCACTCAAACACAAATATATATCACTGTTTAGATCACACAAAACAATTTCAAAGTAAAATATCTTTTCTGTTAGGCTGCAATTTCTTTTAAAATTTTCCTTCAGCTGTCCAGTAAAAGGGAAATATTGAGCCCACAGAACTTCTCCAACATGTTACAGTTTCAACATAGAGTGATTTTAATTTTGGGAATTTTGACCAACACAGTTCTCTGCTAAAGCACCATGGCAGTTTAGGGTAGGAACCATATCCTCATGCCATAACATAAAAGATGGAAATAAAGAAACCCGAGTCCTACTCACCAAACTGATGAAATGCCTAGAATATAGCTCAAAATGTCTCAAGCACAGACAATGCCATTGATTTACTTCGTCCCATATGAAAAAGGAAAAGCAAAATGTAGATTTTTTTTTGCCAGAAAGTCCGAGAAAATAATAATTTGGGGATAAGAGAGAGATCTGACTCATTTCTGGGAATCCCTGTTAATCCACTTGATGGATCCATTTTCTGGGTGAGAGAGTAGCAAAGTGCTGTAGCTGCTGAGGATTTCTTGTGCATTCATCTAATGTACACACATCGCTCTCCTATACACACTACAAATAAATCACTCACTTGCACATGGTTTGCTTTGTACAATGAGCACCAGGCTTTGTACAATGAGCACCAGGCTCTCCATTCTAACATCAGCAGCACTGGGTATCTGTGGGGTTAACAGTAGGGTAGGCCATACACAGCAGCTCAATTAGAGTAACTCAAAATAATATATTGGTTGAATTTTTCTACATCACCTACTTATAATAAATCTTATTGCAGTAAATATGTTTTACATTCCACCACCATCAATCAGTGTTCACGTGAATGGCACAAGCCTTTGTGTGAAAATTGTGAAAAAAATACAATTGCGCAAACCTTAAGTAGAAGGAATTTGCGTAAACAGTTCAGTGCTGATCAAATTAAACCCACACAGTTTCGGGTCTTACTCTGATTATACTCACAGACGTTAAAAGTGAGAAGAGCGTGTATCTATGATTCGAAATGTTCCATCAAGCATCCAATCTGGGTAAATGACAATAAGAGCGGCATGTGCGGAAACGGTTTCTAAAAACAGCTTTAATAGTATTACACTCACAAGAATTCTTGTTAAAATCACATTTAAAATCAAATCGGGCTCCCTGCACGGCTATACTTGCGGGTTTCCTTTCAGATCGCGGCAATGACACAGCGGTTTTTTCGTTCCTCCGCACTTGGGTCTCACTCCGCGCAAATGTCCCCTTTTTCGTGTAGCTCCGTGCTCGGCTCCGTTACCGAATCCCACAGGTTCAAAGTTCCTTCCGACGCGTTTCGCCATGTAATGGCTTCCTCATGGAAAGGTGATACCTCTTGTGCTCGCTCTTTTATGTCCGTAAAGATCTTGTTTTATTTCCGTTTCTGGGATATTTCTTGAATAGTTGCCTGTGTGGAGGGAGGCGGGTTTGGTCTGCTGCTCGCAGAGGAGAGGAGCTGGACATTTCTTGAACTTTACGGACATAAAAGAGCGAGCACAAGAGGTATCACCTTTCCATGAGGAAGCCATTACACGGCGAAACGCGTCGGAAGGAACTTTGAACCTGTGGGATTCGGTAACGGAGCCGAGCACGGAGCTACACGAAAGAGGGGACATTTGCGCGGAGTGAGACCCAAGTGCGGAGGAACGAAAAAACCGCTGTGTCATTGCCGCGATCTGAAAGGAAACCCGCAAGTATAGCCGTGCAGGGAGCCCGATTTGATTTTAAATGCGATTTTAACAAGAATTCTTGTGAGTGTAATACTATTATTAAAGCTGTTTTTAGAAACCGTTTCCGCACATGCCGCTCTTATTGTCATTTACCCAGATTGGATGCTTGATGGAACATTTCGAATCATAGATACACGCTCTTCTCACTTTTAACGTCTGTGAGTATAATCAGAGTAAGACCCGAAACTGTGTGGGTTTAATTTGATCAGCACTGAACTGTTTACGCAAATTCCTTCTACTTAAGGTTTGCGCAATTGTATTTTTTTCACTATTTTCACACAAAGGCTTGTGCCATTCACGTGAACACTGATTGATGGTGGTGGAATGTAAATGTTTTTTGTCTCACGAAAAATAACGAATTGCTAACTGGGACAGAAATAAGTGCACTGAGAGTGTAACCAATTCACTTCACACCTGGGGTGTTACTTACTAGTTTTGAATACTACACTATATTTTCATTTTTGTTTTTTTGTCTCCCCCCCCTTTTTTGGAGGTACGGTTAGCAACGTTCCTTTCTTGGGATTTCGTTTAAGAATTATTTGAGGGAAGAAGTGAACCCTGGTTGCTACTGTTGTGGAAGACAAAAGTGTTACACTGTGGTTTGAACCGTATTTTTTATATAGTAAATATGTTTTACTTAGGATCATTCCAACTAATTCATGACACTGCAGTCGTTTTACCAGGAGCTTTTTTTACCAAAACATTTTTTACCACTTTTTTGGTAAACACAAGTAAACTTGGCCATACACATCTCCTCATAGTGGCTCTCACTGAGTGGTCACTCACAGACTGGGCAAAATTAGGCTAATCCCCTCATTCAGCTGGCACACTGAGACCTGCCTCATGAAAGGGCGAATGTGGATCTTGCTTGATTTTTCAACCTTTCTAATATATATCTGGTCAAATTCCATACAGATATTGGTCAGACAGGCATTTCCAAGTGCCCCATACAAGGGCCAATAAGATGCGGTCTCACTCTGGAAGGGCCAAGTCAGATAAATAGTAATATATCATTATGAATGGAATACTACCTACAAGTGCGCAATCCAAATTATCTGAAAATACGAAAGGTGCTGAAGGAGTATATCATTTAAAGAGCTATTCACCCAAGCATATACTTTTACCAACTGGTGAGATATAGCTTTCCTACTACCCAACTATTTTTGCTGCATTAAGCATTCAGCCTATTGCAGGGTAGCACATATAATCCACAGGGTCAGCTACAGTCTTTAACCCTTTCCGAGCGTGCTCAGTGCAACAAGAAAAGTGATAATACTTCCCAAAAAAATTCCCTTTAATTTAAAAGTCCTCACATGTATTTACCATATAGCTGCAAAATGTGCTAAATACAACTGTAAATGCAGAGTTTTGCAGCACATAATAAGCTTTATGAAGACTGCTATGGTGCATGCCCAGTTCCTACAGCAAATAAGATTGATCCAGTACAAGTCAAAGAGTGTAGTCCAATCATGCATAGTAAACATCAAGCCACACTATCCTATCCTTACTTAATTCATACCTGCTGTTTATCTTTGCATCAGGGTTTCATACTTTAATTATTAATAAAATGAAGAGGATAAGTTTCTACTAAATAAATGTATTTGCAGAAACAAAAGCAGCCAAAAAAGGAACAGTACAACAGAGGGGTGGGAGAAAGGAGGGAAAAGTTTAATCTGGGAATAAAAAGTTTCCACACAACAATAAGAAAAAAAAAACATAAAACGGAATATAAAGATGAAAAATACAAAATTTAAAAATAAATGAGAAAGAAATGGAGAAAACATATATGGAGGACAGAACAAAGTGATAGCAGAAGAGAAAAGAATACTATTTCGTAGGGACACTACAGATCCCAGAAGCCTCCCGGCAGTGCAAAAGTAGTTCTTGGACAGCTGAACAATTATAAGAACGGTCATCATTGCACTAGATGTTCTTCAAATAATAATAATTTAAAAGTTTCATGTAACTCTCAAACAAGCAGTGAAAGGCCCACATGGCACCAAAATAGTCAGAACCTGTTCATTCCTCAATCAACAAGTGTTAAAATCTACATTTAGTCTCTTAATTATGCCAGATCACGTTCCTGGGCAAGCGTTCCCCTCTGAGCCATCTCCAATTCAAATCATCAAGTGGGGCAATGGAATTTTATGGAATTTTATTGTAAGCACGAGGAAACAATTAAACTGTTGTGACTTCCAAGGATCATTTACATAAAGAATGTCCAAAATGTTTTTAGCAGCTGTTCCCAGAGATCTAAGTGTCATGAGAAACAGGGATTGTGCACTGGAAGGAACCCATCATACACCTAGTCCTGTGAAATCCTGTACTGTGTAAAATTGACAGCAACATAAATCTGCTGGCACGGTGCACAAGATTGGGACTAGATGTAATGATAAGAGTCTTCTGAACCTGCTGTAATTCCACTGTCAATAGTTACCTATCAAGTGCAAACTATACGGAGCACCAGGCAGATTCCGCTATCAGTTAAAACTTGAGTTTTATTGTTACAAACATTCCATAAATCCCAACAGTGTTGCAACCCTCACGCTTTACGCATTTCGTTGCCTCGCGCCACTTCCTCAGAAGCCTGAGGTGCCACCCACTACCACACTTTCGAATAAAAAAGGAATCTCCATACACCTGTGAGCAAGACCATTGCCCCAATTAAGATAGTAATTAAAACCAAGTACTAATCACCCATGTATTACCCGGAATCTCTATGCGACAGCACGGACCTTCCGGGGATTCATTGGGACCAGATCGGGGTGAGTGCTCTCCGAGTTGATGGTTTATTTATGCAATAGTTAACTAGACACAAAACTCCCATCAATTCTGCCGAACCATTTCCTTTTTGGTCTGGGACAGACAGGGAGATTCGGGGAGATTCTGTCGCCTGACGATTAATCGCAGGCGACAATCTCCCCGAACTCCCTTCTCTCTTCCGGAATCGCCCGAAGTTTCCTCACGAAGTAACTTCAGGCGATTCCGGAAATCGCCGCGCTGCGTGTCGATTAGCGCTAGCGCTTTTTCATTTTAACAGGCGGCAGACAGGGAGAAGGCAATTCGGGGAGATTGTCGCCTGCGATTATTCGCCAGGCGACAGAATCTCCCCAAATCTCCCTGTCTGTCCCAGCCCTTTTAGTACACCTTTTCTTAGACTGGTCATTCTTGGCAATGAAAATGTGTAAAGGCATGCACCAAATCCAGGATACAATCCTCGAATCCTCCTATGATTTTTCTCAGGTTTCAGCTGAACCAAATTTGAACCCTTGGGGAAAGGGCACTCAGAGGATTGTCTGCTTCCCTCTGCCTATATTTTTGCACACAAGCAAAGGAAAGCAGATCCACTTTCCTGTAGCTTCATTGACAGGCCTGACATTTGCCTGTGTGGAGCTACTCAGAGCAGATTCTGGCATCTCTATTTTTACCTGTGTACAAAATGCTGGCAGATAAAAGCAAACAACATGCTACATCTGCCCTTGCCCTTAAGGGTTGGGACAGACAGACAGATTTAGGGCAAGGCCAGACGGGGAGATTCGGGGGAGATCTGTAGCCTGGCGACTTATCGCAGTGATGAATCTCCCACAAATCTCCCCGAATAGCTAGTTAGCCCTGCACACCCACTAGGCGTAAAGTCGCCTGCGCTTGTTCACACGCAGCGGCGCGATTTTAAAAGTCACTCAAAATTGCCTCCCCGAATCTCCCCGTCTGGCCTTGTCCTTAGGGAGATTTCGTTGACTGGCGATTAATCGCCTCTTCTGCACGGCATGGCGGTGGCAGTTCGGGGAGATTGTCGCTACGCAGAAGAATCTGCCGGTCTGCCCCAACCTTAGAGTGATGCAACATTTATTAGGGTTGTGGTAGACGGGCAGATTTGGGGAGATTTAGTCGACTGGTGACTAATTGCCTCTTCTGCGTGGCGACAATCTCCCCGAACTGGCTTCTGTCTGCTTAAATAAAGAATCGCCTGCATGAATGCACTTGTGGTACTTCCTTTTGAGTTGCCTCATAAGGAAACGTCAGGGCGACTTCAGAAATTGAAGCGCAGTGAGTGGATTATTGCAGGCGATTCTTGATTTTAGCAGACGGAAGGCAGGAAGAAGGCAGTTAGGGGAGATTGCCACATTATTATTTTGTTCACAGTTGATGCAATTTTATAATTTTGCTCAGCTATGCATATGCAAATAACGAATTCAGCTAAAAATAATGTGGAGCATATGACATTCCTAAAATGAAAGACTTGGTGCATCCCTATTAGATATCTAAATGTGTCAAAGTAAAATCCTTCAGTGCCCCATGAACAGACAAAATCCACTGTAGTCTGAAGCCTTCAGCTTTGCATTCTAACATACAGAGCACATAGAATGTGGCCCTAAGCCCGTTTAAAGCCCCACCCTTTGCTGTGGAACAGTTACTGGTTTCCACTTCTAATAATGACCTCTGGATTTCTCATTTATCCCATAAATCTGGGCAGCAGTTTGAAACCAAAGGCCTGCAAAAATCCTGTATCCACAGAAGCAGTGCCTAAATACATTTTCTATACTAATAAAACACACATTTATAATATATAAATAAATTATACATTTAATGGAGTATGCTTTCATACTTTCATGGTCTAGAACACTGTGTAGATATACAGCCAAATATTCCATATGGGACAGTTAAGTCTGGAGTTAGTAAGTGACATCATAATTAGAAAATAAAAAAAAAACCATGGCAGAAATATGCAAAATGGCGCTGAACAGTTGCATTTGCTACAGGGTCTCATATGGTCTATGAACTCTTTCGAGAAAAAAAAGGGCTTTTCCTCCTATACCTGTAAATGAGAAGGAAGTATGTCTCAATAAATCAGAATAAATATTCGCTTTCGAATTAATAAAAAAATTACAGAGGTTTGTGTAGTTTGCATGAACATTGTTGATTATAGCTTGAATAAATATGTACCAGTAGTGCACTTCATTCACTTCCAGCAGGTTCAGTTTAGATAACACTAGATTGGATGTCCATTAAAGAAAATGTTACTTTTTTGCTCTTTAAGGACCCCAATATCTTTTTCACCTTGAATGTAGGACATTTTCCTGCTGAAAGAGGACATTTCGAATTATAACCAAAAACTAAAGTGAAATCGGGAAAACCTGTTATCCGGGTATTTCTGAATTACGGAAAGGCTGTCTCCAACAGACTCCATTATAATAAATTAATCCAAAATTATAAAAATGATTTCTTTTTTCTCTATAATAAACAGTACCTTGTACTTCAGCCAAACGAAGATCAAAAGGACCCTAGAGCAGACTTTTGCGCTACTAGTCTTCCTCTGCCAGCAGGTAACACTACACCAGGCTGCAAGGATCAAACTCCTCTTCAGTGAATCCCGTAAAAAGCTCTTCGCTTATATGACACGTTTGTATTTACCTTTAGGCTCAGGCCAGATGGGAAGATTCGGGAGATTTGTCGCCTGGCGATTAATCTCCCCGAACCGCTTCCCCCTGCCTTCCAGCGGCTTTAATGAGTAATCGGCTGCGCCTATTCACAGGTGGCGCTGCACTTCGGAAAAGCCAGCGCCGCGTGTGAATAGGCGCAGGCGATTATTCATTAAAGCCGCTGGAAGGCAGAGGGAAGCGGTTCGTGGAGATTTGTCGCCCCAAAGGAGAGGCGACAAATCTACCCAAATCTTCCTGTCTGGCCTTACCCTAAATTGTTCTTCCAGAGAAGCTTTAAACTCTGTTGTTTTGTGCAGCTGCCTCCAGTGACTCCTGACCCATCTTGAAAAACAAATCCTTCCTTAGACTTAGGGAAGAGAAGGGTCAGGGAGTCTGAAGAAACATGGTTTAACAAATGTGATTGTGTTGCAACTGAACAAAAACACAAAGGCGTCTCTGTCACACTGTATAGATAAATAATGAAACTGGCAGCTCTTCTTTTCCAGAAGGCTCTACTATCTTGAAGGCAAGCAAGTACAAACTGCTTGACTGTGAAAATAAGAAATGTGCAGAAGAAATATTAAATATTTTATATACACAGCGCTTTTAATATTTTATATGGTATATCATTCATATAGTCCAGCTCATTATCAGTAAACTGCTTACTGAGTGTGCAAGAAAAATTCTTCACTGCATATTTTAATTTGGAAGGGGCATTGCTAGGTTGGCTGATGCAAATGGTACAATCTACATGAGAACAAAACCATATGTTTATGACGGACTTTTGTGGCTATTAAGATTCTATTTACATCCAGCAGGCCCAGTGAATATAAGTTATTGACTCAATAGCACCCACTCACATTCCTGCTCCTCGGTCTTCTCCCTGTACCTGATGCACTTTCTAACGCATGTGCATTACATTCCAGGGCAGTGTGCTATATAGAAGGTGTGCTCTGGTGATACTTGCGGTAATAAAACCTCACTTTGCTGCTTTATACATGTAAGCATACAACATCCCTAAACCGGTGGAGATGCAAAATATTTTTCACTCCTTGTCAGACATAGTAATGGATTCTGAGCCGCTCTGCTCATAAGGCTCAATAGAAAAGCTTATTGTGAATAGCATTAGCACTGACACACACATTCACAGAATAATCAGTGGCCTTAGTACCAGCACCTATGACTTCATGTCCAATCACAACCAAGTTTATTACAAGACTTTTCAGACACAATAGGTGAGCTGAAGTGCCATTGTTTCGGATTGTGCTGGTTTGTGGCTATGGGGTTATTATCAAAGGAGACATGAGGTTTCAGATCTGCATTTCCTCTTTGTGCAGTGAACTTTCAGTTCTCAACCACAGACCGTAAGGCTTCATAATGAACAAATCAAGAAAAGCTTCTGGCTTCTCTGTTCTTCCTTGTACTAGGTTAAATTAGAGCCAGGGCATTCTCTGAATGGAGTACGTATATCCTCCTTTGAGTACACAGTTTTCCCTCCGCACTTCAAAAACATAAAGAAAGGGTAATTTTCTCTTTTAAAAATATTTGTGTTTGTCTGAGTGTTGTATAATCTCTTTAATCTGCGGATCAATATGTTGTTCTACATAAATAAAACATATTTACTGCTCTTTGGCATTAAAACACAACAGAATTATAGGGGAAGTAAAATCTAAACTAGAATAAGGCTAGAAATGCTGTATTTTGTATACTAAACAAACTTACTGCACCACAAGCCTAATAAAATAAATGATTTTAAAATTGGCCACAGGGATCACCATCTTCTAACTTTGTTAAACATCTTTGCAAGACCAAGACTGGGCACATGCTCAGTGTCGTCTGGGCTGCTTAGGGATTGTCATAAATTATCAAAACAGCACAAGTCAAATAATACCTGCCAGAAGCCAATACATAGTTACATAGTTAAATACAGCAAGACTGATTAATAATCAGAA
This sequence comes from Xenopus borealis, assembly GCA_024363595.1. Classification (NCBI taxonomy): domain Eukaryota; kingdom Metazoa; phylum Chordata; class Amphibia; order Anura; family Pipidae; genus Xenopus; species Xenopus borealis. The sequence continues at coordinate 70,980,138 of CM044448.1, forward strand.
TATACAGACTGCCCAGGGTCCATTTTACTGAACATTATCTCTTGCGATAGACCAGTGATCGCCAACCAGTAGCTCGTGAGCAACATGTTGCTCCCCAAACCCTTGGATGTTATTTTTGAATTCCTGGCTTGGAGGCACGTTTTGGTTGTATAAAATCTAGGTGTACTGTCAAACAGAGGCTCCTGTTGGCTGCCAGTCCACATAGGGGCTACCAATAGTCAATCTGAACTCTTACTTGGCACCACCCAGGAACATTTTTAATGCTTGTGTTGCTCCTCAACTCTTTTTAAATCTGAATGTTGCTCACGGGTGAAAGGTTGGGGACCCCTGCACTAGACTTTACTTTGCCAGGTCATACCTGGCGAAGTTCAATACAATAGATAGGGGATTAAAAAAAATTATTGAAAGCGAAGTGCCAAAAAAACGCTGGCATGTTTTAAATTTTTTAAGGGTGACAGGCTGAAAAAGATTGTAAATTGTTTTTAGGGTAACCTCCTTCCCCCCTACATTTCCTAACATATGGCAACCCAACTATATAGGGGGCACATGTGTAGGGCAATAGAACACCTTTATTTGAGTTATTAAAGGTTTCCTGGGCTTGGGTAGAGTAATGTAGTGGCTGCAGTATATATGTCTATTATACTTTAACTTCGCGCTGTATGCAAATTAGGCATTGCATGCCTGAGCGCAACTTCACATTTTAGTGAATTTGCATAGCACTGGTGAAACTACGCCTGGCGAAGTGCAGGAACGCTAGCGAAGCCAGTGGAACTACACAGGTTAGTGAATTTGCCTCCTGATGTCTATCTGTCAAGCAGTGGGATTGAACACATACTGCTTTTAAAGGAGGAGGAAAGCTCCAATTCAAGCTGGCTTTTTTTGTTAAAGTCTAGCTCTACCATGTATGTCCGCTCACCCAGGGAGAAAGAGGATCGCTAACTCACAAGAGTCCTGAGCTGGTGTAGTTTTCTGCCAGTAGGAGCACTGGTCCAGGGTATACTGTAAGTCATTACAATCCACAGTGTTCCTTAGCATGCATTTATAATTACTTTAAATTAATTGCAAATATAAAAAAAAACATTCGCTTTTATGATATAAAAAAAAAAACTATTTTTGCGTTGAATACAGGAATTTTCATGACGTGGGACGGAAATCCCTGCAGAATTAAGGAAAAGTGTATTTTTTAAATGTGGCCTAAGTGAACATTGTACCAATTTCTAGTTCATTGTTATATCCTGGTACTAATAGACTTCAAGCTTTAATTAGCATTTGAAATACATCATATCTAAAAACCATGCTTTGCATATGATCTTCCTGACTCTGAACTTTACAGAGCAACCCAACTCCTCCACTGGGTCTCAGAGAGATGGAAACAAATAAAACCTCCCAATACAGTTTTCAAAAGATGATGTTACAAAGAATCTATCCTGCCTAAATCACTATCATTACTCTACTGTAACCTGGGATACATAAAACTATGGGAAAAAGACATGGAAAGCACTATATCAGAGGAGGAATGGTATAAGGCATGGTCAAACCGGAAACACAGTTCAGTTAACACAATTTTAATGGAGGCAGGAAATAAGGTATTCATGAGATGGTAAAAATAGCAAAGCTCTACCATTATATCTAACGACCACTGCTTTCGAGGTTGCACGATCCCCGGATCCATGGGACATATCTGGTGGCTATGCCAGCGAGTAGTAAGGTTCTGGGTGAGAGTGTATCAATTGACCCATACGAGGCTTTGATGGGTTACCACCAAAGGAAGTCCCGAATATAAAGTGTAAACTACCAAGTCATATAATTTTAGCGGCTAGGCAAACTATAGCCAAATACTGGAAATCCCCTAACATAAATTGCACTATGTTCAAAAATAAAATAGATTGGATATACGTTAACGAAAGATTAACAGGGTTAGCAATGTCAACAGTACCAAAAATATGGGAACCATGGGTCAGATATAGATTTAAGGATACACCCCCCCCGCATGAATCCATCATCTGGATTGCAATCGAAACAAATACTTCACACTCCATCCATAAAACCAAGCAACACGACAAATAATCTCCTTCTGTTTGGTTATATTGAATGTTTATTTGTAAAACAAGCAATATTAATAAACATTAAAGTGATGTTAAGTAATCATATATGGCAATAGAACACTCTGGCAAGGTCAGTACAGAGGATATTCCACTGCATGAAACGAAACAATGTACAACATATGTTATATTCACTAAGACTAGATATTAAGGTATCATAATGTTTAGCATTTGCTGATTGTAACAGAATATCGCAATGTATCTTCATTATTGTAAAGAAAAAATACAAATATGTATGCCACTGTGAATGATTATATAAATAAAAATAGTTTAAAAATGATGCTTTTCGAGGGTGAAGGGCAGCATCTATCACAGCACACTACACACTCATCTCAGACACAGCAAAGTTACCATGCGTGCAACATGCTCTTCTACAAAGCTACATCTACAGAGAGCTAGGAGACAGTTGAGATAAACCAGGGTTATGCAATGCATAAAGCAGTGCTTCCATTGACCATGGATGGATAATTATATTGCAATTCCTAACACAACACAACGACTATTAATGGTTTTGCATCAGTCCTAGAATCAATATAGATATCCTTTCCAGTCCCAGAGGTGCAGTTAGAAATGAATAAGAGGGAAGCAGTTTTCAAATCTGGGCCTCCTCAACACAAAAGCCAATGGGTTGTTCCACACAGGAAAGGAGGTTGGGGTGAGCAATGATATTATTGTACCATCCAATGCTTTAATACCATCCCCAGCCCATAAATGTAATGGTAACATGAAACAATTATCTATCCTAAAGTATCAATCCCAATGAGAACATCGTAATGGCATGTACAAGAACCCATTCACGTTTATTAGAATTACCCATCTTTAAACGGACATATATTGTGTGTATGTGAACGTTGCAGCTCACAGGACAACCTGTGCACACTAAAGCTGACCATATATGTGCAAATTTTATCTTCATGTTGATGGACAATCATTTGTTGCAGTCGTTTGACCTACTAACCCTAACTAACCATTCAGGTTAAAGGACAGGTCAACCCCAAAAATAATATTTTGCCTAACAAAAGAAAACACAATTCTAAGCAACTTTGCAATATACATTCATTACATATTTTCTATGGTTTTTAAGTTATTTATGCATGTATTGCTATTGCAAACAGTGTTTGTCAGTCCCTTTCTATTCTCTGTACTGGTGGCTCTAGCTTTTGAAACAATGTAAAATAAACCAGACCTGTCTTCCTGGAGGAGATTTGCATTTGCAACATTGTTTAAAATGTAACAGCCAGGAATTATGCAAATGCTGCTTTCTATAGCAATTACATTTACAAATTACTTTTAAAGCACCAACAATTTTTTAATACATTCATTTTGGAAATAGTTTTTTCTTTTATTAGGCAAAAATAATTTTTTGGGTTGGCATGTCCTTTAAATATAGAAGTAAAAAGAACAAATAAGACAATTCTGGCCAAGACTGCAATCTGACACATAATTAGGGTAGTCATTTATAATGTCAGATAGGCAATACATGCAGAAATTTTATCCTTAGTCAACATAAATCTTCTAACCTGTTAGATCGACTAAATGACAGATGGCCAAAGTAGGAGATTCTCAACAGGCAGAGATTCTGCTTCCCAACTCTTCTTCTGCTGAACTGAAGATGAAGTAGATTTCACATGAAAATCTTGCTTCTCGCCCCTGAAATCCACCGCATCTGGTGATTGAGGGTGCAGGCAGCGCAGCTGAAGAGGAGCATCGGATTCTCAAAATCCATGTCATGTGACCCGACACTACAGACGCATTCATACCACCTGCCTCAACTAATACAGGCTTAGCTATTTTTTACACAGTAATGGTTGTCTATGAGAGATATGAGACTTTCTTATAGCTTGCTTAAGTGCACAGTGAAATAATTTTACAATTACATATACTTCAAATAAGCCACAATTTCACTTTTACCCAGTAAATAAAAAGGTCCATTTATGCTCAATACATTCCAAACCTAGGGCAGAGGATGGAAGTATGGAATGTGCATTTGGCACACAGCTGGTTCCCTGGATAAGATGGACCCACACTAAACTAATGTATATGGATACAATACAATTCCATTTTAATTTATACTTACATAATTCCTCTGCTGTCTACCCAAGGAACTCTGGAATGAATTTGGACAAAAGTGAACATTTTTGAGGGTACATAAGAAGCCACCAGTGTGCAGTGAACTCAGAGTTAAATAGTCATTGAGAGTAATTGACCATCCAACCAAGTGAATGGTGTTTGATTAAACTAAGCTAAAAATAACTGGATGCATTGCTCCGAGCTGAGCTGCTGTTCTCAAGCCTGTGTAAGTACAGCTATATAAAGCTCGGCACACAGTTAGATTTTCTCTGCTCAACAGTTGCATCTCACAGAATTCCTGCCCCTGACACTTTCCTTTATGAAACAAACCAGCAGCTGGCTGTGCATGGGAATCAACACTTGTGAATTCCGAAAAACCTTCCTGTCTCCACTTTACTCACTGCAAAGGAACAAACACATTCTGTGCAGGGGCCAGAGAGACAGCACAGAGACTGCGACACATAATGCCAGTAAAAGCACAACCTGTACCTTCTACGGAAGACTACCATAAATGTCATAATTAGGGATGCAGTGAATCCAGGGTTCGGTTTGGGATTCAACCTAGGCCCAATCCAAGTGCCTGGCTGAACCCAAAACAAAGGTAGCTTAGGTGAGACAAACTGCCAGCCAAGACAATAAACACTTTCATAGATACTAGGGGAAAGGCAGGAAAGGATACTCTGTATACATATGTTGCACTCTAGTACTTTTCCATCCGGCTATAATAAAAAAAAAAAACCCCTGTTACTTTGGATACACTTAAATGCTAATTTTTAGTTTAGAAATAACTTGTACCAGTGGTGGAATACTTTATGAAGCACATGAAGAGAACATCTCCTCAAGACAATGTTATCCCTAAGTTAGTACATACAGTCAAACCTATAGAAGCGCCATACTGGCACTTAAACATGAATATGCACAGTACAGAAAAATACATGACAGCATATACAGGTAAGAGATATCCATGCAAAATTTAAATTCTGCATATAAAAAAAAACAGAGTATTAAAAGGGCAACCTGCTCATAGCCTGTATATACCTGTGGGCAGTGTTATAGGGAAACAGCCAGGTGCCTTACAGAGGAGATCGGTGAAATAAAATCAAATAGTGCACTGGAAGCCAAAGAGAACAACGTTAAACAATGCCGGGTCACAGGGAAAGAAGGGAAAGAAGTAATATTTAATCCTTTTAGAGATAGTACAGGTCTCAGAAATTGTCACACATTAAACTACCATGTGGTCCCAAGGTTTGCTCCATCGCTATTACTGGCAATTCACTTCAATCACAAAACTGCAGCTAAAGGACAAGCTGTGAAGCTTTAACACAAATGAGAAGGATCCAGTTTCTTGCCTGCTCTCTAAGCCATGGTTCTGGCAGAAATTGGCCATGCATAATTCAGGTATGAAAACCAAGCCAGCTTTGATTTCTGCAGAGAACCTAGCTCCAAAGCACAGCATAGACTTCTATATAAATCATATGCCATTATACAGTAGGGGTATTTGTCCACTCCAGCAGTGTCTGGTGCTGCCATACAATGATAAGGTTGCCTTGCTATCTCTCATTCCAGATGCTCTCTGATGTCTTCCCAAGCAACTCCCATCTTGAAGGGAATCTATCAGACCGAACACAACCTAAAAAGCAAAACACAGATGCAGCCACATAAAAGGGAAAGTTGAGCTCAGCACCAAGCAGCTTCTTCAGTTCAACTGACTGGTATGGGAAGTTCTCGGTATATAAACTCTTCCACTAATCCAATCCAATCCAAAGAGCAAAAACATCTCAGAGGAGAGCTGAAAGCGTGTGGCTACAAAGACTGGGCCTTTCTCAAAACAGCAGCAACCAAGCCCAACAGGAACATCAAAAGAAGTAAACGCCTGGAGACACATAGTAAGCGAAACATAGTCATTCCATATGTAGCTGGAGTGTCAGAGAAACTCAGGAGGATTTTCAACAAACACCATGCCCCTGTGTTTGTCAAACCTAGCAACACACTGAGACAAAAACTGGTACACCCAAAGGATCCAACACCAAAAGAAAAACAAAGCAATGTGGTATACGGAGTCCAGTGTAGCGAGGAGTGCACAGATCTGTACATTGGGGAGACAAAACAACTGCTCACCAACTGCTCACCAGCATAGGCGGGGGAACTATACAGGGCAAGACTCGGCTGTCTTTCTACACCTCAAAGACAAGGGACACTCCTTTGAAGATAGCAAGGTCCAAATCTTGGATAAAGAAGACCGCTGGTTTGAAAGAGGCGTGAAAGAAGCGATTCATGTCAAGGTAGAAAAACCATCCCTGAATAGAGGTGGGGGCCTTCGACAACACCTGTCTGCTACATACAATGCTGTTCTCACATCAGTACCAAAGCGGTTTAAGAACACTTACACATCCATTCATGCAACTCTCACAAGTAACACCTGTTTCTAGGAGTTGCATGACACATTGGTAATCCCATCACAGTAACTACACAGAATCAAATTCAGATATCCCCTCTTCGAAGAGTTACAATGTGCCATTGTGATTTAATTAGTGGAAGAGTTTATATACCGAGAACTTCCCATACCAGTCAGTTGAACTGAAGAAGCTGCTCGGATGAGTAGTGAAACGTCTTCAATAATTACTCAGCAGTCCAGTTGTTTTAGAATTATATATATCAGATATGGATATTATAAGTCACTGATGAGTTCCATCACCGTTTTAAGCCACATTTCTGAAAGCGGAGTGCTTTTTATACAGGTCATTAAACTCCACAATACAAGTAAATCATGTGACAGAAATTACATTACATAAGATATAATTTATAGGATATTCATGGTTTGCGCGTGCATTAAGCAAATATTATATATATTCCAGCTACTTGCATGTTCAAAGTGGCATCTTTTTCAAATAATTTGAAAACTGGACAACTATTGTTTATACCACTGCAGACATGGGAGGATTCAGCATAAAACAATGGGAGACATCATTCTGCTTGCATTAAAGAAAGATTACAGTGACAAAGATAATACAGCTCTGGCAGGATATCATTTGCAGGCTTTAATGGAAAGCTAATTAATTTTCTGTTATAACAGAGTAAAGGAATAAGGCTGTTTGGAAAAGGCGTAAGAGCACTGACTATAAAAAGCAACTGATAAAGCAGATAGACCTGCACAGGAAATATCCAGGACCACCGTTTGCTTGCTTTAGACGCATAACTACTGTATATACACAATAATATGTTTTTCAAGAGGGAACATTATTCTCTCATTGGGTATGGAAGAGGCAACTTGTTGCTCAAGTATTCATTTGGGGGTATAGATTTCCTTTAAGGTCAGGTGACAGGTTAACAGGCCAGGCAGATAGCGATCAGTCAGATTTGGCGAGCTATATAGGTAGCCAAGCAGTACTCATCTGATTATTCGACTTATACCTAGATCAGTGATGTAATAAGATGTTAGTGGCCCCCACTGCAAATTTATTTTAGGGCCCCCACAATATTCAGCGGTTGTCAAGTTTTACTAATATATATTGAGATTGCTCCTTAAGTAGGACATCATGGGGTCCCCTATACCTCCTGCCCCCTCAGTGGATCAGAACAGAAAAAGGGCCTCTGTCCCTTGTTTGGTCTGCCAATGCCTTAGTCATCCAGTTATTTGGACCTACGTTCTGATCATTGAAAAGTCTTACGTGTTTCAATATAGATAGCCAACGGACAAACAATTTTGAGACAAAAGCCAACATAATCATGCAAGGCATACATGCATTCTCATTTACAGTATAGCTACCACAGTCAAGTCCCTCTCAAGGTCAAAGATATCAAGTCATTAAATTCACTTTACTGTACACCCATAGAGTTAATGGAGTTTTTTGATATAACCCCTGCTCAGCTGAGATGGACTAGTTTGGTCGAAACATTCAGGCAAATCCTTTCAGTGTACCAAGGCTTGGAAGGAGACCTCAAGACTGCACAGACCACAATTCAAGTGTGCATTTGAGCCAATTTCCTACTAATTATATTAAGTATAAAAAGGTATGCCAATATGCTACTGTAAATCTAAATTGCTATTTCAGAACAAATCTGCAAATCTGTAGAACCTTGACACTTGATCAATCTGCAGGGTGTGAGCAGACCCCCTTCGATCTCAAACACAGAAGTAGAAAGGGAGGAAAGTAGTTTGCTGATACAGCTGCTAAAAGCCTCCAATGCTCTAATTGTCCTGCTAATCACTGTATTGCAAAATCATTTTGCTTTTAGCTAGCAGAACCTTGAAATCCAACTGAGCAGTTAAAAGGTGCATAAAGGGATTTATTTTAGGCAGATTTATGACTTCTCATGCAGTAATTTTATCTCAAACATTTCAGACTGACAAATAATAAAAAGAGTAAATTCCTGAAATGCAAATACCCCATAGGACACATTATAAAAGTCACATTATAATCATGTTATTATAGTCCCTCAGAGGATTTCAGTTAGTTAAAACTGCAAGTGCAGCTTTTTAAGCCTCTGGGAGATTCCTCCTCAAACTGCTGAAAAGCTGCATGTGTGGTTACATAAATCTGATTCTGAAAATTACAGACAAGTGGGGATGACCCAGAAGTGGTGGTGGTGTTAGGGCTCTTACAGACATTTGAAGCTGCACTCCCCTGCGTTCCGGTTTTATGCGTTCAGCCGCAGGGGAGCGCAGGAGTGGACGCATTCAGTTTTTTTCAATGTGGCTGTACTCACACAGGTGCATGTAGGCGCTGAAACGCAGGTTGAGATGCGACATGCATGCTTACATGCGCCTGTGTGAGTACAGCCCCATTGAAAAAACTGAATGCATCTACTCCTGCGCTCCCCTGCAGCTGAAAGCAAAAAACTGGACCGCAGGGGAGCTTCAAACACTCAGCCCTTAGAGAACCTAAATCTTATATGTGAGTTTCACTTGCAATTCTGATGTGATTGGACCCTTTCTCCTTTATACAATGCAGTGATTGTTAGATCTTCACAGTAACTATTTTAACTAGTGGCCACAATACTGCATTCCAACTGGTTTTGCTATATATTATCCTTTATCTAGAAAGAACCAACATGTTTACACAATGCATAACAGAGATTGTTCATCATTCACATAAGTCCTGCCCATTCTACTCTTTCTATGGAGGCAATGGAACCACGTATATTATTTGCATGCACCTGCAATTCAAAGTGTTACCTCAGCAGTGATTATACTGATAGGTGAGGCTCAGCTGTTGGCTATGAGGCCTCTATGAAGAAAAATTAAGAAACGCTGTTTTAAGACAATAGGACCAACATTTCGGTAGAATTGTACTCTGTACAATGGAATATTTATGGACAATAAAAATACCAAGAAAATAAGCTAGGCCAACCTTTCTCTTGTTGCCTTCCTGCTGTGTGCTTACTGGATCATTTACAATTGGGATGTATGTCAGAGTCAAAGGCTAAATTCCAAAAGTATGGAGACACTCTGCCTGAATGACATACACTGGGAATCATGAAAACCTTTACACACAGACGCACACAGACACACACACAGACATACAGACACACACACACACCAACTGTTGCACAGAATGTATATCCAGAGATGAGATGGCACATGTGTGCGCAACCAGAAGGCAGATGCAGCCTTGGACATTCTAGGGTTGCAAACAAATGGCTCAATTTAGAGAACATGAATGAACCTGAAGGTCTAAGTTTGAGCTTTAGGTGTTTCTGCAGTAATGTTTGCAGAAAGTGTTTCTGCCAGTGCCAGGGCAAGCAAAACAGGAGTGACTGCTACCAATTATACATGTATTAATACCTACCAGCATACTGAGATCTGTGCAGAAAGCATGCTGTAACCTATTGTGGATGACAGGACATATTTTCCGTGTAATACAAGGACATTCGACCACATGTTGGAGATCCCCAGGTGCTTTTAAGCTGGAACTTTATAAAGAAAATAACACGCAACACACAGATGCGTGTGAATAAAAGGACAAGCCTACCCTGGAGTATGAAGGAGTAGTACAGAGCCCAGCATTTATAAGTGCTTAGGCAGGGCCTCATAGCCTCTATATCTTTCCAGAATAAATGGGCACAAGGGAATACCAGTGCTGGCATAGTTCCATTGATTCTTGCTGTAGGCTTACTGGAGAAAAAGCCTGGGCGCACACTGCAGAAAAGTCATATAGAATATCATGTAAAACAAGGCACTCACAGGACTTAAAATATGGTGAAAAAAGCTAAAGTTTATTTGTTATTCAAACAAACAAACTTTATCTTTTTATACCATATTTTAAGTCCTGTGAGTGCCTTGCTTTACATTATATTTTTTATATATTTATATATAAATTATATATAACAATGGACACATTCCCAATATAGGAGGAACTGGCCCAGGTGCCTCCAAGAGAAACAAATATCTACATAAACTTATGAATGGGCCTTATGCAGGAGTGAAATTTTTTTATTTTTTGTAGACATCCTAAACACACCAGAATCCCAAAACAGACACACTTATATACTTATATTTCCAGATAAGGCCTTGTAACATGGCAAAAATGAAGTCCTATAAAAGACTGACTCTGCAAGAGAAATGATTATGATCATTAAAGCTCTAGGGAAAACAATGTAAAATAATTAAGCATGTATTTTCTCCAAGTGTAAATAGCATATGAAGGACTTTTTTATGGATAAACAATCATAATACATAAAGCTACATAGTAAGCCAGGTTTCATAATTTTTCATTCATATTTATGTTTTAGTTATTCTTTCATATTTTCCTATTCTTGCATACACACAAGGCTGCTGTGTATGTAAGTAAGTGATTCAAAGTCAGTCCTTTCAGTGTCATTAAATAAAGGTGGATCAGACAAAGTTAAATAGAATCAAGTACATGTTCACACGCCGTTGTTTACAATGATTCTCCAGATTGTGGCCTAACTATGCTCATCCCCGGCAAATGAGAGACGTAGGTTGTTGATGAGAAGCAAGACCATGTAGTACAGCCCTTAGAGGGATGAGCAGAACCAGCACAGGCTCTCTGTGTCCTCATCTTACCCTCATTTAAAGCTACAGCCATGGCAAGCAGAATAGATTATTTGTGGAAAAGCTCTGTTTTTACTTCATCAGGTTTGGCATAGTGACATAGTAACAGGCGGCCAACAGGGTCTGTCACGTCTAATGAGACACACTAGAGAAGAATCTGTTCAGCCACACTCCTCATTTTCTTTGCACATCATTGTTTTGATGATTAAAGACAAAATGTAATAAAAAAAAAACACCTGTGGCATAAAGGTATTGTTTTCCTTTAAGATGACAGAATCACTGGCCTGCCATAGGCTGAGAGCACTAACTCGGCAACAGCAACATGGCCACAGCATTAGCATCCTTCTCAATGAACAAGCTACACGTCACCCGAGAAAATGTCACAATGTACATAAATGCAACTATGAACAGACTTGTGCTCATGTACAATGGCAGCCAAACACAGACTACAGCATGCAGGCCCGGACTGGCAATCTGTGAGTTCTGGCAAATGCTGGAGGGGCTGCTATAAGGTGCCAAAGAAAGTCAGTTTTTAGTGGGCAGGTGGGGGCTGTTTGGGCCTCTGTGTACCCGAAAAGGCAGGACCTATTTTGATTCTCAGTCCAGACCTGGCAGCATGAGATCAACGAGAGTTACAGTCTCTTCAGAAAGAGGAACAAAGAACTACTAGTAAATTCCATCAGGCCGGCATCTAATATAAACCCGTCATGAAATCTCTAGAAACTCTTAAGGTGGAAATAGACAATTTCATTTTGCAATCCTGCATTTTGCTAGCAGTGATGTGCTACATTCCAGCAGTGCAGTGCTGAAGCAGAGTTCAAATGAGAATGAGCTGCCACAGATTGTTCTAAACTAATAGGTGGGGTAATTCAGTCCCTGACATGTTTTGGAACACACAAAGGCTTTTTGTAAAATACACAACTTGCCCAAAGGCTTGAGATATACATCCAAGCTAGCAATCTCCTAAAGGAAATAAACTAAATGCCACAAAAATGTGGAGTTTAGAGGAGGACCGAGTCAGCAGCTATTATAGGTCATGTAGATGCTGCATTTAGATGAAGTTCTGCAACCACTAATTTTTGTACATATTAGAAATTAATTCAGTCCTAAATTTAGGCATATACAACACCTAATGTGTGACAACCCCCATTCCCCCATTTCACACTCCCTATAAAGCTGTGCAAAGGTTAGACATCAGAAGCCAACTTCAGTTTTAGCACTCTATTAAAGTGTGTGAAACGTTATTACTGAGCTGCACTTCCTTGGGGGTAGGAACAAATTTTATACTATAGTGAAACCTCTATTTTAAGCACCCTGATTCTAGCATTTTACATTTTATATTTGTGGTCCCACCAATTTATAATGCATTTCAATGGGTGCATTACACTGATTTTAAGTAATGTTTTCCTGGGTTATACAAAAAAGTTTTGTCCTGATGTTCCCAAAAACTGTTTTTTTTTTTACTCGATATTTGTTTAATAAAGAAGTTTAAAATACTAACCAGATGTATATTTTGCCATGGTTCTGCCTATAAATGATTAATTTCAATTAAGGTGACTGTACACGCAGAGATTTTGCCAGACAAGTGGATCTTTCCCCAATATGCCCAGGGCCATATCAGGTTGTTTCGATCATGGGCTCCTTGGGCCCAAAGATCGTATCATAATGGAAGCTACATGAGCAGTCAGATCATGGGACTGCATCAATGAGCAGAGATCCAATGGGATTTTTAGCCCTGCCCGATTGACATCTGGCTGACTTTCGGCCAGATATCGATCGGAAACCCCATTGGAGGGCCCCACACAAGGGCCAATAAGCTGCCGACTTGGTCTGTCAGCAGTTTAAACCGTCCATGTATGGTCACTTTTAGTCTACCCCAATCACTTATTGCTTTAGGTTGTATATGTGACTGACAGAAAGGCCTTGCATTTGCCCCTCATAGTGTAACATTAACGCTGCAATTGTTATTAACACAGTAAATATTGTATCTCAAAGTAAACCAGACTCCTATACTTATATCCTTTCGGTACTTGAAGAAAAAGTTACACAAAAAGAACACATTTCCCTGATTTTCCATTTACCCGGATTTTACATCATTTTTTCCAGATCCCCTGAAAATCAACCCAAAAAGATCAGAATTGCATAGTCTCTCTGCAAGTAATAAAGTATAAGAGCATTACATATTTGTATTGTCAGATTCTTGTAATTTATATGTAGTTCTACAGAATATTGGAAATATAGGGAACCAAGATGGTAAGTGTCACTGGGAGCAGGGACTGATGTGAATGATGTATAATCTCTGAAAAGAGAAGTGGAACATGTTGCCCTTACATAAATAAAAGTTAATAATAAAGTATGAGTCACACATTTTCAGGTTTCATTTAAAGCAGCAGTAGTGGGAACTGTGATTGCACTGGTCATGAGTTGTAACTGTTTGCCCCTCTGCTGCTGCTGCTGCTACTACTCGCTGTGCCAGGAAAAACAAATCTACGTTTAACAATAGGGTGTGTACTCAAGTGTATTTATTCCAGTTATTCCTTGTTTGCAATAGGAGTTGCAACAAAACATTTGCTAGGGGAAATCCCCTGGATGCTAGCAATGCCATTCCATTTGTCCTGATTCCACAACTCAACAGCGGTCTCTTTCAGTGACACGCCTGTGTAGAAAGCAGCAATCCTGCTCAAGTGACTAGTTACTACAGTAAGGGCTCTTACACACGGGCGTTTTTACCTGCGCTCCCCTGCGTTCCGTTTTGCTGCGTTCAGCCGCAGGGGAGCGCAGGAATAGACGCACTCAATTGTTTTCAATGGGGCTGTACTCACACGAACGCATGTAGGCGCCGAACGCAGGTTCAGACGCAACATGCTGCATTTTTCCTGCGTTTGGCGCCTACATGCGTTCCTGTGAGTACAGCCCCATTGAAAATAATTGAGTGCATCTATACCTGCGATCCCCTGCGGCTAAATGCAGAAAAACAGAACGCAGGGGAGCGCAGGTAAAAATGCTCGTGTGTAAGAGCCCTAAAGCAGGCACCTTAATTCTAATTGTACGGTTTGACTAAAGCTTTTAATGGTCCTCGTAAAAAAAAAAAACAAGCAGCTCCGCTAGTTTCACTGTGAGCAGGGGGCCATGGATCAGTGTAATGAGCTTCTCTGTGTTGTTACAGGCTGACAAAGAAAGGATTAGACCACGATCGGTTAGAAAACAACAAGCTTAGCATTAGCAACACATTCTGTTAGGGGGTTTAATTGTAAGTATATCTATGCTTCCATTAAACAAGGGTATAGGATTATATTGTGTCTATATTATTTCACCAAGGATCTTCCCTTTTTAAAGGGATTGTTCACCTTTCAAACACTTTTATCAGTTCAGTTTTCAGATTGTTAACCAGCAATTCAACTGCTTTCCATTGTTTACCATTTTTTCTGTAGTGTACTTTTTAATGTTCCGGTATCTGGTGTTGTAATCCAGGGGCAAATTGTTTACTATAACAGTTTGTTACATTAGTCGATTCATTTCTCAGCAACATCTGTAAAATATTAGCCACTATTGTAGCAATGATATCAACTGCCTTTAATGAAACTCAGGGATTAAGCTCAGCAGGGCCAATCAGAAGAAATGTATCAATTGATGTATCAAATTAAACTGAATCCAATACAGTTTACAGATTCAATGACCGCCCCCCCCCCGAGTTGCTTTAGAAGGTGAAAATTTTCAATTCAAAAATAGAACATTCGAAGGAAATGAAAAGTCTTTATTTCAGGTGAACTATTTTAAAACAACTGAATAGAAAAGTGTTGCATAGTGAACAACCCATTTAACAACAATATCTGAATTGGATTGTTTAACTTCATGTTTGCCTAATGTTGACTCTCTGGAGATACAGATTGACCACCAATGATTGGTTTTACGTGTGTATGAGGTCAAATGCAGAACAAATAACACAAACCCATGTGATCTGCCATTGTATTGTGACTGCAGAAAAACGGACGGATTAGCTGTTCAACTATGAAACATATGGACTGGTTGCAATGGGGGTTAATACTTGGGGTTTAAAAAAACTCAATCCCAGATCTATGCATTTTAGCCCATACAGACAAACAGACCAAAGATCGTGTATATCCTGTCAGACAGTAGAAAATTGTAGGAGACAGACCTAGATCTTATATATCCTGTTTGCTGCTTTTATGGGATAACCACAATCCACAATTTTATGCAGGAATAAAATTTTAGTATCCAGCTAGTAGTATTTACCAGTTAACTGTCTGAAAAAAAACTTAAATTGGTTGGGTTAGATTACTAAACTACAACACAAAGAATCCCCCAAATAATGTAATTTCCCAATTACAACACCCTGCATTTCCAACAACTGCAATCATCCCAATCCCTTTATCAATGAAGGAATAAAGGAGAGGTCACACATACTGCTCCATGCAAACTGTCATCTATGTTTCTTACAGAAATCTTGGCCATTTATTCAACGTGATACTGTCATATTTGGCATATGAGTTACAGTATCCGTGCCAATTTGGCTCTCCCCATTGTGAGCACATCACACAAGAACAAGCCAGCCATTCAGCCTCTAATTGCCAGAGCGAGCAATCCACAACCCAACACCTCAGGATCAGTATGTGGGAGACATGTGGGTCTATTCTGTTCAGCAGTCAACTCATCTATAAATATGTTTCTACGTGTTATTTTGTGTGTGCTGAGTTAGGCTTTTCATGGTCAGCCATCTGTGCATAAACCCTGGGGGGGTGGCTTCTTTACATGACTAGGCAAAGTATAAAGGCAGGACTCGAGGTAATCAGGCCCTCTGTAACTGCCCAAAAGAAGGACAGCACCTTCTACTGTACATTTTATAAAGATAATATGCCAGAGACAAGGAAATATATGTATAAACTTTAGCAGCAGTTTGACATGGCCAAACACAGATTTTACATTACTGCATTTAACGCCACTTTTTAGCAGTCCCATCTAACTCTAATGCATTTTGAAGGAGGCAGGTTCTGGATTTTTGTAATGTGTAATGGCCCCTGTTACTTTTTCAACTTTTCAATTTTAAATTTAAAACATTTATAAACATTTATGTCCTCACCAGTTCTACGGTCTAACCTCCTTCCCCCCACCCCCTTCGTTTTAAGTTTTACGACAATTTACATTTTAGGTCCCCTGAAAATATAAAATTGGCATTTTACTGTATATAAAAATCCCATTTAATGTATAAACCTTAGATAAGAGACACATTTTTCTAGAATACAGTTTCATTTATTCTGAAGTATAATTTCATTTATGGTTTTAATATTTAGTAATAAATGGTCATCAATTCATTCCAATGGTTTTACTAAGCCAGTATTAGTTGCACATTAAAACTGATTTATGAGCACAAGTTCAATAGTAAAGAAATGCATTGACATTAATCACAAAGGTGCTTGTGTCTATACATGCTCCTTGTGCCATGCAACAATTGGTCCACTCAGTCTGCTCTGATTTATTGCTCACACGCTAGATGCAAAGGGAACCCTGGAATTACTGACAGCATGGAACCAACTGTAATTCCAGGGTTCAGTTAAAGACTTGCATTCATAACCGGGGCCCTTTTGTCACATGACCACTTCATTGGGTTCCTTGCGGATTGTGCCAAACAACTGCGTCTGTAGAGATGACATTGTATCCGAGATCTAACATAGCAGAATAATTTATGTATGTGAATGTAAAAGGGCAGTAGTCCCTGATGTCACTTACTAATGAAAAGGTTAGATACTGTGTGTTTAGTTATGTGTATTCCTCCTACAATACCATTCAGTTCTGCTCTCTGTTTTCACGTAAACAGTATTCCACCTTTTGCCCTTGAACTGTTTTTGATTGGTCCCAGTAACAATAGATGCAGGGAGTTTAACTGAAGTTACAAAATTTTCCCTAAAGAACAATGAAGAATTGAGAAAGAGTTCATCACCCTGAGAATATTCTGTATGGTTAATGGCAGCCAGGGAGGAGGCACTAAAGTTGACAGCGTTTGGCTTGTTAGTGCCCAATTAGAATATATCATTCAAAGGCTTAATTCAAACTTTACTCACATAGTAATCACCAAATGTAGCAATTACTTAGTATTCTCTATCATTTCTGCACATCGAGAGGGTCAGAACATTATTAATGTAATAATAATAATAATAATAATAATAATAATAATAATAATAATAATAATAAAGAAACTGCTTTTTCTATTCTATAGAGGCCCAGGACTGACTCAGAATCAGCAAAGATAGGGAAATTCAAGGCACTCAGGATATAGCAAGCAAGGAACACCTTGCACGTTTATTGCGGAAGTGAGCTCACGTCCGCAATAAACGTGCAAGGTGTTCCTTGCTTGCTATATCCTGAGTGCCTTGGATTTCTCTATCTCTACACTGCATTGAGGTAGCCGTGCCTCTACCAAAGAGCACCAGGTATCGTGTTTTGCATTAAGGGTGTGCGAGTGCCCACAGTAACTTTGTATCAGAATCAGCAAAAACACTGTGGCAGCCATCAAATCCAGCTGATGTGACCACTCCCAGCATTTTCAGACAGTCATCATAGCACCCAAGATACACTGCTATCAATAGATAAAATTTCCTTTCCTTTGGTGCAGGAATTGGGAAGGGGCAATTTTACAATTCCCCAGCGCTCTTCAGTAAGAAGGGGTTTATATTGCCAGAACAGGGTTGTTACAGATGCTCCCAGGGTCCATGCAAACACATTGCAGGAGCAGGGATGGAGAAGGGGGCTCTTTTCTGAAACACAACAGATGACAAAATAATTCCCCAGCTAGGAATATCACCTCCAAAATGATCAGCTGAAAGCAGAGTGACTATAAACTATTGACTGCTGTCTGCTTGTACCTTCTGTTTCCCTTCTTCCTACCATCCTCTCTAAAGGTGGCCATAGATTCACTGATAATATCGTACTTAAATTTTCATACGATATTTTGTGCATGTATTGTGGGAAACGAGCAGACCAAGATCGGCAGAAGACTTGGATGTCAGTCAGCTCGTCGATCAGGCTGGAAAGAAAATTTTGAAGGCACCCAAACATCAGCCACTGAGCTGAATTGTCAGATACTGGTAAAATTCTATTGTTTCCACCTGTATAACCGACGATTCAGCTATATGCATGTGTATTGTAACTAACAATCTTTCTTGGAAAGATCTTTTTCCAAGATCGTAATCATTACGTCTATGGCCAGATTTAGCCTTGGTTGGCAGTTTAATACCTCTCATTAAAGTAAGATCATGTATTTAAAATGTTGCAGAGCTTTGCTAAAATCTGCATAAATCAATGGAAACCTACACTGCCCATAAACATCTGCAATCAAGGGATACATTCTCTGTTTTACATCGATAGGTGCTATGTAGCTACATCAATACGCATAAGTCCTACTAGTCATACAGAATGTGGATTTTCCAAGAATATGTTTTTGAAGTGAAGATCTGGTAACCGTATATTATGCACACATGCATTTGCCATTAAAGGATGAGTCAACCCCAAAATAAAAATCTTCCTAATAAAAGAAAACATAATTTGAAGCAATTTTCCAATATACATTTATTAAAAATGTTTAGTGCTTTTAAAGTTATTTGTAAAGTAAAAAACACATTTGCTACTGAATGCAGCATTTGATTAACTCCTGGTTATTACTTTATACATAATGTTGCTAAAGTATGAGTTACCCAGGCAGGTCTGTTAATCAGTTGCCTTGTCAGAGAATTGAAAGGAACAAACAACCCCCGCTTTCAATTGCAATACATATACAAATAACTTTAAAACCCAAAGAAAATGTATAATGAATGTATACTGCAAAGTTGCTTAAAATTATCTTTGCTATTCATTGCTATTCGATTTCCAAAGTCGCCCAAAGTTTCCTTGGCAAATATACCTTGGAAACACTGTTTGCTTAAAGTGCAATAATCAAAAATTTCAAAACACCTTGCTGAACACCAACCTGGTAATTTCAAAATGTGCCTTTGCTATAGGAAGAGCTACATCAACATTGTACATCTTCCATGTGCTAGGCCAATAGGCTCCCACATAACATATGTGCAGACTGGATTTTATAAAAATGATAATGTAAAACTACAACAAGGCCACTAGCAGGTAGGGGGCCAGAAAAAACCTTGGAGGGCCTCAAGCAGGACAGCTCAGAACTACATGACCTGAGTACTAAATATTCACAGATGTCTGGGTCACTTTCAGCCTTATTTAGAGCACCGCCATTATCAGGCTGCAGGAAAGAGATCATCATCTAAACACAGAGCTGTCAGGGTGTGCTTGCTGTAGGGCTTCCAGCCAAGGGGCCACAGACTCAAATGAAAACACAGCAATAACATCCAGATAATATTTCCACAAACACGATTAAAGGAAATGGAACAGGAATGGGCACATAAAACCGTGATAAAAATATTCTGAATAGATTACAGAAGTGAATTTGCATGTGATAATGTAGTTTTTCGACGGGCTTCTTTTAGGCTGCCTGCATAATAATTTTTAACTCATAAAAAATAAAACTGAATTTTTGAAGAATGAAAATTAATTTTCCTATAATAAAGCCACAGTAAAAGCTTTCTGTTTCTCCCTGTTTCTGGTTAATATCTACAATCTATTCACATGGGTTTGGAATAAAAGGCCAACCATGCTAAACATATTGAAGCCAAGAAACTTTATCTGCTCCAACCAGATACCAACAGTATCCAGCCGCAGGGTGTACTTCTAGAAACATGTCAGTCTCTGTTCACATGAACAAGGCTTAGATGTCATACAGAGCAGGGGCCGAATTGCAGGTGCATCACATACCTTAAAGGTCTTTGTATAAGAGTCATGTAAAGTAAACAAGCCTTGTGAGCCAAAAAAGCTAAAAAAAAAGAGCAACACAAGCATGTGAAAGATTGTTGGGAGTGCCAAATATGAGCTATTATTGGCTATCTGGTAGCCCCTATGTGGACTTACAGACTATAGGAGGCTATGTTTGTCAGTACAACTGGTTTTTATGCAACCAGAACTTGCCTCCAAGCCAGAAAATAAAAATTAAGCACCTACTTTGAGGCCACTGGGAGTAACATCCAAGGGGTTGGTCAGCAACATGTTGCTCGTGAGCTATTGGTTGGGGATCACTGGTCTAGATCCTAGTTCACCGATTTGCAAATTAAAAAAAAATTAGTAGAGTAGTACTTTAAAGCCTGTATATGTGCCATAGGCCTAGTAGGTATATGTGTGGGAGTGATCTGTAAGGAATTTTCCAAATTTCTGACACAAAACATGAGTGAACCATAACCCTGCCACAAAACATCTAACCCCTTTTTTTAGTCAGTCACATATAGGGTTGCCACCTTTTTTTGAAAACAAATACCGGCCTTCCTATATATTTATCTGTTTTTCCTATTAATAACATTGGGATCAACCATCAAAAATACCGGTCAGGTGGAAACCCTAGTCACATGTGGCACTTTTCAGTGTTCACTGGCTGAAATCTGCTCCCCTGTGAAGTCTATTCCTGTCAATGCACACACAAGGGGTCATAAAGGCTGAATCAACATTTTTCTTCTTCTATTTTATTGCCAGAAAGAAAATGACATGCATGCCAGTAGCTTTAGGACAAAGTTGCCTCACTAGAAAACTTTGGAAAAACAAAACACTGCACTACCAGTATTATGTTACATTATTGCCGGTGGAGAAGTATTTGGACTAGATTAGTTGCATGCAGAAGATTGGGCATCTACTTTCTTGACTGTCACTTCCCTTATGGTTGGATTAATGATAAAGCACTGGCTGTAAGACCCCAGACATGCCATTTTAGTAGAAAAAGACATAAAAGATGTATTCTATGGCGTAAAAAGTGATTAAATATACTTTCCAAGATTCCAACCTACAGCCGGGATAGCTTTGATCTGTCTACTACAAGCTCCAAAGTGAAAGTAAATACTTGATTTGTCGTTATGCGAACCAAACTGGTGCGACGGACTATCTGCGTTAGTAAATTAGCCCCGCAGGCTAAATTCCATTTGCTTCAAGTCTAACAAAATTCTCCAGAAAACTGTTTACAGACAAATTAAAAACAAATCTAAACTGCACAAACCGCAACTTGGGACAGAAATAATTGCAAACAGCCTTGGGATACATCACACATGCTGTTTTATCCTGCAGAAAATATGCCAGCACAACCTGCGACTGACATGTTGTAAATAGCAATTGCCTGTCACTGGGCAAAAGGGGCAGATTTCTAACAGAAATAAAGACTTTTTTTCAATTATTTTCCATTTTTTACTGTTTTACCAAAATCTAAGCTGAAAATTTGAATGTTTGTATCTCTGGTGTTTCAGTCTGGCAGCTCAGGAATTCAGGTGCAGATGCTAAATGGTTACAAATTTGCAACATTTAGTTGATACATTTCTAAGCATCATCTCTGGAGTATTCACAACTGTTGTATCAATTCTAACAGCTTCCTGTAATGTAATCCAGGGATTCTGCCAAGCAGGGACAAAGATAAGAAATGTATTAACTAAATCTATCAATTTAGAACAGTTTTGGAGGGTTGGCGACCCCCCCCCCTCCAACTCACAGAGTTGTTTTAGAAGGTGAAAATGACACTTTCCACTTCAATATTAAAAAAACTGTCACAAATAGAAAATAACTGGAAAAAGTTGTTATTTCTAGAGATCTATCTAAAACCAACTAATTGTTTGAAGGTGAACAACCCCTTTAATACTTCAGAGCAGTTTCTGATGAAAATCCACTCCACATATGACTGATATTTGGGTCACTTCTAACCACATGGGACAGGAGAAAGCATCACTTATATAGCCCTAAAGCTGGCCATGGATGCAAAGATCCGCTCATTTGGCAACATCACCAGAAAATAGTAGAAGAAAATTTTTGATTCAGCCTTTATGACCCCTTGTGTGTGCATTGACAGGAATGAACTTCACAGGGGGCAGATGCCAGTCATGCCAAATGTCCTGTTGCCATTTTGAATATATCCTGATCTGCACTGGGTTTCGTGAATCCAAAGATTTCATGGTTTCGGGGCGTAAAATAAAAAAAAAAGTTGCAGTTTTCAGTGACAAATCCAAAACATTTGTATGATTTAGTCTTTTCCTGCACAAGAAATTTTTGTGAAAATGTATTGATAACTAAGGGGGGGGGGGAGTCCATGTGGATTTGATCGGAGTGGTTTTCAGAACATAGAGAACATTTTGGATTTTGTTAAATAACCCCTAATGTTTATGTTATAAACTCGCACATCTAATTACAATGTATTTATCTGCTAAGATTAAAAAGATACCTACCCACTGAATGTGGTCATACTGTACATTTTAAATAACTGCGCACAGTAAAGCACTGTAAGTGTACGTCAAGCAACATAATAATGCCTCTTTGTGTACTGGTTATTCATGAACTTCTGTATATCTATCTATAGATGTAGGCTGTGTAGAAAGGGTAGCTGATTCAGTGTGAGGCACAAACAACTTCCATAAAATATATAAACATTTTTTGGGCGCTCAGCAACACTCCTATAATAATGTAAGCAGAGATCTGTAAAAGGGAACTAAATTGATATGATGTAGAATATGCAGATGACTTATTCTTAGCAAATTTGAAGTTTCATAAATGCCATCCACCCGTCACTGTGAATGCGGACCAATTTCAGCACAAAATGCAGTGCTTTCCGCCCATTTATAATGGTCACTTTACACACAGGGCAATATTGGAGAGGGAACAGCAACATTTCCGACATTCGTACAAGCCTGCTCCAAATAATGTGAGCTGCACTGCAGAAAGCATATAGTTTGTACAGATGAAAGCCTGTTTCTATTTATGTAATTGTTCTGCTAATAATGGGATCAAGAGGAAGCATTTAGGATGGTTCCATGGGACACCAAAAGAACATTGGGATTACACATCAGTCTAGACAAAGTATTGAGATAAGCTATAGTATATTTAAATGTGAAGGCAGTGCTAAATGTTAGGCATTCCCCAGTAATTATAATCACTTGCTTAATACCCTGGGCTTACCTTTTACCCCAGGCTGGTTCAGAAAATTGCACTGGCCCAGGGTATATCTGAATCAGTACCACGTCACAATCTTCTTCATTCTCTATGCAAAGTGTGTATGAACAGTAGCGTGAGTTTTTTTCCACTCAACTGCACATGAGTCAGCCCGGGTTCATTTAATAAAGAAGCAGCAGAAGGTGTCAATTGTTGTATGGTTCTCGCTCATAAGTTCCCCAGGCCGGTGCAGTTTTCTGCTAACAGGGCCCCCGACAGGGTTATGTGGCGAGTAATTATAATCACTTGGGGGTGGTCTAACTTTGGCACCCCTCAAAGACACCACCTTTCTTTCTCCTTTAAAGAGATCATTGCATCATTACCAAAGGAATGTAATGTTCAGCCAAAGCCATTAGTAAAATTCTGGTTGGATTAAATATAGGTCATTTATAACAGGATGATGTAGCAGCTATTTGGAACATCACTCCAGTTTCAGATGAATACTGTTGCGTCACTCTTGCACGTACATTATAAGTGTTTAGCAAGTAGGGATGCACTGAATCCACTATTTGGGATTTGGCCCGCATCCCTGAATACTTTATGAAAGATTCAGCCTAATACAGAAAAGAATACTAATTTGCATAGGCGGGAAAGGAAAAAGTGTGAACTTTTTTTTCACTTCCTTGTTTTGTGATGAAAAGTCAAGCGATTTTCCTCCCTGCCCCTAATTTACATATGCAAATTATGATTCGGTTCAACCGGACACAAGGGTTCGGACAAATCCTGGATTCAGTGCATCCCTATTAGCAAGTAGGATGCCCAACCTGCACCCTTTCAACTGATGTTAAAACAGCCACTAAGATTGCAAGGAGAGAGGAGTCCTGAGACTTGTTCAAATACATGTAATCTCATACCAAAAAATATTGTTATTTTTCCACATAAAAACAACCCCAATCTCAGATGGTTGTTACCAGCACAGTGGTGATCAACAGATGGGGCAACTGTACCTAAAAGTGGCAATACATGTAGAGATCTGCACGTTTGCGGATGTCACCAAATGAGCAGCTCTCTCCCCGATATTGCTACATTGAGGTGGGCAATATTGGGCAGATCTGATCGTGGCCTAGGGCTGAACGATCGGATCATAATGGAGGCAATACAGGTGGTCGGATCACGTTACCGCATCAATGGACAGATGCAGCCGTAATTTTTATTCCTGCCCAATCAACATCTGGCAGACTTTTAGGGAAGCCAGTTGGTCCTAAGTGTTGTTCTTGTTCCCAGGCTGCTTCTTCTTGATAAAGGGTAACTGTACAGATGTACAAACAAAATAGTAGGTAGCAACAGCACAAAATTGACAATTGTATTTATCTGTGTCTCTCTTTTGTCACATGCAGACAGATGGCAGTAAAGTCCTCTATGTCGGATTTTGTGAATAGTAGGCTAACAATATGGGAAAAAATTATTCAGTTGATGTGAAGCAGCAATTGCCACAGCACTTGCCATCTGAATGCCCACTTTTGCTGGCACACAGGCATGCCGGGCACAGCAGTTCAGCAATATGACTGGAAAATATCACAGTGGCTCGATTAGCAATGCTGTGTTCTAAAAGCTTGAGTCTTACCTTCTATGGCTATAACGTGTTCTCGGATCTGGTTCTGCAGGACAGATTCATCCAACCGCTCCAGAAGCTCATATATGGAGTATATATTAGGGTGCACCGATTCAAAACGCTGGATCTCTGCACGAATGGCCGCAGAGTTGGCCAGCTGCTGCTGGTAATTCATCCTTCCAGATTCAGGGAGCCTTACATGTCAGGCCTCAAGGTTACAATGATACATAGGTGGGGTGATATAGAATGAGATAGTGTTGATTCAGGCCTATAGATAGATAGATGATAGAGGGTAATTAAAGCACTAATATAAGGTTGAAAATGTATTGCCCTTAGCAGACAGAAAGGCCCAGGAATAGTTTAGGAAACAGAAGGTTAAAGGCAATCTGGTAATTTACAAGGGGAATACGTAATTAAGTTAAAACCAGAAATGAGCGGACTGAATATAGACTAGGCTGATGGAACCGGTGTTAGGCTTTGAAAGAGGATCCCAGTTACAGGAGAAGTGAATATATGGGGTGATGCATGAAGATCAATACACAGCTAAAAGAATGCTGAGAAAGAGAATTGCTCAGAGCTTTGGGAGTATATAAATGACATTACTAGCAGCACACATGGCAAGGGAGGCACAGTGTCTGAATGAAGTAGCGATACAGAAGAGTAGGTACAATAGCTGGCTAGAGATAAAGGAGGATGGGATGGTGCATATGTGTTGGCTGGTAGATCTGAATAAGGATGGAGGGTGTTGGAGATGAGAAATGCCAGGGCACCAATGTGAATGGGACAGGGGGCTGCTCCCAAGGGAGAGATCTGGGGAATGTCAGCAAAGCTGCAGAGACCGGGTAATGTGGTGCAGGGCAGGCTGTATGGAAGGGAGCCTGTATGGAAGGGAGCCTGTATGGAAGGGAGCCTGTATGGAAGGGAGCCTGTATGGAAGGGAGCCTGTATGGAAGGGAGAACGTATGGAAGGAATGTGATGGGGCTGCAGTGCACAGAGGACAGACAGACGAGGGGCAGAAGGGAGCTATGGAAGGCTGCAGT
Organism: Xenopus borealis; assembly: GCA_024363595.1. Taxonomy (NCBI): domain Eukaryota; kingdom Metazoa; phylum Chordata; class Amphibia; order Anura; family Pipidae; genus Xenopus; species Xenopus borealis. The sequence goes on from CM044448.1 coordinate 71,005,993, forward strand.
CAGAGCAAGGCAAAGAGAAGAGATGAGTTACATGGGGGGGGGGGGGGGGGGGAGAGATTCAGGCTGGGCAGTGGGTGGCTGGAGGACACTGCCGGTAGGAAGAATCAGTCCTGGTCACTGGCCCCTCTCACGCAGACCAAATGCACCCGCCGCTCTTGTCCTTCGCTCTCCTCAGCCTGACTCAATATCCGCTCCCCCTGCCCCGGTTCCAGCTTTCTCACCCGCGGGTTCCCGCTTCCTATTCCATACAAAACGCTCTCCAGATCCTGCTGTGTTTTCCTCTCTTCCTCCGTCAGTCTATTCCCCTCTCTCCACCTCCTCCTCCTCCTCCAGCCTCTCCTTCCTGTCTCCTCCCCTTCCCTCCTACAGCAACTGCTGCTGCTTCTGCTGCGCTAGGAGCCTTCAACCTGCGCCTTCTCTGCTGGGGCTGACTTGCACCCCTACTATCCCTCCGTTGGCGTGGCTGCTGGGAGCTGTAGTTGGACAGGGGCGCAGTCTGGGCATCCGGTTAAGAAGAGCTCAGAGCAAGAAAAGAGAGAGGGGGGAAGCTACCAATGCAGTAATCTTGCCATAGGGACCCACAGATAATGTCTGCGGGCAATTGGCAGGGATACACACAGATATAGGGATATACACACAGCCATGTCAGTGACACGTGACTTATAGTTTAGGGATAATTAAAGTGAAACAGGAGTTCCATTTTGCTTTGTATAGCCTGGCACTGCTTGCTTAATTCTAATATCTTTATATCACTAATAAGGGGTTGGTGTACACGGAAAAATTATTGACTGCTGTTTTCTTGCATTGTGCATTTTCTGGTCTATATATAAAATAACTTTTAAAACTTTTTTCGCAGTACATAGTTTTATAAGGCCCATATAATTGTACACTGGGCTGTATTGTACTACTGTATCTTTCATTGGTGTCCAGCCATCAGCCCTCCAGTTGTTTGGGAACTGTTACTCCCACAATTCCCATGACATAGGCAAGTGGAACTGTAGTTCATTCAGGGCCACTGTTAGTAATTAATGGGCAGAATACTAATACACCTTCCAGTGCCCCATTAATTAGCCCACTGGTCAGCATGGAAACAACACCTGCAGAATTGCTCATAGCCCTGATCTGATCTGGGTACTTCCCAATTTTTTGAAAATCTGAACACCTATCTCTCTCCCCACAGGGCAGGCCCTGCATCTTTCATGACCCAAAAATTGCATTTTACATATCGAAAACCCTCTTCTGCTACAAGGCCCACGCACAACCCCCTGTACCTTCTATAGTTATTTGCTGCAGGCACTGTATGTGACTTGGCCATCCTATATAGTGCATCTAGGCTTGAGGATCTGTACCTGTAAGGGCCCTTACACACAGGCGTTTTAACCTGTGCTCCCCTGCATTCCGTTTTGCTGCGTTCAGCTGCAGGGGAGCACAGGTATAGATGCACTCAATTCTTTTCAATGGAGCTGTACTCACACGAACACATGTAGGCGCCGAACGCAGGAAAAATGCAGCATGTTGCATGTGAACCTGCATTCAGCGCTTACATGCGTTCGTGTGTGTGTACAGCTCCATTGAAAAGAATTGAGTGCATCTATACCTGCACTCCCCTGTGTCTGAACACAGCAAAACGGAGCGCAGGTTGAAATGCCCGTGTGTAAGGGCCCTAACTTCACCAATGATAAAGGTGGGAGTGCTGTCTGGGGGTCATTGATTATTTTTTTTTTCAATCAGTGCAAAAGGTTTGGTTGGAATCTTAAGATCATTACACTGACATCAAAATGCCTTCTGCCAAGAGTTCTTCTCTGTTTGTAGACTGTAAGCTCTATTGGCCCGGGTCCTCTTTACCTCATGTATCAGTATTCAAATTAATTTGTATATGTAATCTGTATGTTTACTGTATACACCTATTTAGTCTACACATCTGCAGGATATATTGGAGCTTTATTCACATGTGGTTTATGACACTGTACCTTTTATACCATTCTAGCAATGCCATAAAAGCATACTGCAAAGTCAGTGATACTAGTCTGGTTCACCCCACTGCTCCATCTAGTGGCCTTCTGTGTCCCTTTCTTACAACTCCTTACCTTGGTGTCACAGATCATCAAAGGGTCTTGTATATCAAAAAGTGGAATACAGCTCACCACATTTTACTTTCTATGAATTAAATGTTGAACTCTCCCTTACACCTTTTGGTAAAACACAATTTTTGTATATATAATTTTCCCTATAGGGGATTGCTGGATCCATAAACACCAAGAAATTCAACTGGTGCTTGAATAAGCTTTGTGTGAAATGGACTTAGATATTCATTTACATGGTTTTATGTTGCACCAGTCAAATTCTATTTCACATTGGTAAGTCTTTTCCAGTCCAAATCAGATCTTATTTTGTTGCATGGGTATGCACAAAGCTTGAGAAAAGGTTAATTGTTGGGGAACATTTAATGGGATTTACAATGCTGCAGATTGCTCCACTTGCTTGTTTCATAGGACCAGTGACTATGGAAACGTTGCTATGGAGCTCTAAGGTAAAGATAGTAGGTGGTGATTGTTAAGCCACATTTTCTCAATACTTCATTACCTGCTACCCCTCCCACCTCTGAGACCTCAATTAGTAGAAGCCTTATATATATATGTATTATGGTAGTGCTAATGATTACAGCAGGGTTGAGACAGATAGAAAGCTGCCCTGTCCATATGTTATTTTTCATCCTCTTAATATCATTAGCATTTAAGGATACAGTTCAGTATAAAAATAAAAACTGGGTTAATAGGCTGTGCAAAATACATTTGTTTTATAATATAGTTATGGTAGTTAGGCAAAAATGTAATGTATAAAGGCTGGAGTGACTGGATGTCTAACATAACAGTATAGAACAGAACACTATTTATCCAGTTTTTATTTCTACACTGAACTGTTCATTTAAGCAATCATCGTGTATTGGCAGGCTTAGGGCTCTTACACATGAGCTTTTTTAGCTGCGCTCCCCTGCGTTCCGTTTTGCTGCGTTCAGCCGCAGGGGAGCGCAGGTATAGACACACTCAATGCTTTTCAATGAGGATATACTCACACAAGCGCGTGTAGGCGCAGAACGCAGGAAAAATGCAGCATGTTGCGTCTGAACCTGCGTTCGGCACCTACATACGTTCTTGTGAGTACAGCCCCATTGAAAAAAATTGAGTGCGTCTATACCTGTGTTCCCCTGTGGCTGAACGCAGCAAAACGGAACGCAGGGGAGCGCAGGTAAAAACGCTTGTGTGTAAGAGCCCTTAGTGAAATACTAGACAGGTGGCACTGACAACCCTAATTAAGCCAAGGTTAATGAGTATCCTCTCAATGTCCTGCAAGATGCCTATTGTAACAATCAGTAGGTGAGTGCAATCCCCAGCCAAAACCACCAGTTGCACCTATTGTTTCAACATTAGTTATTTTTATTCCATTTTGCAGTACAGAAGGTATGAGATATAATAATGGCATACCTTTTTATGCACATCACTGCAGAGCTGACTAACTGTCACATGTACAGCACAACAGTAGCTCAATATGAGTGTAATCACTGACTGCATGGCTGACTCACTTCTGGCAATTCATTCATATCTCAGCACTTATATTGCTTTCCACCCCCTACACATTCTGATTCATTCACACGGTGCACATTGCATATAACCTACAGCAACATATTATTTTGGTAGAACCAGTCCCTCTCTGCCGCCCGACACCTGCCCTGTAATAGGCTGCACCTTTTTCCCCCTTAAGATGTTAAAGGAGTGAATCTGCATTCTCAGGTTACAGAAGTCTGATGCTATTCATTCTCTCTGTACTATTGAGCTCAGGAGTGTGAAAGGCAGACTGGTTTGTGTGTATTGATCTGTGGCGACAGACTGATCGTGAGTCATAATGAGAGCAATACCATCTATTTGCACACATATTCTGTGTTCCTAGAAGCTACTGTCTCTAGCACAACCCCGCCCAGCACTCACAATGCCCTGCAGTGCAGTAGCCCAAGACACTAAATTAGCACTTTGACTATGCAGGCAGTGCTTCTGGCAATAGGAGTGTTAAGGGAACAGTAACACCAAAATATGTAAGGGTGTAAAATTAATGAAAATATAGTGTACTGTTGCCCTGGGCTGGTAAAACTGATGTGTTTGCTTCAGAAACACTACTATAGTTTATATCAACAAGCTGTTGTAGAGCAATGGCGGAAATTGAAAAACGGCTATATGGCACAGGTTAACTAATGGATAACAGATAACACCATTAGACAGACAGAGCTTATCTGCTATCTGCTGTGTAACTTGAGCTTTTTCTACTTTGAATGGCTGCCCCCATTGCTAGACAGCAGCTTATTTATATAAACAATAGCAGTGTTTCTTAAGCAAACAATACAGTTTTACCAGAGCAGGGCGACACTACATTATATTGTCATTACTTTAAAACACTTTTATTTTTTGATGTTACTGTTCCTTTAAGGGGAGTATCCTGGGACTGTGGGACAGTAGGTAAAATAGGGCAATATGGGATCAGGTACATCTATCCCTATGTTTAATACAGTTACAAAATTTGCCCAGGTGTAACAACTCCCAGTAACCAATAAGATGATTGTTTTCAAGCAGGTAATAAGTAAATGCTTACTGGTAAGTGTTTGTTGTAGCCTTTTAACAAACATTGTACATTTAACTGCATTATCCAATTCACAACAAATGTTTACGGTCCTGCAGCCTTTTAGCTGTTCTTGAATTCTTAGTAATCTTCATATGTTGCAAAATCTTAAAATAAAGTGACATTCTATTTCCTGTCCATCTATCCATGTGTGCAGTTCCCAAAAAGTGCAGATTGACCCACACTGGAGCAATGTGTATAACTTACATGGCCACAACAGAATAGACTCTGTCATTTATAAACACTGGGCAAATTTACACCTGGGCAATAGTAATGTGTGGGTCAGAATTTCCCATCCACAACCGCCCTCCCTCCATCCGAGCCCAACTTCTGAAAGGAAGTTTACCATATGTGTAAAGGTTGGACTGGGGGTTAGTTAATTCTGGCAAATTCCAAAGGGGCTGTTGTAAAATACTACAGACAGTAACTATTATTGGACCTATGGTGGTAATCTGTTTGGTCCTCAGTGTTTTTGAAAGCTTTTCTACTTCAATTTCAGTATGGGCATTTATGTGTGTTCATATGTGTACTGACTGGATAGCAGGCATCACCTTGAAAATATAGAATAGGTTGTTACTTGGGAAAAGTCCAGTGTCATCAAGTGGTAGATAATGGCAGAACACTTTAAAAGGATCCTACTGCTACCTCAAAAATGCTGGTGTAAACAAAAATAATATATTCCTATATTATTATTAGTATTACAAAGTTTACACTTAATCTGTACACACAATCTTTCAGTCACATTAGAAAGTATAGTTAGAATATAAGCAACATAAGCAAAATAAGAAGGGGAAATTCTCTAGAAATCTATTTTTATTTTTTTATGTTATAACCTTATCCATGTGAATGATCTTTCTTTGATAAATATATCATGGTTGCTGTTCTCCAGAGTCTATGGCAGGGGTGTCCAACCTTTTGGCTTCCCTGGGCCACCTGGATATTAAATAGACTTATGGGCAATGGGCAGAGTCTCCCCTACTGCCTACTCCTATATCCTTTGCGACATGACATTTCCTTGGGAACCAAGGGTTTCAAGCTAGGCCGTATGCATATCCATCCTGTGCCGCAGGTTGGACATCCCTGGTCTAGGAGAACAATTATTTGGTTCATAGGTCAAGAGACATACATGGCTTAACATGTAGAATTTGCTCCAGGTGAAGTAACCCATAACAACCTTCACACAGGTGTCCAGCAAATGCTACTTGCCGACTGCTATGATTGCCAAAGTATATGGCCTGCATTTTGTCTGAGGTTCTCCAGTTGGACATCTTTGACGGAACCCAAACTTGGCTACTGATCTGATAGTTTGGCAAGACCACCAAATTAGTATATCCCATCACTGACCTGGGGGACAATGATCAGATCGTACAGTGGGGCTAGGGTTGCCACCTGGCCGGTATTTTTGATGGTTTATCCCAATGTTATTAAATGGGTTGTTCACCTGCAAAACACTTTTTTCTGTTCAGTTGTTTTCAAATTGTTCCCCAGAAATAAAGACTTTTTTCAATTACTTTCCATTATTTATCTTTTACTGTTGTTCCAAAATCTAAGTTTAAAGCTGAATGTTGGTGTCTCTGGTGTTTGAGTCTGGCAGCTCAGTAATTCAGGTGCAGACTCTAAATTGATACAATTTTGCAACATTTAATTGATAACTTTCACAGCAACATCTCTGTAGTATTAGCAACTATTGTATCCATTCTAACTGCTGCCTGTAATGAAACCCAGAGATTCTGCTCAGCAGGGACAAAGATAATAAATCTATCAATTAAATGTATCAGTTTAGAACAGTTGGGGGGGTCGGTGACCCCCCTCTCAGAGCTGCTTTAGAAGGTGAAAAATGACACTTTACACTTCAATATTAGAAAAACGGTTACAAATAGAAAATAGTAATTGGAAGAAGTCGTTATTTATGGTGATCTATCTGAAAACAACTAGTTGTTTGAAGGTGAACAACCCCTGCAATAGGGGAAAAAAACAAATATATAGGAAGGCCAGTATTTTTTTTCAAGAAAAGGTGGCAAACCCTAAGTGGGGCCTAGGAGACACACATTATACAGCATCGACTGCAAGAAAAGGTGCCAACTTTGCCCCTCCCGACTGACCAGTTTTTGTATATGTATTGCAATAGATTCTATTGCAACTGTATTGCTTGGCTTTGTGTGTGGTCTGTATGATTGCAGTCTGTATAAGAGCTGTGTGCTTCAGTTTTACTATGGGAGCTGTGGGGAAATGATAAAACCTTTACCGCAGGGAATACTTTCTAAAGATAAATTGCATCCAGATGCATATCTGGTTCTGGAAAAAACAAGTTGTTTTCAAATGAGTTTTATTTGCTTGGACAAAATATGCAATAGTGGAACCCCAACGATTTATTGCTGACCATGTTTCTTTCTTATTTATTTTAGGAAACTTTGACCTGAAAGGACCTTTTCCCACAACTCAAACTGCAGTACATTCCTAAACACTGAGTACTGTGTGACCAAGGGTAATTAGCAACTTTCAAAGATTCATTGATATGCACCTCAGGTTTTTCCTCATGTTTCAAGTCTGAAAGGTATGCAACTGTATTTTCATCATGTCATTGCATCTAATTTGTATGCAACCTGCTCAGATCCAGCCTGGTCTTTTGAAAATGAAGTTGTGGCCCAAAGGCCCCGTTATGACAAGAACTGTATCCACACACTGATGCAGTCCTCACCTGACATAATTGAAAAGCCTTTATAATAGATCTCTGCCCAATATTTGTTGAGATATCAGTCATGCAAACCATGCCAATGGCCCTATACAAGAGTCAGTAATTTGCTAACTCTGTCTGGAAGCGTTGAGTCATCAGTTTTAATTGGTCTGATAATGACCAACTTCAGTTTTCTCAATGCTCACAGCAGAACTAGTGGTAGGCAGAGTAGTCACTTGCCTAGGGCGCAATCATGGGGGGTGCACTTTTAAGGGGATTTTTTTTCCTTTTTTTTAAACCCTGGTTTGCATGGCCTTTAATAGTTTTTCAATTTTATTAACCTGTTCCAACCCCCTCTTGCCTGTAATTCATACTGCAGGCAGAAGCACTCCCCTCTTGGCAGGTGCTGGCACAGGTACACATTTGTCTGTAATATCTTGGCTGATTAGTGGCTATATGATGGATTTTTGGCTGCTGCTGGGACAGATACATATTCGGGAGCAACATGATGGAATTTTGGCTCCTGCTGGCACAAGTACATATTTGGGGACAATATTGTGTATTTTTTGGCTGCTGCTGGCATGGGTACAGATTGGGGTCCAGGCCCGGACTGGCAATCTGTGGGTTCTAGCAAATGGTAGAGGGGCTGCTGTAAGATGCTATAGAAAGCCACTATTTAGTGGGCTGGTGAGGGGCTGTTTGGGCCTCTCTGTAATTGTAATGCCAGGGCCTATTTTGACTCCCAGTCCGTGAGGCATTGCCTGCTGCTGGTTCAGGTATATGGGGCAATATGATGTCTGCTGATACAGGTACAAATTAGGGGCAATATGATGTTTTTTTTTGGCTGCTGGTACAAAGTAAGGGAAACAATATGATGGATGTTTTGGCTTATGCTGACACTGGTACAATCTGAGGGATTGACTGCCGATGGCACAGGTACAAATGGGGGCAATATGATAGGTGCTGGCACAGGTACATGGGGCAACATGAATGTAAGGTAGGAAATGGTAATGCAGGACTGGGTGGGGGCACAGATTGAAATCCTTGCCTAGAGTGACGAAATTCCTTGGCCAGGCCCTGGCTCATATTGGGTGTGTATGAAGAAAGGCAGCAGTAATAAAAATGGTAGATGTCCATTATATAACAAGTAGGAATAATTCATCATAGGTCATCCACCTGACCGCAACCAACCATGGCACTTAAACTCACAAAAACTTCAAAAGCATTCCCTTATGCTAGAGCACCAATGGAGGAATAATACATATCAATTTATTTGCAGTTCTATACATTAATACCAATTTTTATTGCAATCAGCTTTAAATTAATATTGGATACAAACCCTTCAGAGAATATGAGATCAGATAGTGGTAGAATATACAGTATGTACCTGTTCAAGGGGTAATTCACAAAAGTAGACTAAACTGAAATTGGAGTGAGATTTATTATTCAAATTAAATCAGACTTAAGAATTCACAAAAACCCAGGTAAAAATCCAGTGCAAGGGGATTGGGCCTTCTAGCCTGCATGTCTGAATGATGCAGAGCACAGCATCAGACTGAGGTATCTGGGGCCCATCAGAAAATCACCAAACATATTCGTGCAACCACTGCAGCTGCACAATAATTAAGCACAATAAACCAAGACATGCCAGTAAGATCATAGCACAGTTATCTTTTGTCCCCATCTAAATGTGAAGGAGTTTGGGGCAGCAGATTGTAAGCTCTAGACAGCACAGCCTGTCACAAAACAATGCCCACCAGGATTTTTTCCACCCCAGTGGGCCAGACTCTCTCTGCCAGAAGATGCCCATGCCATGGGCTACCCACCGCCTGGACAAAGCACTATTCTTTGGCTGCAGTCTAAGAGTGAAAAAAGCTATTTCCCTGTGCAAAACCAGTGGTAGAATATGCTTTCTGCCCTTTTTGCACTTTACCCCAAGTAAATGAGGTTTTATACCCATTTGTTGGCATTTAATGCAACATAAGCTATATTTAATATTTTTCTGTTGTTGCATACTAATAGTGTTATTAATACAAATCTGTGCTCAAATCTGCTTGATTTGTATACACTCCTATTTACATGGCTGACACACTCCATAGATTACAGCTCATGACCTTGTCACCTAAAATGACATTGAGAACCAGGATGCTGTTTCTGGGTTGTTTATGGAGTACAAATTAGCTAATGCTGTTTCACAGCCATATCTGCTTCCTATGAGCTTATCAAGATGGATGAATGTACAGATATAGGATCCATTGTCTGGAAACCTGTTATGCAGACAACAGCAAATTATGGAAGGCCATCTAACAAATACTCCATTTCAATTAAATAGTTCACATTTTAAAAAACAATTTAATATTAACACAGTACTTTGTACTTTTAGTAGTAGGCCAGACACTAATGTAAATCCTGGCTGGCAAGGCCAGGATTTTAGCTGGTGCTACGGTTGGCTGGTCCAACCCAGTGCTGGATTCACAGTGTGTAAAAGCCCCTCTGCTAACTAAAGCAGCTTTCCCTATCAAGAATAATCAGATTTGTTTTTTATAAAGCAAAAAAATTATAAATGAAATCTTTTCCAAAATCATTGTACTGTTGTTTTATGCAGCATCATTGTACTGTTAACCTTGCCTCCAGATATCTATGGAACATATTTTTAAAGCTACACAGTTCCCTTAATGGGAAGCACAGGACCCACTACCAGCACTTGAGTACGCTACTGAGCATTTTCGAGCTGGAAAGCTCCAGTATCATACTGTCAACTGTCAACTTTCAGAGTGACCTGAAGAAATCTATAGAGTGCACTCGTAATGCTCTTTTGCAATAATAAATTATGGATAAGTCAGTGTCACCTAAAATTTCACTCTAAATAATCATCAAAGACAAACTGTTGTCACATCTCTGTAACCAGTAATTACAGGCAGGTTAAGGCTACTGGTAATTTCACTGTTCTCTTGCATCCATGCATTTCATCAGCAGACTATACTGATCATTGGCACTTGCACTAGGTAATGAGGAGCATGTATGAATGCAAAGCTTTTCAAATAGTCTTAATCTAAGTCCAAAAATAGTACTTGAGTTCATGTGTGAGCTCTTGTGTGTTCAGTTGTACATTTCTCTTGTTTAATAGTATGTCTTTGAATGTCTCTGGTACTAGAGGATATTGCAGTGAATTTGTTTCTTCTAGACGTTATTCACATCTTTTTGTGTCATGAGTTGGCACATTTTGCTGTATAAAAATATGCAGCTCTAGTATTTTAAGAGGTCCTCTTGTCTAATGTGATTGGTGATATTACTTACTATACAGCCAAACTAGAGCTTTGTTTGTTACTGTAGGATGCAGATGATACAGTATTTGTATTCTCCTCAATGACTGCATTTCCTTAAAGCGGCATTGGGCACCACCTGGTGGGCTAATGAGGAAACAGTTGCAATAGCCAGTTTCATTATTAATTTTGTTGTTGCATGGCAGTGAGTGTGAGCAGTGCAGGCAGAGGCTTTCAGAGAATACTGATTAATTGAATAACACATAACCTGGCTATACCAGTTAAACAAATGTTCAGCGCTAAAATGTGATCTTCACTATTAACTGTCTGAATTGAAGGTTCCCGAATCATTCCCTCTGTGCAGGTGTCCCAAATCTGATATAGAAGTAGTAGAACTACAAGGAAACACACATTAAATAAAAACTATATAGTGTAGTAAGTTGATACAAAGTGTGTATATACAAAATAATGTGTGAAAAATTACCAATAAAATCCACTTAATGTGACTTGTGTACTTGTGTAATCTTTCCTTTACCGCACACCCAGTGAGTCAGCCTACTCACCAGATAAAGACAAGTATTAAGCCGAATGGAAAGGAATAAAGGTGTAGGTGAAGATCTTCAAGATTTTCAAATGCCCCAGCAGTGCAAAAATTTTACAGTGCTCCAAAGGTTGCATATAAAACATAGAAGCCAGTGTATATAGTGCAGTGAGTTTTAATATATAAATAATATGTGAATAAAATGCAAAAAATTGGCGACTTACTGAACATCCAATAGAGGTACAGCTTGTAGAAAAGCAGATGCTTCCACTTGTCACTATGCCGCTTAAAGAAATCAAAAGTGTAACATTTAACTGAAGAACTTATTTGGTCCTGTAGTTTTAAAAAAAAGGCACAAGGTAGCCTGAAATCATAACCTCACATTTAGGAAACATTACAATTCCTATTTCTACTGTATCCCCATGCAGATCATTTAAAAAATGTGGGGCACTTCCAATGAATGCATACTGTTGCTGCACTGATTGCATTTTATATAAATGTAACCCTTCTAGATGGATCTAACATTAACATCCTTCTTGTTCATTTTGACAACATATTTGTGCACATGCATTCCGTATAATTTGTTTTTGCCACAACCTCCGACAAAGGTGGTTGAAGCCTCAAGAAGAAGATGTGGGTGTGGACCTGGTCCAGTGGAGGCCACAAAAGTCGGGGGCCCACTGGGTTTTCTCCCGGTGCCCCACCAGCTCCATCTGACCCTGGCCACTTATGAAACTCAGAGGCACACATTGCCTATCATAAAAAGCCAGGGCCGTTTTGTGCCTGTCATGGCATACTGGAGGCCACACTATGTCATAAACACACTAAGGGCAACGTTGTGTCTGTCATGAAATACTGGGGGGGGGGGTTCTCACTGTGCCTGAAATTCTGTGTAGTCTTCCGGCGCTTTGACAGATATCTGGCCAAAAATCAACCAAATTGTCCCACCCAATCGAGGACTACATCAGCAAATCCCGCTGGCTAGTTTTCCCATCATTGTAATCTGATCGCTTGGTCCCTGAATTTGGTGGGAATATTAGAGGAAAGATCTGCTCATTTGGTGACTTGGATAGTGTATGGCCAGAGTGTATGGTCTGTGAGAGGAAGGGGTAGTGACAGGAGAGCACTCCCTTTCCAGAGCGATCTGCTCCTTGATCTGCTCCTTGTCCAAGATGGCAGCAGCCAGGACCTCGCTGGGTGCATAACATCAGTGAGCCATAGATAGGAACGAAATTTGACTTTAAAATGACACTGAGGTCATGGGTTCAATGACGATTATAGGAATTGCTGATTTGTGTTACTTGGTTTCTCTAAATGGCTGATTCCTGGATTTCTTTTGGTTTCTTTGCTAAGACCCTGATACTGATCCTTGCTGCCTGCCTAATGATCGCTTGCCAGAAACTTGACTACACTTACCCCTAACCCCTTTCGAATACCGCAAACTTGGACTTAAGTCCTAAGTTTCCTCCTTGGTCCAGACAGCTAGGAAGTAAAGGTAAGATGGCAATGCTCCTTAAATATTCCCCAGGTCAGAGCTCTGTGGAGAAACTGCAGTGTAAACTTAGCATTCTAATTCACTGGAGTTGCCTAATATATTGGTAGCCCTCAATGATTTCAGTTTTCCTGGTCCTCTGCATCTGTACAAGATATAAGCAAATTTTATTTCAGTAATACATTTTGTAACATCTACACAACCTGCTGTCAATTTGCATCTGTACAGTCAGGAAGAACATGTTAAGGAAAAAAATAGAGAAATCCTCTGATCTATTCATCACTAGTTGGCCTGCTCATCCTCCACTTGCTCACTTGACTCCTCTCCATTTTATTATACAAGTAAAATTGAAGAGCCTGCACTTTTCTTTACTATTTCTCTTTTTTATGAGAAGAAATGATGGGTGATAATTGAAATAAATCTTTCCTTATTTAAAACCAAATGCACTAATTACTGAGTAAAATCAAATATTTCATACAGTATCCCCTCATATGGGCATTATTTTCAGTTTTTTTTAAATGTATTTACATCCATACATGTCTTCAACAACATAATATGTAATAATATGTATACTGTATATGGTGTCTGTGAGAGCACACAGTATCTGACATTTCGATGTTTTTCACAATATGTTATATTTTACTAAATTATTACATTACTGCTATTGAGCCATATGCTATCATGATCCACCAGTAACCTAAAGTGTGGTAGGATGGAAGAAAAGATTGCACTGTATGCAGATGATGTACTGTTATTTTTGGAGTATACACAATAACCCAACACTCGATGCCAGTGGAAGCGGGGACAGCCCCTGCGTGTTTATTCCAAGTCAGTGATGTAACGTTTCGGGGGCGTGCCCCTTCGTCAGACATGCAGATAGCTTTACAACACAGATATTTATAATTAGTGACATTAGTGGTAATTACAATCACATGTGTGTAAAAATTTCCCCAGAGACCTGGGAGTGTTTTCAAAATAGTTAAACATTATTAGAAGTGTCCATATGTAGGATTATAAAATCCGGTGGTTGATTCAACAATACCTAAAAAACAGTGAAAACAGGACTTGTGAAAGTTAAAAATTGCAATTAGCTATAAATATACTCGAAAAGTTATGAACAAATACAAATATTTTTTAAAACCAGCATAAAATTCTGTAATGCTGAAAAATAGCTGCCTTACCCTCATTCAAAAAGCTGTCCCTGGACAGGTGCTTGATCACTGAAATAATCTACAGAAAAGGAAATAATTTGCTACATTTAGAGATAATGTTGCAACATTTATTATAAATAACAGCTCATATTGAACTCCTCGTTTAAACCACGTGGCTGTTTTGTTTGTAACAACCAGATCCAAAAACATTCTCTTTGTAACAATTTCCTTTTGATCTTGTCCCCGCTTCCACTGGCATCGAGTGTTGGGTTATTGTGTATACTCTACATTGCTGGGAGTATTGCTGTCCTCCCTCCCGCACACCGAGCCTTCCTTCTTTGGAGAGGTTGGGGAACTAGGAATTGATGTCCAGCTGTTATTTTTGGACTCACCACGCATTGGAAATTTGATAAATTTGGTGACTTTAGTGGCCTCACAGTGAACAAAAACAAATCTACCCTATTTTCCATGGAACTCCCTAGAGCAGAAGGGGATATACTAGTATATAAATAAATAAATTCAAATATTTGAGGAGTTACGTGAACTCAGGGACTACATTCCAAACAATATCAAACCTATAATACAAAACTTCAAGGCAGCAGTTCACCAATGTATACAGCTGCCCTTGACAGTGTGAGGAAGGGTCAATTTATGGTCCGAGAATTCCCCTTGAGAAAGGCTTTTGAGCCGAAACGTCAGGGTGATTCTCACTTGCAGGCAGGAATATCCGCTTTCCATTATCCTTAACATCTATTTATCTATTTGTGGTTGGTATGTATACAAGCTATGTGATCAATTTTGTGAATACAATGTAGTGCTATAATTGTACCTTTTAACAATTCAAATACAATTTTTTTTTTAATAATACCACCTTGTCAAGTGCAGACCCTTATATGGTATATTATAGTTTGTACTTTTTACCCTACATGGAGGGAAAAAAATTTCTTGGGTTTATTTGCACCAAGGATAAATTGAACTAAATTAAATGTGAATATTATATATGAATATTAGAGTGCCGTCCAATTTCTCAAATTGTATATTTACTGATTCTTCCCCACAATTGTAACCCCACTCACCCTTATGGAGGAACTCCAGTTACCTTCATTTAGGATCCCTACAAGACTTGCAATATTTTCCAAACATTGGACTCAGACACCTAGATATCTTACTAATAGATGGAGACTACTATGGTCCAACTCAGAACAACTCTAAACCAGGCTAAAATTGTATTATACCGATATTTCCAATTGCAGCATGCATTTGTAGCTCAATTTTGTTCTGGGAGGATCCAAATAAAAATGGCTCCCTACGAGACTAGACTATGGGACCCCAACCATAAAACACTTATTGCTATATAAAACATTAGTGGATACGATGGGCAACCCACTTAAAAAAGCTAGGTCCAAATGGGTAGTGGATATTCCTTCTTTGGACGAGAGCGTTTGGGAAAAGGTCAAGGCAAACCTATATAATTCTCTCATCTCTACCAGAGATGGTACAGTTCAAAATTATTCATAGAAAATACATCACCCCATTGGGGCTTAAAGCTATGGAAAGAAATCCTAATCATATGTTGTGAACATGTCCTGCAATACATAAATACTGGACTAACCTGGTCAAATATATAACAACCCAGGTCCTGCTACCTGGAACCTTAACTCCTGAATCTGTCTCTTTGTCCAAGTAGATGACCTAGCACCTCATATCAAAACCAGAACATTACTGAGAACCCTGATTTTCTATAGGAAAAAATGAATAGTACTTGGTTGGATTAGCCCAGCCCCTCCCGAAGTGAAGGCATGGATAAGAATGGTTAATAGTAAACTTCCTATGATAAAACTGACATATATGGCTAGGCAATGTCAACAAAAATTTGATGCAGTGTGGGGTCCATGGCTGGAACCCTTCCCAGAGGCAGAACTAAATATGTAGGGACCCACAACAGATCTCACTCAGTAACAAATGTGGTCAGGGCCGGAACTAGGGGTAGGCAGAGTAGGCAGCCGCCTAGGGCGCAGTCATGGGGGGGCACACTTTAGAAGGGAAATAATGTTTTTTTTTATTTCTTTAAGTTTTAACTTCGCCCCTTTCTCCAGCAGCAGCGTTCTGCTCTACTTCAGTCCCCACCTCCCTGTTACTTGCCCTTTGCCTGGCACAGATCTTGGGCAATATTTTTGCTGCTGCTCTGGCAAAGGCTGGTGGCACAGGTACAGACTTGGGGGGCAATGGCTGGTACAGATTTGTGGCACAGGTAAAGACTTAGGGGGCAATGCTGGTGGCACAGTTACAGACTTAGGGGGCAATGCTGGTGGCACAAGTACAGACTTAGGGGGCCAACTGGTGGCACAAGTACAGACTTAGGGGGCAATGGTTGGTGGCACAGGTACAGACTTGGGGGCAATGGCTGATGGCACAGGTAAAGACTTGGGAGGCAATTGCTGGTGGCACAGATACAGACTTAGGGGGCAATGCTGGTGGCACAGGTACAGATTTGGGGCAATATTTTGGCTTGCTGACACGGGTACAGATTGGGAGCAATATTTTGGGTGCTAGTGGCACAGGCACAGATTGGGGACAATATTTGGGCTGCAGGCTGACACAGGTACAGATTGGGAGCAATATTTTGGGTGCTACTGGCTGGCACAGGTACAGATTAGGAGCAATATTTTGGGTGCTACTGGCTGGCACAGGTACAGATTGGGAGCAATTTTTTGGGCACACGTACAGTTTGATTCATTAATGTGTTATAAGGTTTCTTTATTTAAGAAAAAGTGAATAGGTGGGGGGGCGCTGATTGAACCTCTTGCCTAGGGTGCCAAACTACCTTGGCCCGGCCCTGAATGTGGTATCCACCCTCTGATAGGAGGAATTTATCTTTAATAAACTATACACACTGGTTCTGGAAATGTATATGTACAATTATGTACATATACATTAATTATATATTAATGTATATATTAATTATAGGCAATATATTGTATTCTACTGCCTGCACTAAATGCAACAATTAGGTATTGTATTGTTCTTGTTGTGTTTGATGTTGGAAAATGGAAAAATAAAAACCTTTTAACAAATTATTACAATACTGGCTTTAAGCTGCAAAACAATTGATAAAATCTTTTTTTATATGAATAAGATTAAATTAGTCATATTATTAGAGAAATAAACTACGTGCCAGTTTAATGATTTATTTGAAAAAACAGAACCATCTCTGCTAAGTGTTGGTTACATGGAATGATGGCATACTTTTTAGTTTGGTGGAGTGATTGTACTGGAAGAATCCAAATCTACAGTGCTACATATGCTATTGTTAGAAATTTCTGTTCAATGCAAAAATATGATTGATCACTTGAGGACACTTGAGGGACGTTTGTGTTAATGTCACATTTCAATCAAGCATTGCTGTTTGTTTGAGGAAACTGCAGGATACTAGTACTAACACAGTTCTCCCCCAACCTAAAATGATGTTTACTAAATCCCACAGTTTTCCACTGCTAATAACTATTATGATTTGGTGTATTACCTAATATATCCCTCCTCTGTAGGTTACAGAACTCAAACCCCAGTGCACAGTACTGTGGAAGAGTGGTCTTGCGTCGAGATTATTTTATCTTCAAATCTTCACCATCAGCCAGAACCTGGGACCAAAAATAATTATGCTTCAAAGAATGGTAATAAAATATATAGGCAGAATTTTATTTGGAATAGAACTAGGAAAAATGGAATGTTGAATTTGTAAACTATACTGAATATTAAAAACCAAGTTTATGGTTCCACCTCTCTTTTGTTTCCTCAATGCATTCTTCTTTCTCTTTGCCCTTTGGATTGTTGCTTTTGGTATGGCTCACAAAGGAATTCTGCTTCTGAATGGATTCTGGTGGCAGGTCCGGACTGAGAATTAATATAGGCCCTGGCATTTCAGGTACACAGAGGCCCAGTTAGCCCACATAGAGGCCCAAACAGCCCCACCAGCCCACTAAATACTGACTTTCTATGGGACCTTATAGCAGCCCCTCTGGCATTTGTCAGAACCCACAGATTGCCAGTTCGGGCCTGGTCGGTGGGAGTGGATTTTCTGCTCTGTTGAATACCAGCCATATTTAGCAATGTCTGGAGAATGTTTTTCTGATGTGGATGGTAATGATATGATCATTTGTAGAAAGGACATACGTGCACATAACAAATAGACAGAGGTTTGACATCTTTGTCTATCCATCTCTTTTCAGAAGCAACCTATGACTTTGACAAATGTACCATCACTGTCAATGAGTCTAAAACACTGTGTGTAGAGATGGACTGGGAGAACAACCCTCAATTCCCAGAGTAGATCACCATGCCACTGGCGTGTGTGTGTACATGTCTTTCCGCAAACATCCTGCTAGTGAATCTGCTTATTGCCATGTTTGAGTTAGTGTAATAACATACAGTATATACAGTAACATAGGTATTGATTTACATTGCATCTTTAAATCAGTGCCTCTCTCTCTCCCTGAATCAGTTGTAATGGCTGATACATTCGATAGTGTTAAGAAGGGGTTGGAGAGCTTTTTAGAAAGTGAGGGAATACAGGGTTTTGGAAGATAGTTACATAGTTACATTGTTAAATTGGGGATGAAAAAAGACAAAGTCCATAAACTCCTCCATATTAAAACCCAGCATACACACACACACACACACACACACACACCCCTAAACTCTTTCACACAAACCATATATGCCCATAGCTATATTAACTGTAGAGTTTAGTATTAAAATAGCCTTTGATATTATGTCTGTCCAAAAAATCATCCAAGCCCCTTTTGAAAGCATCAACAGAATGAGCCATCACAACATCACCCGGCAGTGAATTCCACAACCTCACTGTCCTCACTGTGAAGAACCACCTACACTGCTTCAAATGAAAGTCCTTTTCTTCTAGTCTGAAGGAGTGGCCTCTGGTGCAGTGATCCTCTTTATGGGTAAAAAGGTCCCCTGATATTTATCTATAATGTCCTCTAATGTATTTGTAAAGTGTAGTCATGTCCCCTCGCAAGCGCATAGTACAAGTTGGTCCAGTGACTAGTCTTTTGCCATTTTGGAGTCAAATTGTAGAGACTTCAAATGGGTTTTTTTTGCCTTCCTCTTGATCAACTAGCAGTTAGGTAGGTTATATATAGACTTAAAAGGTTGAACTTGATGGACGTGTCTTTTTTCAACCTAACTTATTATGTTACTATGTATATAATAATAATAACAACAATTATAATGCACCGGTCTATGTGCAGAAAATAAAATAAGGCAGATGTAGCCATACATTTTAAACCAAGGCTGACTTGAAGTGTAAAACATTTGCATATATTTAAATTCCTGTGATTTACATCTTAGTTTCTGTTTCCCTATAATGTGATGATAAAGATTTGTTCTTTTTCTTAGTCTCTGTCCTGTCTACCTGTAAAACACTTAGGGGCACATTTACTAAGCGTCGAAGTGAATATTCGAATAAAATTTGAATTCCGAAGTAATTTTGGGCTAGTTCGACTATTGAATAACCCAAAATTTGATTTGAATTGAAAAAAGTAGAAGAACTGGCCCTTTAAAAACCCTTGCGTATTCGACTAGCTGCCGAATTGCCATTTTAGCCTATGGGGGACTTCCTAGAACCTGTCCTGAAAAGTCCTAGGTGTGATTGTGTCTGTTGTCTACTGGGAATGAATATTGTATTTATTATATCTACTGGGAATGAGTTTTCTAAGAAGAATGTAAGGGTATGTGCTACATCTCAACAGTAAACGCAGAAATAAGACATTAATATGATATCCCACAATCCTCTTTAGGGAATTAAGATTCTGGATGTTGTGTGATTGTACCTTATGGCCTAACTGTAGACAACAGAGTTTCTGATATGTTTGAAATCTGTCTGAAGTATGTTGAGCAGTCTACTAGCAGTCTACTAGCTTCAGATGTAAGGATTTCTGTATTGCTTGGAGACTTCCAACAAATTGATTTTATAGCAAAAATGTTAATACTAGTATAATAGTGGGGTTCAACTGAAACACTTTTATAATTACACTAGGTCTTCTTTAGAGGCAGTTTAGACTACATGATGTCCTCAGTCTAGTGTAAATAGTCCAAATGTGCATTGCAGTTGGACAAGAAATCCCTTTTTAAAACCCCATAAACAGATTTGCATATAGAGTTGCCATTTACCTAGGAGGTCTCATGAGGAAGTGATGTTTCACGAAACGCGACAGACCTCAGACACCTAGTCTGTCAATTTAATATTAAAATAAAAGTTTGGTTTTACATTAACCTGTGAGCTGTCAGTTCCATGAGGTGGCTTTGGAGTGCGCTGCTACAATTTTGAGGCTGATTTACCTAGCAGACCCTTTTAGTCCATCCCAGCTCAACATCCAAGCCGCTAAGATGGAATTTTCAGGTAATGTTCCCATAGAGGACAGTTAGGTTTATAAGTACATTGTAATGTTTTTTTTAACTCTTTATTTTGTTGATTTATTATTTTCCACAATAATAATCAAAACAGGTTAGGGAACAAAATCAAAAAAAGAAGGCATAATGACAAATAATAAGCATAATTGTTGCATTGGTGTAATAGAATATTGTAGTAAGGCGCATTACAGTTACATTTCTCAGCGTAGAATGGGGGAAACAAAGCGGCTTTACCCGTTATCGATATAATTTTAGTGTGTTTTGGACTAGGGTGACTTAGAATAGATAAGTTAGGGTTCTAGTTAGGGAGCCTGTGTGGGGTGTTCTTCTATTCATTGTAATCTTTAATTAGCTGGCTGTGTTTTGATGTTAGGGTTGCCACCTTTTCTTAAAAAAAATACTGGCCTTCCTATATATTTACCTTTTTTTCCTATTAATAACATTGCGATCAACCATCAAAAATACCGGTCAGGCCGGTAAAATACCGGCAAGGTGGCAACCCTATTTCATGTAGATACACAAATTGCTTCCAATTCCACAACTCCCACTCCAACTACACAGATTTGGTTGTAACACACAGCAATAAAGGGATTTCACAGTGTCTCTGAAAATCTGGTGTAATCCTTTTGGGAATAGAAAATGTCACTGTCTAGTTGTGGCTGCTTTTTCAGTAGGTCATTTGAAACACAATTCTCTGTATGGGAGTTCCAATAACATATTATTCCTTTGTCCCCTTGACAAGTATACTGTAGGATCAGTGCAAGATTACAATGAGCAGATGTGGAAGTTCCAGAGATCTCTTCTGGTACAGGAATATTGTAGCAGACTCACCATACTATTCCATTTTGTCATCTTTGGGTACGTTTTTGTGATTATCAGAAACATGATCAGTTGCTGCTACAAAACACATGAGCCTCCATCTTCTCCCTGCTGTAAGTGACCAAACATATATAACATGCCATCATTTGACCATCTAGAATAGTGATTCCCAACCAGTAGCTCGCGAGCAACATGTTGCTATCCAACCCCTTGGATGTTGCTCCCAGTGGCCTCAAAGCAGGTGCTTATTTTTTAATTAATGGCTTAGAGGCAAGTTTTGGTTGCATAAAAAACAGATGTCCTGCCAAACATTCTCTCCTGTAAGCTGCCAGTCCATATAGGGGCTACCAAAAAGCCAATCAGACCTCTTATTTGACATCCCCATGGACTTTTTCATGCTTGTGTTGCTCTCCAAATCTTTTTTAAATTTAAATGTGGCTCACGAGCAAAAAAAGTTTGGAAACCCTGATCTAGAATATATATTTAAGTACTTCCTACCTTACATTCATATTGCCCCCTGTACCTGTCCCAGCAGCCATCATGTTGCTCCATGTACCTGTGCCAACAGCAGTCAGTCCCTCAGATTGTACCTGTGCCAGCACAAGACAAAATATCCATCATATTGTTACCCCTTATATGTACCAGCATCAAACATAAAAAAAACCATCATATTGCCCCTAATTTGTACCTGTGCCAACAGGAGCCACATTTACATCTTATTTCCCCAAACATTTATGTACCAGTGCCAGCAGACACCATATTACCCCATATACCTGAGCCAGCAGCAGCCACTCCCTCATTGAAAAATCCGAATCTTATGATTTTGCACTTGAAAGTTAAGATTTTTTTTTTAAATCAGTTGAGACCCTGCGCAACTCAGAAAATCTTCAAGTTGCTAATGGGACATCTGCCATTGACTCTTCCATGTTTTCGACAGGTCTGAGTTGGAGTACTTTTTTCATCTGAAAAAAACAAGGTATTTTTTCCCCCGAAAAAAAGAGTATTTTCCCCTTTAAAAGTCTGATCAGAAAAAATTGGACCTTAATAAATAACACCCTAAATCAGGGGTGCCCAGATTATGTTACAATGGGTTCTACTCTCGACACCTGGCCCCCATCAAGAGATATACCATGAAAACACGCAGCAGAAATTTTTGGACCACGCTGATTTTTGTGGCCACACCCCTAATGACCATATTAATTTTACAAGATTTGGCAGGTTATGAAAGTTTAAAAACACTGCCTCTCCCTCAGTGCTTGCTGCTCTCAGCTAATCCCACATTTTCATCCCCTCTGTTCATCCTTCCCCTCTGCTCAGCCAGCTTTCCCTCCCCCTGTCTTTTCCCTCTGCTCCGCCTGCCCCACCTCCCATGTCTTCCCCTCTGCTCAGCCTGCCTCGCCTCCCATGTCCCTCCCCTCTGCTCAGCCTGCCCCGCCTCCAGTGTCTTTCCCCTCTGCTCAGGTCATGGTCTACCAGGAACATGACAGCGATCTACTGGTAGACCGCAATTGACGTCCTGGGCACCACTGCCCTAAGTCATATGCTCTCTTGTCCATGTACTCTAACAGGATGGAACACAGGTTTAAGCAACTGGAAGGAAAGGTAAATATCTATATTTCATGTAAATAAAACAAAGACTATTTTTTGTTTCATTACCATTAATACATGCTTTGGTTCATTTTCTGAGTTAGCCGTATTTCATTTTAGCTGAATGGCTTGCAAAATTTAGTGATGAACCTGACTGTCAAAACAAATTAACCACCATTTCTGGAGAAGAATAGATGGTAGGTATAGCTTTTACCTGATAGATAACTCATTCTGACTATTATGTCTTCACCTAAATAAGAACTTTCATGATTACAGAATATATTCCATCAGATCATGACACCACCCTCTAGGCTGCATATTCTTCTCAGTAATACAATAAATCATACAGGAGCCTTAGAAAATTCACTTCTCCTTGGAGAAGCTCACCATTATTATTACTATTTAGTGATGGGCGAATCTCCCGCGATTCGCTTCGCCGAAAAATTCACGAATTTGTAGAGAAATCCACGAATCGGCGAAAAATTCGCCGGGGCGCTTTTGACGCGCGTCGCGTCAATTTCGGCGCGCATCGCGTCAAAAAAGACGCGCGACTCGTTTTTTTGGCGAATTTTCGCCAGGCGAAATTTCGCAGGTGATTTGCGAATTTATTCGTCAGTGGCGAATCGCGGGAATTCGCCGCGAATTCGCCCCTGGCGAATAAATTCGCCCATCACTATTACTATTTACTATTATTAAGATCTGCCATTGACTTCTACATTAACTTTAATTAAGCATGAAAAATTTTTGTTTTTTTTGGTACGAGAAAATGGACTTTAACAAATAACCCCCTTATTGTGGTGAGTTCTAAAATCGCACACATAAAATTTGCCCCTTAAAGTGAATAATGGATGATTTTACATTACATTACAGTGTACAATTATATAAATGCCATTGTGTTTTTCTCACAACAAGGTATATTGATCTCCCAAAAGTATGTCTCATACAGCACTGGCCATAAATATGTCGAGGGTGGTCCTAGAAAACCTTCTTGTTTTGAATGATGTGCTAGCCAGAAGTTGAGACCAGGAGAATACTAGAAGATATCCAGTGGGTTAAACACGTGATGATCCACTGGACAAGGGAACTCCTCAACTGACCCTTTTCCCTCAGCCTGCCCACTGAACCATGGGGTGTTTCTGGGGCTGCTGCCACCTGAGGCAGCAGCCCCGATGCCGCCCCCCCCCCTCTCCGCGCTTTGAATTTATAGCGTTGGAGCGGGTGGAGGAGGGGCCGCATCACTAGTGCAGTGAGCGCTGTTGCGCTCACTGCACTAGAAGAGCCGAATTTCCGTTTTAAAAAACGGAAATTCGGCTCTTACAGTTACCAGAGGCTGCTTTTTGCCACCCCTGGTAACTGGCCGCTCCGTGCCCCGAGGCAAGGTTCTCACCTTACCTCATGGATGGAGCGGCCCTTACTGAACCCCATTGTTTATACACTAATGAAACACCAGGAGCCAGAAATGGGGTAAAATGGCCACAGCGTTTATTCACATTTTATAAATAGGATCCTGCCAACCTAATCCAAGACAATATTCTCAAGCCAGAATTCCATAACAGATTGCTACATTGTTCTGTCATTCCTCAGTGAACAGTTGGGATCAGCACTTTATCATTATATCCACCACTGAGTATTAGGCTGTCTCTACCTACAGAGAGGATGTCCCAAACTCTGCTACCAGCAGGAACTACATCTCCCACCATGAGAGATGTTCAGCAGCCCTGCTCTGGGTTCTGAATCTGCAGTGTGTCGATGATAGGAAATCCAAGCAGTCTGACACCTAGCACAGCAGTAGCAACAGTAACTTGACAAATGTCATCTTGGCCTGGGCGCAGGATGGCCACCCCTCTAGACGTGTGCTTTACTTAGAGCTGTGCTGCGCTGTGATCTCCAGTGGGCCTCAAGGGGGGCAGGCCCTGCATCCCCAGTAGTTACACCACTGAGTATTAGCTTTATTAATCAACCCACTGTACAGTCACAGGAGAGAACCTCCTTTCTCCCTCTTCTAAACTTACCTGTGCAGGACTCTGGCAAGGTCCTACTGCTGTTGTGACAAAACCATAAAATACATTATCATATAGCCACTGTTTTGATCCAGAGGAAGGCAAAAACCCAGCCTGAAGCCATTGCCAATTATGCCTTAAAGGAAAAGTAAATGTTTTTCTTTTTCTTTCTGTAAATTTGCTATAAACAGCCCCCCAGATTAATGTACCTTAGTCCCTGCTGCAAGTCTGCTCTGGTTTCTGTGTTATCAGCAGCTTGTTAAACCTTCTTCCTGGTGCAGAGTGAAGCCCAGCCCCTTAGTTTACTGAGCAGTCCATTTGCTGCTGTTCCACAATAGAGAGGAAGAGGGAGCCAGTGTTTCATTAGTAAGCTAGTTTCCCCAAGCAAAAGCTGCTACACACACTGCTCTCTGCTATGTCATAGTATGCAAATGATCTCCAAGACTAGTCTGAGAGATAAGGTCAGCTCAGTAAGCTAAGGGGCTGGGCTTCACTCTGCACCAGGAAGAAGGTGAAACAAGCTGCTGATAACACAGAAACCAGAGCAGACTTGCAGCAGGGACTAAGGTACATTAATTTGAGGGGCTGTTTAGAGCAAATTTACAGATAGAAAAAAAAAACGTTTACTTGTTCTTTAAGAGGGAAAAAATTCCTTCCTGACCCCAATAGAAACATTCCCTGTATCAGGCATGTGGAATTAACATCAATGAAAACAATGTTGACTCTTACATTTATAGGTACAGAAACCACAATATAACAGTGAATTCAGGGAAACATCCACATTCAGTTATTAATAAATAATATGATAATTCCTGACATTCCTGTATTTGACATTTTTAATGATGAATTGTAACTACATTACTTTCAGTTTTGTTCTTCTCTCACTATCTCATGTCTTTTGTATTAGAATAAAGACTGTTTTACTTATACATGTTGGTGCCATTTTTTGTTGCATTTACTCAGTCTTTGCAGAATCACAGGGGAGTCTCTGAGTTTTTGCCAGAGCAAGTGAAGGAAGCACAACTAAGATGTTCTGGTTGAAAAAAAACGTACCTTGCATCATTTTCCTTAAATTGGATTACCATACCTTAAGTAAATAAGAATTTATTCAAATTAGTTAATAGAAAATAATTTAAAAATTTGAATTACAGGCATGGCATCCCTTATCTGGGAGCCCATTCTACAGAAAGCTCTGAAATATGGGAAGACCATCTCCCATATAGTCCAATTTATTCTATAAATAAATAAAATAATTCTCAGCCTGATAATAATCTTTTAAACATTAAATAAACCCAATAGGATTGTTTTGCCTCCAATATGGATTCATACAGCTTGGGTACAAGTTACTATTTTATCATTACAGTGAAAAGGGAAATCGTTAATAAAGGGCTTTGTGGTGATAGGTGACTGTGAGGCTCCATAACTTGCTGATGCTGAATGACACTCAAGTAACAATCAGGTGGTACACAGGAGACCCAGTGCCTCCACCTTCCCTCCCCTCATAAATACAATGCTGCTGGATGAAGGCAGTGCTGTGTTTACATGGTAAACACAGTTCTCTGCGTCATATTTTTTAATTCAGACACCTTCGCCAATCTCTTTTCATATAGGGCAGGGTGCAAAGTGCATAAAATATAGTGGATTATGCCCGATTTATGGAATTACACTTTCCCCTGCACATAGTAAAAGTGCCATTATGCTGCTAATTGTGATGATTTTTTAGCATAACATCAGGGAGAGATCATTGCTAGAAGGTGCTTTCTATGAATGTTTTACCACATTCTATCACAAGATGGCAGACTAATACAAATAATTTCCATCCTATGAGACCTGTATGTGAACCTCTTGCCTGTGAATAATTTATGGCTGCAGATGAGATGTGCGTGAGGACTGAGAGGAAGGTTCCAGGAAGCTCAGCAGCCTGCAGGTTTACACAAATCAATAGAAGTGAGGAGTTCAAAAGCTGCTGTGTGCCACTTGCATAAATGCCAGTGGAATAACCCATTGCTTCCAGCACAGTGACAAAAGCCAAATGCTTTGTACTGATTCCAACCTGTAGTAATATTATATATTTAGATCATAATGTATCCATATTCTTTGAATGTAGTGAGCGTGCACCAGGGATATGTTTTTGTTATATGGCAGCATGCAGCATTTACTACTCTGTATTGTATCTGTATTGTGATTTGTTGCTTCCACTGGATGGATATGCAGATGTTTTGGATGGTTCCTCTGTTGGAGGGGGGGGGTTGACTAAATTATTATAAACTAAATAATTTATTGACTAAAACGGTTGTAGTTTCATATATAATTTTGGTGATGAATATGATCAAGACTAAGGGTGTGCTTTTGTAGGGTAGTGCTTATAGTAAGGCAAAGTAGAGTCCGGGGATTGGGTTGCAACTGTGTGACAATGTATATATTAAGGGGAGTCGGCATCAGGGGAAGGAACTGCAGCTGTGCAGTAGTGTAAAGCTACTCCCACATTTATTGGCAAATAAAGGTTGATGGACCATGGGAAATTTATAATTTATTAGCAGCTTCAGGTAGGACAGGCTTCTTTACAAAACCCACGAGACCCAAAAATGGCTATTTTGCTGAAGGCCCTACTTGCCCTAAGGGCAGCTCCAGTCACAGCTGGAAAGGCAGAAGATGACTTTCCTAGTTCTATAATCCCCATTACCATGGTGCATGCAGAGAGTTAACAATTGGGAGAATATTGTGCTGTTTCCCTATTTACAGGTTCATAATGAATTAGCCCAAGATTTGCTCTTTTTTCTATTACCTGATGACTATTAAATGTGTGACTTTACTTGGAGGTTTAACAATGCTAACAGCTTGCTAGCATAAGAATAAACACTTTGTAGCAATCCAAAGCCTTTCAGTAAAGATGCTCAAACCTCCACCAGAATGAGGATGTATGGTCCTGCACCTGTTGTTTTTCAGCAGAGCAGGAAGCAATCTTCCTTGCACAATATCCAGCTGCAAATGAATTACAGAGATCTCAGAAACATGTGTCCCTCTGTGCATTATTATCTTTATAATGAACAGAAGACCAGTAGGCTCAACCATGCTATATATGCTGTCAATAGGAGGCTACGGTTTTGGTTTGAAGATACCACTTCGAACTGAAAGCAATCTTTAGCACAGCTCCTGCCAAGCAATGAAGGGTTAGAGAATACCATAAGTGTTTTGATCACTACTATATGGTTACTACATGTATCTTAATGCAAAATATAGTTACATATCACAACCATGCAGAGACCCAGGGCCAGCCATACATACCCAGATTTAGTAGGCTAGTATAGGCCACCTGTACTGCAGGCTGATTTTTTGGGAACTGTTCATGGTGGCCACCTTACTGACCTTTTTTTCCCCTTTACTTATTCACAGGCATAAAATGCAATCTACATACAACAATCAACATTGGATTGTTATATGTTGATTATATACCTAAGAATAAGTGTGAGATGCATGAAATGTGTCAGGCATTGTTTTTTTTTTCACTTTATTTTAATTTTTTCATTACTATGAAAACCACACCAAAATGACAGATGTCAGCAAGCAATGTTGCATTATTAGAATTGAGCATAACTTTAAATAAAAATAAAATGAAACAAAAAGGAAATAACATTAAAAATAAGTAATTACAAGAAAAATAAATAAAAAAAGAAATTATTTAACACCTTGCTAGGGCACTGTATGAAGCTGCATTAAAAGCAGTATTTTACCAAGGACAGGTAGTTGATGTTTTATTAGGGTTGTAATATTCCTGGTTAGCCCACATCTCATCATATTTAGGTCTTGTATTGTATGTGTAGCAGATAAGAATTTCATTGTTAGGCATTGTTTATAAGCAACATTCTGCCCCAAGTGTACTTGAATGTGAGAGCAGGGGAATGTATATTTATCATCAGGCCTCGCGTCACCCTAAAATGTCTTAGTGTCTGTGTTGGAAAATAAAAGTGAATTCTGAATTATCCCTGTATGACAGAGCCAAAGAGCAATCCAGCATTACTGAAACCATGGTGCTTACATCTTAAATGAGAACTGCACCAAAGCTACGGCAGCACTTCTGCTTTCCAAAACCAAATCTACCCATGTGAAGGCAGATAAGCCAGGATAATGGTGGGCAGGCATAACAAATGAGAATGACAGAAAGGCCTCATTAGTAGGAGGCACACAGGCCCCCTTCCCTGCACTGTCTCTCCTGCTCTTATTTGCACTTTCCATTTCGCACTACAAGGTGACAATATGAGAATTAATTCTCTACACTCCGCTCAAATATTATAGATGGAAAAGGTGTAAAATCTCTATGGAAGATTTATTTGCAGCTGTGAAGTCAAGAAATCCTAACAACTACATAAAATGTAATTTAACTTGAATCCGGCAGCTGCCCACTGGCATTAAATTGGGAATGTAAGGCAGAAAGATGGAGTGAATGTGTAGGGAATGGCAATGCAAGCAGTGTCAGACACCCCAGCTTTGTGTGGCTTGGCTTTGCTGGACGGGGAATAGTGTGAGTTTGATGTTCCGGAGGTTGTCTGTCCCTGTGTTACTGCAACAGCAGAAGGATCACAGTTTTTGTATCCCTGCATTAAATCTTATTACTGCTGTTTATATGATGTCATAAGAGCACCATGCGTTTTGTGACCGCTTCTCTGCACCTTGAGAATTGTGTAATGTACTATAAAGGAATACAGAGCTTCACAGTTGATATATCCCTTCCACATACAGCAAAGCCATGTTAACTGCAGGCTATTCCAAATATCTTATAGACACACACATGATGTGTGGTGCTGAGTGAGTACCTGGCTGTGCTGGATAGTGTGTGCCAGGAGCTGTAAGCTGCCTGCATTGAGCAGAGGAAGATGCTCATTGTCACCATCACTCTCCAGCATGGGTGTTCCTGATGCATGCTAATCAACCCTGTTTCCTTGGTGACAAAGTGAAGAGATGGGAAGGGTAGCGAGACCTGACCCTGTGCTGGGAGAATGGTGCATGTATAATACTGGGATCCGTTACCCTCAGCAACTGGCAAATTAAACACCAAGTTGGGAGCAGAGCTGGTGCCACTCAGTTGGGAGACAGCATAAGTCACTATGTAGCCATATTTCCCATAAGGTGCTTATATGCATATATATATATATATATATATAGAGAGAGAGAGAGAGATAGAGAGAGAGAGTAAAGTATGACTCTTCCTATAAAGAATTTCATTAATTTCTGCTAGGACCATATTTAATGTTAAGGGATAAAACAAAAGGTCAGTTATTTAATATAAATTCCCCCTGCCCCCCAGCTCCTAGCACAGATATAGAAAACCAAAGGCTACCAGGATTTCTAGTCCATACAAGCACCCACTACAATTTCAAGGGCCGATGTTGCAGCTTAATTTCTGTCACTTTTGAGTATATCACTGATCTCCACAGTTTTCTTACCCCAAACTTTTTTGCTCATGAGCCACATTTAAATTTAAAAAAAGAGTTGGAGAGCAACACAAGCATGAGAAAGTCCATGTGGATGTCAAATAAGAGCTCTGATTGGCTTTTTGGTAACCCCTATATGGACTGGCAGCCTACAGGAGAGAATGTTGGGCAGGACATCTGTTTTTTATGCAACCAAAACTTGCCTCTAATCCAGTAATTCAAAAATAAGCACCTGCTTTGAGGCCACTGGGAGCAACATCCAAGGGGTTGGAGAGCAACATGTTGCTTGCGAGAAACAGGTTGGGGATCTCTGTTCTAGAGGATCCTCACAAATGTCTGGGACACAGGGACCACACAGGGAAGTCCCCCTCTAAATACCATCCCCCACACACCAAAGACAGAGGTTCTCAGTTTTGAAGATTTGCACACAGAGTCAGAGCAGTGTGACTATGTGGCTCAGAACAAAGATAATGTTTGTCTGTCATGTTCAACACCAAAAAATATATATATTTTTAACAAACAACAGTACAATGTACTGTTGCCCTACCCTGCTAAAACTGGTGTGTTTACTTCAGAAACACATCTGTAATTTATATACAGTAAACAAGCATCTGTCTAGCCATGGGGGTATTGGAGCACAGGATACATAATAGATACTAGGTAAGTTCTGAAGAATCCCATTGTAAACTACAGAGCTTATCTGTTATCTGCTGTGTATACTGTGCCTTTTCTCCTTTTTCCAGTTTGAATGGCTGCCCCTGTAACTACACAGTAGCTTATTTATATAAACTATAGTAGTCTCCCTGAAGAAAACACACCCATTTTATTTAGTGTAGGGCTACATTATATTTACATTACATTACATTAAAACACTTAAATTTTTTTGGTTTTACGGTTCCTTTAAGTTAAAATAACGTGAATTTTAAGAAGGGTCCCTGTAAAACTAGTTGGGAAATATGATAGATAAATATAATAGATAGGTTTATAGACAGATACATTGAGGATTAGTGATGGGCGAATCAGCGTTTTGCTTCACGGCCGTGTGTCGTTTTTGGACGCCGGCGCCCACTGCCGGCGTCAATAAAAAAACGGACACCGGCAATGGGTTCCAGCTTACAAAAATGATTGCTAGATACATAAATGATAGATGAGAATAGATGATAGATAAAAAAATATATAGAGATAAATAGCTATAGATGAGAGACAGATGACAAAAAAGATAGATTTAGATAGATAGATGATAGATAGATTGATAGATGTAGCTTACCTTTGGGTTTGCTATGGAATTGTAGTAACAGTGTGTGCTACTTCCAGCGTGCCCATTGTAACCCAGTATTTAGGGAACAATGCCCAGCAACTCTCAGTGACAAATTACTTGTAGTTCTTCTCATCTTGGTGGATAAACTCTGGACCACTGACAGTTTAGGCAAATACACAGAGGACTACCAATTTCTTGCAAACTAATACACTTTATTTATCCCAGGCCGATTACTTCTGGTGATATTAGGACACATATTAATCCCAGACATATTACTTCTGGTGACATTAGAGCAAAACTATTAGATTATAAATGGAAACAAGGAAGATAACTGCCCAGACTCTCCCTGCTAGGTGGGATCAAGGAAAAGATCCTGATTGTGCTATCTCCCTTTTATTTACTTAAAAACTGCCACCTACTGGGCAAACACTGCATTGGTATTACAGTTACCTGGAAGGGGAAACACAGATTTTTTGGTACAGATTTTCAATTATAGCAGATGTGTAAAGCAGTGCTTTATTACAGTACTTTGGTTGTATATGCCTGATTAATGGAGTTAGTGTAAAAGCAAGAGAGATTCACAAATATATAAACAGTTGTGTAACAAATGCAAACATACAGCACTCTTAGTAGTAGGGGATACAGAAGTACCTGAACATTACTAAATTCCTTTCTAAATGCTCTGACTTATTGGTTTCCCTCAACTGTGGCTTATGGCATTCAGGGCATTGGCCCAGTTGTACCCCAGTCTCCAGGTCACTGAATATTTGGTTCCCAGGAGTACTCTCATGATATCACACACAAATCATTCACATTTAACCCAGCATTATTCTGTAATAACGAGTAATAAGAGTATGTCAGTATCCTTCCCAGAATTCTGTAAACAGTCAAAAGTTTTAATTTCCTCCTTAATTTGGGGAGTTTTCTCCTTCATTACTCTCAGCACTCTTTCTGCCTCTGCAAGCCCCAGATATCTGCATATGACAATAAGGGCCACATTCATGGTGGGTAACAGGTGTTAAAAAAAAGACAATTCTGGCAAATCTAAAATGCAACCCTGTGAGGTCTGGCAATGTAATTTCTTTGCAGGCAGCAAATAGCTGGTATGTCTGTCATGTAATTTTCTTGGTCTTTATCAATAATAATCATTATATGTATAAAGGGATTTGATGGAGACTCATTATTCTCACTAATGAGAATGTAGTGAAAATCCAAGAAGACCACCAGGCCACTTAATAGCATTTAAAAGGAGGGGGAAGTGTTGGAATTTGATTTTCATCCCTCTGATCTCTGCACGTGGGAAGAGCAGAGTCATTATCATATACAGGACATGTCTCTCGAGATTCTGCAGCCCTACAGACACAATTAAAGGATGACTCCTAATGATAGGAACTGTGCTAAAAACAAAGTTAGGCAAAACTAAACTGAAGCCTGTATGAATATATTAGTTAAGATATATTAATGTAGTATATGAGATGCTCTAATAAAGAAGGGTAAAGCTTTTACTCACCTTTACTTTAGACCAGTGATCCCCAACCAGTGGCTGGTCCCAATCGATTAAACTCCAGGTCCCAAGCATTCAGTTTAACAGGTTCCATACCTGTACTACCATATCATTCCCAGGCCAATAATTGTTTTTGGAGGGGAATTCCCAGGGATACAAATCTAATGTGGAAATCAATTTCATCCACAGATAAGGAAACAAGAACGGAGGACATGAACAGATGGAACTCACTGCAAATATTATAGACAGGTGCAATTAGTCCAAATCAGTTATTCTTTTCAGGCGGATTTGCCTATTGAGAACATTATAAGACCAATTTTTTAGATTGAGGCAGAAGAGCATTAACACATTACTCTCCTTGCATCTGCTTCATGTTTAAGGGCTAGGGCAGACGGGGAGATTCGGGGGCATTTTGTCGCCTGGCGACTTCTCGCCGCGACTTGTAGCCCCCGAACCTCCCCGAATAGCCAAGTCCTGGAGCGCACCGGCGTTGCTTGAAAACGCCGGCGCCTATTCACACGGAGCGGCGCGCTTTTTGAAATCGCTCCAAATTGCCTCGCGAGTCAATTTGGAGCGATTTCAAAAAACGCGCTGCTCCGTGTGAATAGGCGCCGGCGTTTTCAAGCAACGCCCGTGCGCTCCAGGACTTGGCTATTCGGGGAGGTTCGGGGGCTACAAGTCGCGGCGAGAAGTCGCCAGGCGACAAAATGCCCCCGAATCTCCCCGTCTGGCCTTAGCCTAAATGACTATTTAGAAAAATATATTACAGTATCTTCCTAGGGAGCATTATTTCTCTGCATGGATTTGTTTACTGATATACTGTAAACAGGACTTGCCATTATTGTTTTTCATGGAATCTTTCTGATTGGGGCCAAGATAGATACTACAAGGCATTGATGTCTTGCTGCTCAATCAATAATCAGGCCACCTTATCTATACAGGAGAAGGCTTGGGCCAGATGAGTCGGCTTTGGACTGCCCTTCTGCCAAAGCAAAATCCATGTCCTACAGGCTGGGAATTGTTCACTCCTATGTAGAATCTTCAAATCTGAAGAAAGGTTTGTCCCTACGTTTCCAGAAAAAGTTAAATACTGTAAGTAATTTGCTAACAACTGAAGAAGACGGTAAGCAAATTAGAGATTGATCAAACTTTCTAATGGCAGGTCGCTATGTGCAGATACAAGGAAGATATTTAAACCCCCCTTTTCTGTTGGTAGTTAGGAATCAGTTAATTAGTAATTATTTCAGCATGGGTCATTTATAAACACTAGGCAAATTTGCACTTGGGCAGTTATCCCTGGCAATGAATAAGATGCTTGTTTCATTGTATTCCTTGCATCTATCTGAAAAAGATCTAATCCCTGATTGGTTGCTATGGGTTACTGCCCAGGTCCAAATGTACTGCCCAGGTGTAAATGTTCCAAGTATTTATAAATGAGCCCCAGAAAACGTTTATTAAATATTGACTGGGGAAGAAGTAAAATAATAAAAATAACTACTACATAGTATCATGCATAGAACATATACAGTACACTGTGGATGTCCAAGAAGGTTTAGTGAGCCCTGTATGGATTTAGCATCACCCTTCTATTTGCTATTCTAGGATAACAGATTACATTTCATATAAAGAAATAAAGAAATGAACGTTTCAGAACTGAGCTTGACTTTCAAGATATATATGTAATAAATATGTATATTGCTATTTGCCTAGAGTTTTGCTTTGTTGCAAACAATGCACAAGAAAGTAAACATCTGTGTTCTTGAATGCTAAAGGAAATGTGAAACATGAAACCCCTTTAAAATATCTGACGCAGAATAGAATAGTGTAAAAGGGAATGAGGCAGAAGGAGAAATGATCACATGCATGATTGCTACAGGATCAAGCCATGTCATGTTCTGTGACCTATTGAATATCTGTCAAGGTCACACTTCCGAGACAAACTCTTATTTGAATATGACCCAGTGCCCCTTTAATTAACCTTTGCATAGTCACAAATCTCAGATTTAGTCTGCAACATGATTTAGATGAAAGCCACTAATCGAACCTAGAAATTATAGTGAAAAAGAAATATAGTTGTGTCTATAGAACTGCTTTGGAAGGGTACATTGTATTGATTTTAAGACTTTTCACATAAAGAACATTTTGGATTTTCTGTGGGACAAATTTACAAGAGCTTTACTTTCTGAATAAAATGTAAAGCTTTTTCTCATTTTATCAATTATTTTATCTGCAGTCCATGCTGCAATGATATTCCATCACTGCAGAGGGAGCCAGAGATCATCTTCCTGTATTTTTGGCCTTTGGATAATGCAAACCAAGGAGAAGGAAATTAAGGCCTTTTAACTGTGATAAATTACAGTATGTATGCCTACAGGCAAAGAGCTGCAACCAATCATGCAGTGGTCCAGAAATATAAGCAGTAATGTTGGGGCCACTATAGAGCTGCATTTTTTATACAGCTTTAGGATTGGTATTATTTTTACTTGGGCATAATTATTTTTTGATTGCAACATTTGTCCCCAACTGTAGCATTAAAGTACTGTAAAATCAAATAAAGCTGCATACAAACATGCATACACACTTTTTCTTACAAATTGCCATTACAGAGGGAAATTACTGATAGTTCTGCTTTTGTAGGTAATTGTTACTTGAAATTTCTAAAGCTGTTTTGCTAGAGTTTCTAATGCTAACGGAATACTGCTGCACAAATATGGAAGCCCCTCATGGATGATCAGACAGGTAATGTAAAGCATCAGGCAAATATTTTATGGCAAAATTATAAATAGCATTCAAAGACAGTGCTATGATAGACATTAAAAAAGGTTATTTTCTGGTGTCAGTATCTCTTTAATATATGACTGCTGAACAACACACTGGGGCAGATTCACTAAATCGCAAAGCGTCTAACGCTAGCGCAAATTCGCCAGCGTGACGTCAAATCGTAACTTCGCAAATTCACTAACACTGTCTCTGGCGAATTTACGCTAGCGAAGTAGATAGACTTGCTCTTGTGCCAAGCAAAATTACGCAAATTCACAAAGATCAACTTAGCGTAATTGTGCTATGCCCAGCGAAGTAACACTAGCGTCAATACGTTACCGTTCGCCCACCAGAGCGTAAATTCGCACTTTAGTGATTTAGCGATTTTTCGGATCTTAGTGAATGTCCCACACTATGTTTGACCCAAATTTGGTGAAAACATGGGGTGTACTGGGGCACTGGCTCCAGTGGGTACTAAAACGTATTTTACTAAATAGTTTGTGTAGCACAGATAGAAGAGAAGGTGAGTAGAACCTACACCACATAGAACACAGAGCAACAGAAAATGCCTTAATAAGTAGGTTCTATATTTATACCTAGGCTTGCACTATTCCAGAAAGTTTATGATTCTCTAAGTATATTTTTGGGAACTTTATGGATGACAAGGGTGTAACAACAGAAACTGCAGACTTAGTGGATATCTATATAAAAGAGCATGAATAATGAAAGACAAATGGCAACATGACTGAACACCTGAATTCTGCTATTTACACTGCTGCATTACAACATTACATAACATCCCCTGCCAGAGCTTTAACCCCACCTATTTCAGCTAATGCTGCTTATGCTACACAGATAAGATGGGCATGTGTGGTGTCTGACGTTTTCTATATTTTTCCTACCCACCAACTATTACTCTGTGGATTAAATCACTTGTTCCAACAGGTTAGAGTAACTATCCCAGAATATTGGCCTAAATATCTGCTCCTGTACCACAATGTAATCAATATGTAGAAATTACAGCTGTAGCTGCATCTGAACCTGCCTGCCGCCACCACATCTGAACCTGCCAGCCTACTACTGCAGCCACATCTGAACCCAGTGTCTGCAATAGGGGGGATTGCGAGGGAGATGAGCAGTGGGGCTTAGGGCATAGGGTCGCACCTGTTAGAAATCCAGCATTGATAGCATGTTACAATGTACTCCTTATCATTTGTTTCTTTGTGGGAAATATGATTAGGTGTGTAATTCATCCTATTTGAGATCAAACCTGGGGTCATTTTCTAGACACAGCTTGGCACATGGGGACTATTTATAACCCGTCAGAATAGGAAAATAGGCCATTGTTGTTGAATTTGTGACTTGAATCGCTTCCAATGAATCAGTTAAAATTGTCAAAAGAAATTTATGATGCGCAATGGAAAAAAATGTTCTTGCTGAATATGTGTTTTTGTGAAAATGAATAAGTAGTAGGGTATATTGCATAAAATGGTATAAAGCAATGGGATTTCACAAGCATTGTCATTGTAATATCAATTATTTCTCTTTCTGCCACTATTTATGGGGCACTCCTTGATGCTATATAATTGAGCAGTTTTATTTCCCCAGAGAAACTGAATTTATTTCCGACTAATATTCCAACTAATATTTAATATTAGTGTCATTGTTTCCGGATTTCCTCTGAGATGAACTAGTGCAACTAAAAAGTACTGAATAATACATAACCCCACACTCTACCCCAGGTTCATTCCACAAATGCTGCTCTTTGCACAGTAACGTAACTTACACTGGGCCCAACAGCGATCTTCTTGGTGGATACGCTGGCGAGCAAACTGCAAGGGATTGCAGCCCTGCTCCCCCAGTAGTTCCACCACTGTCTTTGAATGAATGTGCTTATATAATATGGAAAAATCATTCCAATGCAAGTACCATGGGAGACATCTTAGGCCCTGAAGGGATTGGTTAGACTATTCATAAAAGTACTTGCACCTATACACGCTCAATAAAAACTAAAAAGTGCCAATGCACTTGTTCAGCCTGCACAAATTTATTAGGCGCCTGTTAATTCACCAACATAGTTGCACCTACAAACACAACTGGACTGGGGTACAGTGAAATGTAGGCTAATGTCATTATTGGTGCTGCATGCCAGAAGTTACGCTACTTTGTACACAAATACAGTTATAAAAACATGTGCTGCAACTTTGAGGGTAATTTGGACCACAACTGACAGAATGCACTCTGTTTATTGGGCTTTTACAATGATGGTGTTCTAATGGGGAAAAATGCTGCTTTGCACATAGGCCAAGCCTCAATATTATTTTCCCAAAAGAAAAGGTCTTTTCAGGTGCATACTTTATTTGTGCAATGTTTTAGTAAATGTTTCTTGTCTCTGCAAAATGGGACCCATATATAACCCATATATAATTAATTTTGTTCATAAAAAAATGCGCAAAAGACAAAGATTTTCCCAAATACAATTTAACTTCCTGATCAAGAATAATATGACTCTGGGGTTACAGGTAGGAGGTGATAGGATCCTGAGCTCTATAACTGTGCCCCACTCTGCCATACTGTCTGCATAAAATCTTAGTGTGGATGACTGGTAGCATCCCTGAGGACCCCCTATAAGAATAAAAAGCACATTGGTGACAGGGTTCCCCCTACCCATTCAAAAGAAACATTGGTGGTCAGGCCCCCCACAAGTTAAAAAAAATCAATTGGTGACCAGGGATTTAAAAAAAAAGAAAAAATTGTGTTCATTGCTCTTTTCCTTACATCCTGGGGGCAGTCTTCTTTTCTCCTTTTTTGGTTTGGTCTGTCTTCTCTGGGGTGGCTTCTTCTGCAGCACAGCTGGCCCCCTTGAACCCTGAAATTCCCTGTGACTCTGGTGAGGATTCTGGCCACTGTGCCCCCCTGATGATGGCTCTGACAGTATGAGTCCACCATTCAGGTTTTTTCGATTCTACTAGGAAGACAGAAGCCAGTCCCGAAGTGAAAAATAGAAAAACATATTTAAGACGTTTCAGCAAAGAAACCTAGAGTGAGAATGAGACATTAGGGACAGCTTGCACACCCAGGGATGGGGGTGACCCAGCATAGAGTTAGAAAACTTCTACATGCCCAATTCTGTATTATTTCATAGCTAGCATGGACTGGCCTAAACCCTCTTTACTTTGAGTCTCTTTGTTATAAAGTCAAAAAATGTTTGTTAGGCTTGGAGTTCTCTCCCCTATTATCTCTACAAGAGGGTTGTATCTGTCTGTGAGACCAATGGTCAGGATAACATTTTCCCTAGAACTTCATACAAACAGGGTGGAGCCAGAATATGCAAAATAAGATTAGTAGTAAATAGATTGGACAACCATATGGGGTGGCATTGTGGCAGTGCAATCACTGAGAATTTATTACTAATAAAGCATGGAGCCAGGGATGGTGCATTGATCAATGTTTTCTTTTTTTGTATTTATGTTGCTGTAGTTGTATAGGGATTATTAAATGTACTTCCTACAGGAACAACTGAAGTCAATAACGTATTGATTTTTGTTATAGTGAGCATATATGATTATTTGCATGTAGTCTACTCCAGGAATTGTTTGGTCTGGTGGTCCTGCATCAGGTCAGGTACCTGCAAAATATCCTCAAAACGGTCAGGTTTCAGGCAGATTTCCTTTCTATTTTCTGCTGAATCAGGACCAGAGTGACATCGCATCTGGTCTATGATGACATCGCTTCAAGTTTTGTGGGTCCTGTGCAGGCCCGGACTGGCAATCTGTGGGTTCTGGCAAATGCCAGAGGAGCTGCTATAAGGTCCCATAGAAAGTCAGTATTTAGTGGGCTGGTGGGGGCTGTTTGGGCCTCTGTGTGGGATGATTGAGCCTCTATGAACCTGACATGCCAGGGCCTATTTTAATTCTCAGTCCAAACCTGGTCCTGTGTCCCATGGTTCTTGGTAGGTGGATGTATATAGTGGCAGGTGTAGTCCGACTGGATCTGTTCAAGACTCTAAGTGAGACTCTATCCTCTCAGCGAACACCATGGAGCGATCCTCTTCCTGCTCATGTGCAGTAAGGTGAAAAGCTGAACTTCAATGAAAAAGCTGCCTATTTCATTCTACTGCGCATGTGTCTGCCCTTGGAAATTTGAACAACGAAGAAGTGAAGAAGACGGTTGTTCCCTGTTGCTCGCAGGTAGAACAACTGGTCGATTACAACCTATTGGGGCGTCTACCTTTTGGCACACCCAAGTTAAAATGCTTTTCAGTCCTTGGGCCAACTTTGTGCTAAAAGCTCATTTCAGTAACCTTGTATTTTCTCACTTGCTAAAAAGGCATCCAACCTCTTCTTGAAACTATTTAGTCTATGCAATCACTTCATGGAGAAAATTCCACAATTTCACAGTTCGTAGGCTAGGGCCCACGTGTGGCCCTAACCTTACTGTAAAACCTTTTAAAGATAAAAACTCCTTTTTTCAATTTCATAGGATGTCTTTGTGTCTCCAGCAAGGATCTATTGGTAAATAAAGCATCAGAGTTTCTTGTAGGGTTGCATTATACTGTATATTTATCATATACCCCCTTAAGCACCTTTCCTGCTCCAATGAAACAATCCCAGCTTGGTCATCCTTCCTTTATAAATGAGACTTCTCACAATTTTTATCAATTTAGTTGTTCTTCTTTGGACCTCACGCTGTTAAGCACTGGAGACCAAATCCCCATATACTAGATGAAACCTTACCAGTGCTTACTCAGTGGTTATTAATAAATGGGTTCAGCACCCCACAGAATTAATGTGTGTTATTCATATTTGTCTCTCCGTTACAGGCAATTGAAGGATTTGCTTGCTCAGTTTGCTTGGCCCAGCCCTCACCAAATGGAGACATAATTCCTAGCCATGTGGCACTGCTGCTATACTGCTAAGACATACAGGGCTGTATGCTACAGATACCATTTGCTTTTACAGACACACTAGGTATGTGCACTGCTGTGTGTGTCTGTCACTTCCATCTGTGTTTTATAAGCTTCTCTCTAGCAGGACTCTTATTACCTCTCTGTTTGGTGACAATGTGACAGCAGTCTGTTCTACTGGCACACTCAGTGCTCTGCTGCGTGGAACAGATGTCCTGATTAACTCCTTTCTGGGGGGTCTTAAATAGAATTCTACATTAAAAAACTCCTCCCATTCCTAAGCACTAGTAACTGAACATACATTTCAGAATACCCTCATAAAAGCAAATGACAAATGGCCTAACATTGCACATTTAAAGCTTGTGCCTAGGTGAATTTCCTTATGGAAGAACACAATACTGTTGTGCCATTTGTGCCTAGCGTGCAACATCAATAATTCATTTAGATTAAGTGATGTGTACTGGGCCAGATTTAACCAAACACCAACCAATAGAGTCTTAGGGCCCAAACTCTACAGTATCCTGTATAAAGTCAATGAACAAAGGACTTGTCAACCATTATTTCTTTTGAATTCCACTACCATAGGGACAGCCCACCTCCAGATAACTCGAGCGACTTCCAACTGTATATGCACGATTATTGTTCCTAAGCATGATCATTTTCAAGATAATAATCCTAACCATTACACCGTTGTTCCTACTTGCAGAACTTTTGGAATATTTTGGAAATCCATTCCAAAATCCTGTAACAATTACCCAAGCAACAGACACTGGAAACTGCAATATTGCAATGCTGGAGCTTACCGAATCTTACAGCCTGCACTTACTAATTAAATCCTTTTTATTCTCCAAATCTCTTTACTCTACTTTCCTCTGTAGTTACTACTTTCCTCTGTATCACAGAACAAATATTTCCCACTCGGTATCCCGCAGGGTGGGGGGGGGG
>CM044448.1:71047601-71108465 GCA_024363595.1 Xenopus borealis
TGGGGTTTGAGTCACACAGGATATAGAGGAGTGGCTGTGAGTCACACAGGATAAACTAAAACTGCTTCCAAAAATTTCTGTACACCTTCTAAGGTCACCTTGTTCTGGGGGAGGGTAATGAAAACCAATACAGGCCATCAGATCAGCGATGCATAATGTGGCACCTCTGTTGGTGGGTGCTGGGAATTTTAGCTTAGTACTCAGCAGGCATTTTACAGGTAAGCCTTTCATTTCTGCATCAATCAGTGAAGTAATATGTAAACACCTAAAAAAGTGATGAAAAGCCCTTTTTTTTAGAGAAAGAACTATGAGAGCCTGGACCTCTAGGTTTTTCCTAGTAGGATGCATCTATGGACCCAACTGACTTGCACCAAGCATGCTGTTATTGCACCATGTACATTTGTGCTTTGGAAGTAACACCATCATCACTCTAAGTATGCATGGTCTGGAATTTTTGTGAGTTTCAGAAAAGGGGTACATTAAAATTTTCTCCCATAGGGGTACATAGCACCCAAGGATTCTGTTATATGCATCTGAAAGAACCCATGTAAGGCTGTATTGCTTTAACAGGGCGTAATGCTATTGCCACTTGATTGTGACATTTCTATCGATTACCTTATTTCTGTTGCTCTAACTTGGCATGGGTGTTTTGTCGCCCAGCGTGAGACCCAGAATAGCGTTAATCGTTCACAATGATTTATGTGTGTATGTATGTATGTATATTTTTATTTGTATAGCGCTCCTTGAGGGCAAAGCACTGTACAGCAACAATAAATTAGTAGTAACAAACAAGGGATCACTGCATTAATAAGTAACAACAAGTGCATTATTATTAATACAGTTCTCATAAATATAAAATATAATTACATAGTGTCGAGGAGACAAAAGGATGGAGGACCCTACCCTGTGGGGCTTACAGTCTAAATGGGAGGGTAACTTATGGACACAATTTAGAGGGGTAATAATGTGTTGTGATTTACAGTGGGTGAAACTGTCATATAAGTGCTAGTTCCCAGTTCAGGTGTTATCCAGGTGCTCCCAGAGGTAGTCTCTGAATTTTGTTTTAAAAACATTGAGGGAGGATTCTCTCCGGAGAGATGCAGGAATGGCATTCCAAATATAAGGAGCTGCAAGAGAGAAGGGTTTGACACGGGAAACAGCAGTAGAAGTGGGGGGGTACAACCAAGCGGTTACTCTGGGAGGAGCGGAGGTTACAGCCAGGAACATATAGAGAAACAAGAGATGAGACGTAGTAAGGTGCAAAGGAATGAAGGGCTTTAAAGGCTACGAGGAGAAGTTTATAAGTTATTCTTTGTTTTATAGGAAGCCATGATAATGACTTCAACAGGGGAGGGGCCTGTACCCTTTTGGATGAGAGGAGGATAATTCTGGCAGCAGAGTTTAAAGGGGTTGTTCACCTTCAAACAGGGCCGTTTCTGGGGCTGCTGCCGCCGCCAAAGATGTTGCTGTGAAATGTATGAACTAAATGTTGTAAAATTGTATCAGTTTAGAGTCTGCGCCTGAATTACTGAGCTGCCAGACTCAAACACCAGAGACACCAACAGTCAACTTTAAATTAGATTTTTTTTTAAATTAGAATTGAAAAAAGTCTTTATTTCTGGGTAACAATTTGAAAACAACTGAACAGAAAAAAGTGTTGGAAGGTGAACAACCCCTTTAATACAGACTGAGAGAGTGCTTCCCATTTGTTTTTAAATACATACCCTCCCATTTAAACTGTCAGCCCTAAGGGGTAGGGACGGGTCCTCCAGTCTTTTGTCTCCTTGACACTGAGCACTTAATCTGTATTGTAATTATATTTTATATTTATGTGAATTTCTCTAGTGATGGGCGAAACGGCCGCGTTTCGCCGAAAAATTCT
Organism: Xenopus borealis; assembly: GCA_024363595.1. Taxonomy (NCBI): domain Eukaryota; kingdom Metazoa; phylum Chordata; class Amphibia; order Anura; family Pipidae; genus Xenopus; species Xenopus borealis. The sequence goes on from CM044448.1 coordinate 71,049,484, forward strand.
CGAATTTCCAGAGAAATTCGCGAATTTTTCGCCGATTCGCGAAACGAGTTTTTGACGTGCATCGCGTCGTTACCGACGCGTCGCGTAATTTTCGGCGCGCTTCGCGTCGTTTTCGGCGCGTCGCGTCAAAAGCGACGCGCGACTCGTTTTTGCGTGGCGAATTTTTTTTGGCAAATTTTTTTGGCAGTTTCGCGAATTTATTCGCCAGCGGCGAATCGCAGGAATTCGCCGCAAATTCGCCCATCACTAAATTTCTCATGAAATTTGCAAAATATTTTGTGAAGCGAAACGCCCCAGATTCACCCATCACTAGTTACTACTAATTTATTGCTTTGCTGTCCAGTGCTTTGTCCTGAAGGAGCTCTATACAAATAAAAATATATATACATACATACATACATACATACATACATCTCCTCCAGGATACTCAGAGGGGTCACAGAGGAGCCAGGGCATTTGACCCTTGTACTTCCCAGAAAACCCGGAGGCAAAGTTCCTAAAAGCAGTTGTCACGGTTTACTCTAGAGAATTTTATGTTATGTGAATGCATTATGGAAAGGTATATTCCAGCTGTGTAGCACAGTTATGTGTCACTGGGGAACAAGTTCCTCAAACCTGACAGAGGAAATTCTTTCTTTTTAATCCCTTTAAATCTAAATACCTATTTAATTAAACACCAGAGCCATGCCCTTTTGTACAGACATACAAACAGATTTACATAACGCTATACTTTGACCAGGGATTTCTAATAATCAGCAATTAGTTGTGAACTGCTGCAACCCCAGCCCCCCTTTACCCAATCACATACTTGATCAGTGCTTTCTATCTTCCACTACCTCTGTGTTTATATTTCCTCATCAAGACTGTTAAATATGTAAGTCCAGGGTTACAGGTCAGAGTCAGACATCCCTGAATTCAATATGTATTCTCGCAGTGCCCAGAATACCCAAAACTCAGCTTTGCTGATCTAAACACTTGTCCAGTTGACACACTATCATATTAAATGTAATCTCACTAAACCATATAGACTGATCAAGACATTGGGATTATGGGTGTTGAATCTCCCATCCCTTGCAAAGCCCATACTGAAAATATCTGCCTGCAGAATTGCTTTGCTATGCCATCATGACTTAATCAGAGGTACAGGAAGATTACAAATAAACACTATGACATAGGGCAGAGGTTTCCAATCTACGAGTCTGTCTTCTCCTGGGGAAGCTTGGAGCAGTGGCAGGGGGCTCAGCAAGTCTGTTCGGGGGGGGACGGACATAGAAGAAAACAATTTTCTTCTTTTAAATGTCCTTGATAACTTAGCATGAAGGTCAAATAGAGTCAAATTTGGAAGCATATATTCTTGTATCTATGGCTAATATTGCAGTGTTATTATACCAACCTTATGATGGGTCTTGAACTGAAATATCAGACAACCATTGCATTAGAGAGATAATGACCCTCAGTTAGCATTTGTAAGACCTTATTTCATGTTACCATTGAGTGTGAAGTGGAATTAAGTTAAAAAACAACCCAGGATTGGATCGTTACCACCCTAATGGCATGTGGATTGTTGTCGTCTCTCAGATCACATTATGGCAGTATTGCTGCTCTCACAGCTTCCCAATAACTTACGCCCCACTTTGTAAAACCAACCATTTGCATCTTTCACCTGAAGAAGAATACCCACATAAATGGATTGGGATAAAGCTACTATTGTAGACTGAACAATGGAGGTACTTTAAAGGAACATGCCATGTTTTCCAACGGAGGTTTCTGTGCGACTGATCAGTGGGGTGTCCTTTATTACAGATTTATTTTTTATTATACATTAACATCATCTTGTAAGTGGTAAAATGCACAAGGAGAAACCAGCTTCACAACCTTTCCCACCATCCTGCAGGACAGGTGTGTTTTTTTTATCTAACCAATAGAAAAACAACTAAAAGCATAATTAGCTCATTATGAGATCAATAGACATATGAAGTATGTACACAAAAAAATAAAAGCACACATGCAAAGTGTGCACAGGAAAGCCATGCATTTAGCATTTTAAATACATTGCAAATAAATTCTGCTGTTGTATTTCTCTTTAATATAAAAGGATTCTGGCTACGAGTAATCTCTTTACCAAGTGACAAAACTTTCCCAGCAGGTTTTACTAGTTTTAAAGAACAAAGCTTGAACTAGTATAACTCAAGGAAGAACAGAAAATAGTATTCTGGGGATGAAATATATTAAAGGATAAAATTTACCAAAATTATTACATTGGATGGTACAGGGATGGGGGCTGTCTTGGCTCTATATCATGCAATAGCTAAATTATATTTTTCTTGTTCTCTTATGGGCTATATGGGTTTTCTCAAAATGACTGGTAGAGCCATGACTATTAACCTGTGGCTCCTCAGTCATTGAAGGACCACAAATTCCTAAAGCCCATATCAGCATTAGGCCTTTCAGGACACACCATACACTCTATCCAGCTGCTTCCAGCAGACTTTGTGCTCTGAGGAGGTGCCAGTAGTAGGGGAAAGAAACGCATAATCTGTCTGCACAGTGCATGCCATAATATCACAATGCGTGCATATATAAATAAAGTAACAGATTAAGGCGGATGACGGTCTCTGTTGATTTCATCCGGTGAGCACAATAGAAGAGAGTTGATTTACTGATCAAGATCCAGTATTATCTGGCACTTGCTGCTGCTAGGAGAGGAGATACGCCAACACACTATGGATTAAGGTGAGCTCCGCTTCAAGTGAATCCCTTTGTTTTGCTTCCAGCAGGCTTACCAACCAACTGAAGGACAGTGCATGGATAGGGTTGCCACCTTTTCTGGAAAAAAATACAGGTCTTCCTATATATTTATCTTTTTTCCCTATTAAAAACATTGAGATCAACCATAATTTTTACTGGCTAGGCCAGGTGGTAACCCTATGCATGAATGGCTATCCAGAAAAGTTTCTCTCAGGATTTCTATGCTCCAGACATGTGCAGGTTAGGGTTGCCGGTAAAATAATGTGGAGGTACTATCCCCAGTGCATTGTGGATGAGTAGTCACTGCATCTTTTTTGAGACTGCCCCTATGCACAGGCCTTGCTAGGTTTCCTGGAAAATAAACTGTGTCCCCGGTAACTTAATTGCATGCCAATCAGTGCACATTAGGGTTGCCACCCAGCCGGTATTTTACCGGCCTAGCCGGTAAAATACTTGCAAGGGCCAGGGCCAGTATTACAAATTGCCGGTAATTTGTAATACCCTTACAAAAAGCCCTCGGCCCTTCACTTTAAACGTATTTGTTCCCCGACGCTGTGGTGGCTCCGCCCCCTTAGGTGTCAGGGGCACGCCCACTTTGAGTGCAATTTTCATGACTCCGCCCCTTTATTTCGCTCCCCGCCCCTTTTACGTCGATCTCCACCCCTTTTTTCCGCCACCCCAGCACTAGCCGGTATTTTTTATTTTAAAAGGTGGCAACTCTAGTGCACATATGGAAGGCTAAAGCTGGCCATAGACGCAAAGATCTCATCATACGAATCGAGGATCCGTACGATTCGTTCCGACATTTTTCGTCCGGTGGCGATCGGACAGGTTAGAAATTTTTTGTCGGCTGCCGATAATATCCCTGCGTGTATTGCCGATCATACATTTTTCAGTGGAAGACTGTTACTAGCTTTGTGTATCGTACGATTGTTGTCAGGGGCAGAACATTGGACGATCTGTTCTTTAACAACTTTATTTGGTCGTTATGGTAAGACTTTGATCTGAATGTTTAGTGGCAGCTCGGGAGATGGGAAAGTCCATTAGGATGGGATGGGATGGTACATTGATTTGTACGATCGGATCTTTGCATCTGTGGCCAGCTTTAATCTAGGAGGCCCAGTGTTTTGTGTTGCATGTTCTTGTTTTCCTTGTTTTGTGGTTCTCCAAGAATCGTCTCATTTTAAGGAAGGAAAGAATGTCCATTCAGGACAGTCAAAAGCTTATCTGTATCCTGCTTAAGGACAATGGCACATTGGATGTTTTGTTGCCAGTGGTAAATCAGCACTATTGAGGATGACAAATTATCCATAGTTTCCTTCCTACAAACATTAGTGTGAATCACTAGTGGGAAAACATAAACATTACTCTCACTTTGGGCTACTTTGTTTATGTTTACCAACTGGTGATGTTTGTCATACCTGGTAGCTGGTGGCATAACTACAGAAAAGCAAACCCTGAGTTTGCTGGTGGGGGGGGAGGGTTGCTAACAGTGGGGCCCAAACCACAGGGTTTGCTTTCTCTATTGCGTTGATCCCCAACCAGAGGCTCGTGAGCAACATCCCCACCAAACACCTTGGAAGTTGCTGCCAGTGGCCTTATAGCAGGTGCTTATTTTTCAATTCCTGGTTTGAAGGAAAAACGTCTTAGGTACTGCCAAACAGAGCATCCTATAGGCAGTCAGTGCACCCAGAGGCTACCAGTAATCAATCACTGCCCATATTTGGCACCCCAGGAACTTTTTGCTCTCCAACTTGCTTTTACATTTGAATGTGGCTCACAGGTAAAAAAAACTTGGTTACCCCTGGTCTATAGCATTAAAATACCACCTCCCAGGGGGTTGCAGGTAGGAAAAGCTATTTGCAATGGGCACCTCCAAAGATTTTTCGGTGCTCTTGTTACAGCAGTGGCACAGATTTGCCACAGGTGACAACACTTTCTTTGCCATTGCCATTTATTGTATCATCCTGTATAGGAGCAAAATTCACAAACATCAGTAGTCAGAACTGGGTTAACATTTTAGATCAGGTTGGAATAAGGCAGAATAGAAATACAAATAAAACAAACGCGGGAATAAAATCTGCATATATGTTTAGTGTATGTTTTGATCACTTCTATCTAAATGACTTTGTAGATACATCTCTAAATTCTGACACTGTTGAAACATCATTCCCCCTGCTTCCAGTTCCTTAAGGTTTTGGGTAAACACACAGCTCTTTCATGTATGGCCACCTTACCCTCTATGGGGAAGGGATTCATCATGTCTGAAACATGATGCTGTGTATAATTGGCATTGATTAACAAGATTAACAATAATGGGATTGGGATCAATATCTTGGGATGTAGAGTACATTTATGCAACACCATTATTTTTTAGAGTATGCTGGAAATTGTTCAGCAGCAGATGAAAGGATGCCCTCATAAGCTTCAAAATGCATTGAAATTCCTTTTGAAAACATGGATGTGTTTTCTCTCACCTACTGGGAATCATTGACAGGCCTCTTTCTCTCTCTCTCTCTCTCTGGAGGAGGCAACTCAAATCCACTTGTGGAATGGGGGATGGAGCAGTGGTGCGTAACCCTAATGGAATTCCCAGAACAAACACTAGTTATCAGCACCCTGACCTATGCTTTAGAGCTGCCTACATCTGGCCAGAAGTTTAGTTCTGTATTCTTTGATAACCTTGTTTTACCAGTCATTGCTTTTTTGTTCTTTTAACCTCTTAGGGTAAGGCCACATGGGAAGATTTCGGGGAGATTTGTCGCCTGGCGACTAATCGCCGCGACTAATCTCCCCGAATGGCTTGCTAGTCACTTGCACTAAAGTCGCCTGCGCCTATTCACACGCGGCGACGCGATTTTCAAAGACTTTCAAAAATGCCTCACAATGCAATTTCGAGCGACTTTAAAAAACATATCACAGTGTGTGAATAGGCGCCGGAGACTTTAGCGCTAGTGAGTGCAAGATACGCGCAAGCCATTCAAGGAGATTAGTCGCCTCAAAGACATGGCGTTTTGTCGCCAGGCGACTAATCTCCTCGAATCTTCTTGTCTGGACGAGCCCTTAAGGCTGCAATCTCTTGTGAGCTGCAGTATATCTTTCTGCCATATTGGCTTTTATTCAGTAAACCCTTTTTTATATTTTTATTTGTCAGGTAAAATGTCCTTCAAAGTATCAATGTACTTCATAGTATCAACATACTTTTTAACAAAGTTCCTACCTTTATAAGTGCATATACAGCAGTGCTAAACCTTGCATGCATATTTTTATTGGTATCCATTGGGAGCAGAATGCAGCGCTCCCTAGCCAAATACATGAACTGCTCATAAGTGGTACTAGTGTGCTTATGAACACCTCCTGCTGCCGTCTTTGGACAGGCCTGGTTTCAAAATAATTCATGGACTGAAAATGGGATACACTGATACAGAACTATAGAGGTCTTGTGCTAGGAAAACAACTGCAAGCTCAACATTAATTAACAGTAACAGGATTTTATGCTGAGGTTATGTTTTAAATTGCCATATAATACACAACAAAGCCAAGCACCTCTCACAGAGTAAACACAGTGAAGGGTTAACATTTCTCCATTAATAGGTGGCTCCTTTATCATTATCTAGCAGGCCAGGGATTCAGTTACCAAATGAGTCAGATAAAGTGGAATGAAAAACCCTCCTTATTTCTGGAATCTGCTGCTAGATGAGACACAGTTGTCCTCCCCCACTCTGTATGGTGAATTATTTATGATACATTATATATCACATTAGTCAGTGACAAATACTACTTGGTGGTAATAGGTATACTCTCTAACCTCAGTATTGTATATACCAAAGGGAAAACAAGATCATTCTTCTAAATATAGGAACATCTATAGCCAAGTACATCCAATTGGTTAACTCAATCTCAGTGAAATCCATAATATAAGTTATGAGGCAAAATACCAACCAACCAACCAACCAACCAACCAACCAACCAACCAAAGGAATGCAAAGACCAGAAAGGTAAATGTACACAGTTTTCAAACTTTCAACCATAAATTAAAAAGTTATTAGAGCGAAAAACAAAAGTCATAGAACACGCAAATCTTAATCCATCAAACACACAAGAAAAATGTGATTATAAGGCTGCTTTGAATAGGCAAAGCTTAAAGGATCACTATAAATAAATGACTATGACATTAAATGGTTACTGTACCAGCAGAATCACCCTATGGGGTAGTTCAAGTACTTTAGGCCAAGCTGTGGAAAGCACAAGTTTTGCAGTAATGTGTTGCTTATTTAGCACTTAATTGCTGTTTGTGCACAATTTGTCTCACATACTTACTGACAAATTGAGGCAGATGATTCATTCAATCCAGACATTTGTGAGACTTATTCATGGAAGATAGAAAGGCAGGATGGGTAAATAATGCACAAAAATGTAATATGACAAGCTTTAAACTTTAGCTTACTAGTTCTGCTATTGTGAAAAACTGAACCATCAAGAAGAAGAAGCCATCTCTATGGGTTACAGGTACATACATCTCTCGCTCTCTGCTTTACTTTGGACCTATAGGCAGCTGCTGGGCCTTGGTGTACTTGAAATGTCAGGGCCTAGTTTAAATCTCAGCCCAACCTGATATCTATATGTATATTTAGAACAGGATGTAAAGGAAATGTAAAGTGTCATTATTTCCCCACATGGGTCCACAAGAACACAAATCTATACTTGTCAAGAGATTAAATTAAACTGGCAGGTAGCCATGAGGTGTAACCAAGACTCCTAAACCGGTTCTGGAAGAAAGACTCTCATATAGAATCCTGTAAGGGGAAATATAAAAACACATATTCAGCAAGTACACATAGGAGAGGCTGCATCTGCTCTCAACCCCTTTAAAACAAGCTGTTATGTGACCAAATGCCCTGGAAAGCTATTTTTGTTGATGCCTATAAATAAGATACAAAAAAAGAAAAAAACAGCATACTGCATGCAGTGAAACTCATGACAATATAGGCTTGGCTGGTATAAATATATGGTCCAGTAAAAAGAGTTTTAGTTAAACATAAAAGAATAGTAATAGCAAAGATAATTATGATTAATTTGACTTGGTGACTTGGTTATTAATTTGACTTGGTGTTTAGCCATCTATTGCATTCATTGGTGCCTTGGATAATACTTATTCATGGTGCCCAAAAATTCTTGCAGTAAAATGTATACATATCTGTGTATTATTATTATTATTATTATTATTATTATTAATAACATGTATTTCTATAGCGCCAACTTATTTCTTAGCGCTGTAAAGTGAATGTGATTATACAACTAAATCACATGAATTACATACATAGAACATAAGGAGTTACATACATCACAATAAATACTGGTACAGAATGTGAGGAAGGCCCTGTGCAGAAAGAGCTTATAATCTAAAGGGAAGGGAATGATACACAAGGTGTGGGAGTGGGCAAGATCAGAGTTAGGTGGATTAGATGTAGTACTGTAAGTGGTATTGAATTAGTTAGTTAAGAGTGAGGGTAGGCTTCTCTAAAAAAGTGGGTTTTAAGAGATTTTTTGAAAGCTGAAAGATTGGGAGAAAGTCGGACAGACCGTTAAAGAGAGAATTCCAGAGAAGGGGTGAAGCCCTTGCAATGTCTTGAATGCGAGCATGTGAGGAGGTAATGAGAGAAGCATTGAGTAGCAGGTCAGTAGAGGAGCGTAGTAAGCGGTTGGGTGAGTATATGGAGATTAGTTCAGAGATGTACAGAAGGGCAGAGTTATGAAGTGCTTTGAATGTCAGGGTCATTAATTTGAATTTAATTCTGAAGGGGAGTGGAAGCCAGTGCAGGGATTGGCAGAATGGTATGGCAGAGGAAGAGCGGTTGCTGAGGTATATAAGCCTAACAGCAGTGTTCATTATTGACTGGAGAGGTGACAGTTTCTGGAGGGGAAGGCCAATTAAAAGAGAGTTACAATAGTCTAGACGTGATATGACGAGAGAGTGAATAAGAAGTTTGGCAGCATCTTGGGTGATAAATTATCGTATTTTGGATATGTTCTTTAGGTGGAAGTGACATGACTTAACAAGAGACTGGATATGAGGAGTGAATGTCAGGGCAGAATCTGGGATAACCCCAAGGCACCGGGCCTGGGGAGACGGGGTGATAGTGGAATTGTAAACTATGATGGATACTTCCGGGATGTTACTGGTGTTAGATGGAGGAAAAAGAACCATTTCCGTTTTGGAGAGGTTTAGTTTAAGGTAGCGTTGTGACATCCAAGTAGAGATAGCAGACAGGCAGGAGGAGACACGAGTTAGGAGTTCTGGGTTGAGATCAGGAGAGGAGAGATAGATCTGAGTATCGTCAGCATAGAGGTGGTAGTGGAAACCATAAAAGCTGATTAATTATATATATATTTATATATATGATTGAGAAAGGCCCCAAGGGGGGCCGAAACGTTGGACACATAAATTCATGCCAATAAAAGTGGTTTGATTCACTGAAAAGTGCAGTTCTATATGATTACATATATATATATATATATATATATATATATATATATATATATGCACATAGGGCTTTAATCATTTCCTATTGCTTATAGCCTGACCCACCCATGATCTGTTCCATATCATCAGAATGAGAATATAACATAAAAAATACGTAATACGTCAATAGACTTCTCCATTCATCCTACGTCAAGTTTATTTTGAGTCCACAATGTTAAATTCAGGCTAGAAGAACCTGTGGTTAATTGCTGTGTGGGTGAGGGGTGCTGAGAAATTGCAATTCCGAGTCCAACAGCATTTTTTTTTTCAAGCTCTATAAGCAGAATCCTGCATTGAAATCTGTTTTTAAAAAGAGTAAACAGATTTTTTTATATTCAATTTTTAATTTTTTTGTCTCAAGGTGGGTAACTAGCCTTTGTACACTTCTTATTACCTTCTTTTATCGCCAGACAATGTGTAGATATAATAAAGCTGTAAAGCTGCCGAAGGTGAATGCAGAAACTGTCTATAGATAAGTAATGTAGTTAAACAAACCTTCCCTTGCAAAGGGATCCCCTCCACTAGTTCATTCCACACAATGCTGCATTATTTCAGTTGAGACAAAAGGTATGAGTATGCGGAAGTTTCATGAATTCATCCTAAAAGAGAGCAAAGGTAATTTAAAGTTTTAATATTTGACCAGGGCATCCAGCACCTGAGGGGCTCACATAAGAAAGAAAAAAGTTGTAAATGGTGCTGTGTGCAAGACATTTGCATGTGTATATCAAACTAAACAGGTGCAAGCACAGGAGTGAACACTTCTACCTGTACCAATGAAAGTGCAGCATTTCAGTGGTTTCAAAACCAAGCACAGTGCGCAGAGCCCCATGTTGTTAGGCCCTAGCAGCCCTGTTTACAGCTGCCTAGCCCCTTGCATTCCCTAGTAATAGTCAGCTAAGGGGTGTTCCATGTTCATGTATTGTGCACCTCCCTCCTTACTGCAGTGCTGCAAGGTGCATCCAGCTTGCATATAGATTGAGGATAAGCTATTGTTCTGCAGCAAGGTCCATACTGCATTCATAGATTGTCCCAAAACCTACTATCTCTGATAATACTGGTTCTGAGGCGCACCGTAGACACTAATCAAACTCAATGGATGAATGTAAGTTCACACTTGTCCTACTGTATTTAGTACCAGGGCACATGCAGTTGAAAACGCGAAAGCTGGTATTTTCAGGCTGCATGCAGGCACCTGGAGTGAAGGTCAGGCTGGAAACCAAAAAGATGACATTTTCAGGCTGACCTCCACTCTGTGTACCTGCACTCAAGCAAAAGCTGCACTTTTCAATGCAGATAACAGCGCTGGGGAACAAAGCAGATCTGCTTTTCTATGCCCTCAAAAAAAAAAAAAACTGAGAGCAGCAGAGCCAACACTCCATGTGCCCTCAGTCTAGCACAGTATGGTAGAAAAAAAATACATAATTTTGCTGCTGTGATGCAAAGGGGCAACAAAGGTGTACTAGAACAGCATTGTGCATTCTTCTGTAATTGCCAATGCAGTTATTTCCACGTAAAGGAACAGTAACAACAAAATATGAAAGTGTTTAAAGTAATGAAAATATCATGTAGTGTTTCCATGCACTAGTAAAACTGATCTGTTTGCTTCAGAAACACTACAATAGTTCATATAAACAAGCTGCTGTGTAGCAACGGGGGAAACTGAAAAAAGGTTACATGGCACATGGTACAAAGTGGATAACAGATAACACCATTATGTTCTACAGAACGTCTTATAAAACCTGTCTAACTGGCAGTTGATCCAAAGGAAGGCAAACCCCTTTATGATGCCTCTTTAATTTGTCTCAGAGAGGGAATCACTATTGACAAGTACAGTGAAAGTCTTCTTTTTGTAAATTGTTATTGCTATGTAAACAATAATATGACAATGAGCTGACAAAGGCCATAATACTAATGGCAAGATCAGAAAGACACCCATATTTATTTGTTATGGTCAGCAGTAACTTATTCTGCCAGGTGCTGTCAATTCCATATTGAGGCAGATATTCACCTAGTGTGTGAACCTTTTGAGATCTGGTAATCTCAGTTCAGATTGCACCCTCCATTTATTCATTCATAATTAATCAAAGGAAATTACTAATCATTCCAGCAATTTTCTCGAGTGAAATTATTAATTGTCTAGTTTTGAGTGCAGCGTTTGGAGTCTGAAGCAAGAACTGTCCATTAGAAACCTGTGCAAAATATATTTAAATACAGCACTATAAAATGCCCTAACATCACAATAAAAGTGTTGGTGGATTATCAATCTTTTTGTAGAAAACCCAATGAAAAGGCTATAGCATGCTGCCAGTGGCATAACTACTCCCTGGTGGGCCCCGGTACAAGATGGACACCTGGGCCCCCCTGTCGGTCCCCTACATCTATAAATCCCATGCTGGAGTGTTGATAGCATGTGTGCTGTAAAATCTCCCCCTAGATAACTGCCTGCCATAAGCATTATTGTGGATCTGATGGGCCCTGGTGCAATTGCACCCTCTGCACACCTGGTAGTTACGCCACTGCATGCTGCATGGTAACTGTGAAGGAATGAAACGTTAGATACAGTCATAAAGGCTGTAAAGCAGCAGTGCTCATATGGCCTTCCCATCAGTCAAAGCTGTCTCAGATGCTTCAGCTGAACTTGCAAGCACCATTGGGAGTCTTAATTAATTTTTGACCAGTGAATTAACTTGGAAACTTTATTAGGTGTGTGGATTTTCCTGATGGTTGAAAGAGTACAGAACCATGTCAAAAAATGAACTGGAACTGAAAGCCTCATTCAGACTAGGAATGTGTGGGGTGTATGCTCTGCACAAATTGAAATAGTACTGTTACTCTGATGTTCTCTTTTAACATGATACGCTACTGATGTATCTCTGCTTCACTAGATGTGGTCTTATCTACACTAATATACAGTTTTACACACATACACAGGCGACCATATCTTTCCAAGAAAGCTTGTTTGTTCAATAGTCAATACACATGTGCATAGCTGATTCATCAGTTATACAAGTAGAAACAATGGAATTATACCTGTATCTGATTATTCAGCACTAACAATGGCTGATGTTAAACTTTCAAGTTAAATTTTAGTATATTGTAGAAGGACCAATTCTAAGAAACTTTTCATTTGGTCTTCATTATTTATTTTTTATAGTTTTTTAATGATTTGCAATTTTCTTCTGTTTCTTTGCAGCTTTCAAATGGGGGTCGCTGACACCATCTAAAAACAAATGCTACAAATGTATTGTTACTGCCACTTTTTACTACTCATCTTTCTATTCAGTCCATCTATTATTCATATTCCAGTCTCTTATTCAAATCAATGCAGGGTTGTTAGGGTAATTTGTACCCTAGAAACCAAATTGCTGACACTGCAAACTAGAGAGCCCTTGAATAAAAAGCAAAATAACTATAAAACCACAAACAATAAAAAATTTAAACCAATTGCAAATTGTCTCAGAATATCACTCTTTACATTATACTAAAAGTTAACTCAAAGGTGAACAACCCCTTTAAGGTTGCCTTCAAAGGCATCTGATCAAAATTTTCCATCCAGCACGATCGACCAGCCGAACGATATCTAAGTCTTCTGTCGATATCGGTTGCCTCATTTCCCACCATACACGCACCGAATATTGTACTAAAATTACTGTAGTTTTGTACGATATTATCTGTGCGTCTATGGCCACCTTTACTGGTGGTGGCAGATGGCAAGATTAGTTGCCCATCGACAAATCTTCTCTACTGCGAGCAATTAATCTCCCCAAATGCCCTCCTGCCGGCAAGAATGTGAATCGTTGGCGGGATGGCCTACGAATTGCTTCGTTTTCTGATGTCACACAAAGTTGCCTCACGAAAAGACGTGACGACTTCAGAATTCCACCACCCTTACTGACAATGCATCAAATAGATGACTCCCTTTGTCTTGCAACTGAGTTCTGTCTATATCCACATTTAATCTATATATCCCCTCATATGCCATTTATGTTCTTACTCAACCCTGCATCATTTTTGGCACATTATATTGACAAAGTAGCAACATGTCTTTCAAATTCCTAGTGCGTTGATAGGTAATTATTATTGATATCAGCGGCCTGCCTAAAAATGTGCGAACAGTTGTTAATAATGGTGTCACCTAATGCTCCGAACGAAAGAACCTACTTCTCTGATAACATTTTATTTGGCTAAAGTAGCATTGTGAGTGAATCTCCACCTGTTCTCTCCCACTTTTGTAGCTAGGCCATCAATGCACATTTTCAATCAATCCCGTCATCTTCCATTAATTTTACTTTGTTTTATTCCCATGCAAACAGTAAACAATCTCAATCACAGCTGGCACATTGACAAGAACTGATGTGAGCTAATATCTGAGTACACACAATCACATCCCCTTCCTTTATGGTCCAGAGGAGGTTTCCTAGATCAGATCTTCAAATAAAAACGCACACTCTTCTTAAAAGGATAATGGCAGCATCAACCAATTGGTGGGTCCAAGGTTAGCAGACACATAGCTAGCCTTTCGATTAGTGCACTCTAATACTATAACTAATTAATGAGGGGTACAGATATCTTCAAAATGATGCACTTGCCTTTACACCAAAGAATGGTACACCCAGGATTGTCCTTTGGTGGTGACAATACCAATGCGCTAAATCCCTGTCTTAAATTTGAATCCAACGACAACTAGAGCAGTGGTCCCCAACCTTTTTTTGGTTCGGGACTGGTGTTGAGGCAAAAAATGTTTTAAAGATTGGAGGTGTGGAGGCTCTGGAGGGGCGTGGGGTTGGCAGGGGTGCTAGGGGGGTTGGAGTCCAACTCGGCATGCTGGAATCCAATCCTGGTGCGTTGGCATCCATTTTTGGCCCACTCCAGGACTACTTGTTCTGGGTTCTGGTTCGGTTCTGGGCCGCAGCCCGGTGTTTGGGGACCCCTGAACTAGAGCACAGCCTAGGTGTTAAATATTATATCATCTTGCCTTACTAACTCATAGTTCCATCCATGTAACTCTGTCTGCAAGGACGGAAAGATCCTGTTTAGAGACGAAAGGGATAGTTTGCTACTGTGTGCAGTACTGTGCACATCTGCTAGGTGTTACTAGAAATTAATTGACCCTTTAAACATTTTAAATAATAAAGCTTCAGTTTCGGAATGTGTCTAGGCTTCTGCACAGATTTTCTGGATGTTCTCCAAAAGCCCTTATGATCAATAACCACATGAGTAATTCTGGCAGGTTCCCCTGGCCTGCACATTGATCTGCCTGCACTATTGATTGGTGCTCTTAAGAGTAGGATAACCTAAAAGCATTCAATATTGGGGGATGGTGTAGGGTGCTGCAAACCTCATCTATAATGACTTATCCATAGTGTACGGATGTATGAAAACAGAGCTGTCTGTACATCTATAACTAATACCACGGATGCTTTTCTCTGTGTATTTTAGCCTATATAGTTTGTGAATGCATGCATATATATATATATATATATATATATATATATATATATATATATATCAGTTCCAAAGGTGCACTCCGTTTACTTAGTAAGGATCCATGTACCTCACAAGAAGGTTTTATTTTCTGGAAAAAGTTGGCACCTTGGAAAAATACTCAGAAAACTCCAAGGAAGCTTACTGGTAGATTCTATTTTATTGTTCAGTATAGCTCAGTTTGTAATAGTCAAAAGGAAGGCTGTACCCTACCTGAAACAATGATATGGTGAACTAACTGCTTGAATAATATTGGTTACTCTTTTATTATTGCTTTAATATGTGTATAATTGGATACAGCCTATGGGGGTGAGGTTCCAGAGTATGCAGAAGGAAAATATCCACAAACAAATAATAGCTGGAGCATTATTGAAGACCCATGTGGTACAAGGCAGTAGTTCTACCCACAACAGAACCCTAGCCTGGAAAATCATGTTCACTGTTTCTTTTAAGGTTGGATTTAATACGTAGTGGGTTATTTAATAACATGGACAAGGTTGCAGCTATGGTAACATTCACTTTACTTGGAAAAACCCTCCCAAGGTTAATATAGCACAGTACTGAAGCACAATGATAATGATTATTATATTAAAGAGAATTTGCTAGGTTAATAAGGCTTATATGTATGCCTGTTCTATCTTATATATATATATATATTGCATCTGAACCAAACCTAAAAGAAATTGAACTTATTGTCTTGTTTAATGTGTCTCCCGTGGTTCAGTCTGGCAGCTCAGTGATCCAGGTGAATATTCTGAACGGTTATAAATTGCTACATTTAGTTGACAAAATGAGTTGATACATTTCTCAGTATCTATGCAATATTAGCAACTATTGTATCAATAACAACAGCTGTCTAATGAAACTCAGCAGGGACAAAGATAAATGTTTCAACTGAATGTATCAATTTAGAACAGTTTATGAGTCGGCGCCCCATCCCCAGAGCTGCTTTAGAAGGTGAGAAATGAAGCTTCAATAAAATAAAAATAGAAAATAGAATGTAATTGGAAAAAAGTCTTTATTTCCAGTGATCAATCTGAAACCAACTGAACTGTAAAAAGTGTTTGAAGGTGAACAACCCATTTAAGCCTGTTTATTCACCAAGCTGTTTGTGGCTATCTTTCCTTCTCTGTTAATATTATAGAACTGTTAAATCCTACTGTGTTTTCCTGAAATATTGTCCAAGATGTGTCCCATTATTTCTCAATCAACGATTAAAGCTTAAATCTATGTCATTCTTCTTGTAGCTACCATCTGTATACACCACAACATCCATTGCCAACTCATCTAAAACCACTGCTGTTCATTGTCTCTAGAATTCAATCCTTAAATGGAAGGAATGTCCCATAAGCCTTTTCAAAACTAAATTCGAATCCTACCTCTTGGACCTCTACTAACTATTAGATGCAATTTTAGTACCTATATGTCAATGGCCAACACCATTATAAATGAATTAAGAAATCACTATTGTTTTCTATATACAACTTCATAATGATTATCGTAGTAGTCCTATGAAACAATATTACCCAGTAAAACTGAACTATTTAGTGAAATTCCTGAACTTTGCCCTGTATTTGCAGAATACTAGGGGATTCTCCTAGAGAACTACTCTACAGCATAATGTGCTCTAATGCATAGCCAAAATGCACACATTTAAACAGTTTTACATATAGTTGTATTAAAGACTACCAACTGTGAGGTTATGTCTACCACTCTAACATTAATTCTGCTGATCCCATTATAAGAATAGATCTCTACTGGAACAATTAATGGCTTCATGAATATTATATTGGTGTTGACATTGAATGGCAAATGCTTTCTGTCCATTCCAGAATTTCCTGATTTTCTTCTGATAACCCAACAGGACATTTGGCTGAATATTATCATATGACTGGTCAAATGTCCACACATCTATACTCTCTCATACAACTGGCATAATGGCTAAATGTCTGTATTGAATTTTTGAACGTTTAGAGTTTCTCCCTTAGAAACCAATAAAGGCATTTAGCAGTAAAATATCTGCTGAACTGAGGAACATCATTCTTACAATTTCACCAGTGGTTAGGGTTGCCACCTTTTCTTGAAAAAAATACCGGCCTTCCAATATATTTATCTCTTTCTCCTATTAATAACATTGGGCTCAACCATCAAAAATACCGGCCAGGACGGTAAAATACCGGCCAGGTGGCAACCCTACCAGTGGTTGTAAAGCCAATTTGTTTATTTCTGGGGCAACACACACAGATCATTATACAACCAAATTATGTGTTTAGCTCACAAAAGCATTCAGACCGACCCATAGTGTGCTCCTACTGATTAACCGACAGACCAAACTGCTAGACCCAAGCAAGGCATGAATGTGCATGTGGCTCATTGCTCCCAGGCACCTGGAGGATTGAGGAGAGCACTCCTGGCATATGTGGCTCTTAGACATGCACTTTGACTGAGGCTGCACAGGGGTAGGCTGGATTAGAGAGGACAAGCTCTAAAAGATGATCCCCAAGAGGAGAAAGATCCTCAAATAAAGAGAAGGAACAACAGTTCATCCACCATAATTGTTTGTGCTAATACAACGTAGTAATGGCCATTATGTATATTCAGTTACAGCCGTTTTTGTTCCCTTGGCCTTGAGTACATCATTGTTCTTTCCAGGGCCCCTTAATCACCAAGACCTACCCTGTAAATATCTCTATAATTAAACCTGTTGGCATTGTCAGTAACTAAACATCATGCTATTAATCAGCTCTGAAGAGGTGTAAAATAGACTTAAAGGCAAGATGAGAAGAAATAGTTCAAAATCAACAATCACATTAGAACTGGGTGCAAGCTATGTGCAAAATCAGAGAATGCAGAAACAACATACAGTCCTAGTAGAAAGGAATCAGTATAGGAAGATATGTGCAGGATCAGCCCTGTCCCTGCTTGCTAAGCTTACGCTGTATTCACAAGACTTCCCAGCATGGAAGGGGTTACATTTAGAAGTCGTGGCTGTGAATCTCTGGGCAGGAGGAGGGGCGTGAGTGGGGAGGAGACGGATGGCTGGAGATGCACATTCATTATCATGTGAAGAGCTGGAGGAGGGAGAGAGACAAGGAGCTGTAGGAGAAGGAGGGCACAGGAGGTTTCAGACACAACAGCCTTCTCTCAACCAGGGGATCCCAACAACACATGGTGCAGTCCTGCCAGGCACCAGAGGATCAAGGACAGTATTCCTGGTGCATGTGGCTGTCAGACATGTACCTCAGCTGAGGCTGTAAGAGGGGGTGGGTGAGCTCAGGGAGGTGTCTGTTGGGGTTTCACCTCCAGACAAGGAACTGACTCCCCTGCAGGGAGAGTGCCACCCCACAACTGGCACCATCAGGGCATGCCCAGGGTGGGCACGGCAAGCTGGCCAGCATTTTCCCTTGCTGTCTGAACATGGGCAACATCTCCTCTAACATCTCCTCCTTCCAGTCACTGCACATCGTTATGCTGGGCTTGGACTCCGCCGGGAAGACCACTGTACTATACCGCCTCAAGTTCAATGAATTTGTCAACACTGTGCCAACCATCGGCTTCAACACAGAACGCATCCGGCTGAGCAATGGGGCAGCAAAGGGCATCAGTTGCCACTTCTGGGATGTAGGTGGCCAGGAGAAGCTGCGACCACTCTGGAAGTCATACAGTCGCTGCACAGATGGGATCATTTATGTAGTGGACTCAGTGGATTCAGACCGGCTGGAAGAAGCCAAAACCGAACTGCACAAGGTGACCAAGTTCGCAGAGAACCTGGGCACCCCACTCCTGGTTATTGCAAACAAACAGGATCTGCCCAAATCCTTGGCTGTGCCTGAGATTGAGAGGCAATTGGCACTGCAAGAATTGAGCCCTTCTACCCCTTACCATGTGCAGCCAGCCTGTGCAATCATCGGAGAGGGGCTGACCGAGGGCATGGACAAGCTGTACGAGATGATCCTTAAGCGGAGAAAGACCCTCAAACAAAAAAAGAAACAGCGATAACGCCAGGTGCTGAGCTCTGGGTGATGCTCTGCCAAAGATGCCTTTGCATACAATAAATATGCCCACACGATGGCCACTAGGCTGCTTATCCATCTGAAATCTACTTGGCCCCCAGGTGCCCCATATAATGAGGACTATTGTGACTGTATTGCAGAGCAGAACTAAACTTGCTTCTAGGGCCATCAGGAATGACTGGACCCAGTACCAGTTCTACCATCCATGAAGGCTGCTGTGTTGTCAACATGGCTTGAGCACATTTGAGCTCATTTCAATTCCCAATGGAATTTTAAGGATTAAACTTGATTAACTCACGATTTTATTTTCTGATCCAATGAACAGTATGAAAGAACAATCTCCTTGCGCTGAGTAACATGAGCTGGGCCTTGTTTCACCAGTGGGACTTGATTTAACCTTTGTCAGGGCAGGACCCTGCTGTTAACCCCTTCCATGCTGAGGGAGACTCGTTATTGCAGTGCAATATGCTGACAACTCCCCAGTTACAATCATGGATTAAAATCTTATATATATATGTGTGCATCCAAGGATGACCTGCTGTAAGGACAGGGACATGGGAATGAATTAAAGAAGGACTACTACTGTATTTTGGATGATAAGGGGCAGACATGATGTTTGTTTTTGTTTTTTGTTTTTTGTGCCAAATTGAAACTTGAAAATTTCCTTTTTATGGTGGTCATACATTTAATGGGGACAGATATTTGTGTCACAGTCTTTCTGTCTCATGTCCAGTGCTTGAGCTATACAGAATATTGCTTTCTGGCCTTAGCTGTTTTAGTCGCATCCTCCTACTTATGGTATCTGTGGCTGGTGTTCATGTGGCTATGGATTGTCTTCCTGTCTCCTCTTATTTCTTCCCCCTCCTTTTCTCTCTTCTTTCTCTCTGCAGGCCAAAGATTTGCAGCCACGACTTCTAAATGTAACCCCTTCCATCCTGGAACATCTTGTGAATACAATGTAAGCCTAGCAAGCAGGGACAGGGGATGTGTCCTAATATCTTCCTATACTTATTTCTGTTGCATGGGATTAACATTAGGACTATCTGTTATTTCTGCATTCTCTGATCTTGCATATCGTTTGTACCCAATACGAATATGATTGTTGATTTTGAATGATTTCTGCTTGTCTTGCCTGCGTTTTAATTCTTGTTTTACACCCCTTCAGAGCATTGTGTTGAACAGAGCCGATTAATAGCATACTGTTTGTTTACTGACAATGCCAACAGCTTTTATTATAGAGATGTGTTTTGGGTGTTGACGATTAAGATGCCCTGACAAGAATTCTGGGGCCCAAGTTGAAGGCAGCAAAAATGTCTGTGACTCAGGAAAATGTAACCTCAGTCAGCTCCCAGCACCCGTCAGCAGTCTTTGTCTGTTGGTGACTTGCTGTGTGTTGCAGATCAATAACAAAGTGATGGCAGCAGGTTGGGGATTCCAGATACCTACGAAATAATATCTATAGAATATCAATTTTTCTTTAGCTCTTTAGTCAGCATTATTCCCTCGAGGGGCTCTGCTGCTGCCAAGAACTCAGGACAAATGCCATCTCTATCCCACTCTAAGGGCAAACAGTGCATTTCTCTGCTAACGTAGATACACAATCTGCTGCCTTTTGCCCCATACCTGCAAATGGAGTCATGGGCTCAGCACTGGCCTGTCAATGTACACTTGGCATATGTTTCTTTGCTGAAACCTGCCCTGTGTGTGCGCTGACAGGCTGCTGCCATACTGCAGAAAGCACTGATATGTCAATGCCAGCAGAAAATACATACTATGTGACACTAGCCTAAAACCAACCCCTTCCATGCCAATAATCCAGTTCCCACCATTAGCCCTTCATGTTCCTGCATTTGACTGGGTTGAGACTTTGTGTAGCCAGGTGAATGTAGAGGTCTGTCTGCTGTGCACCCCCCATTGGTTCAGCTAATTTAGTCGATGTCAGTGATCTGTCTGCTTGTCTCCATTTGTCCTGACTCAGTGTCAGTGGTCAGTCTGGTGTGTTCCCATGTCCAACTGCGTTTACACTTTTACAAATGGTAAATAATAAAATAAATGCATTTTACAGTAACAAAGCAAAATCCATTGTGTGAATGGTTGCTCTGATACCAGGTGAGCATACAAGATGGCTGACAACTGTTGCAAATGATTCAGTTTACCTTGCTAAGTACCCAGTATGTTGTTAAAGCAATGCTGAAAATATTCCAGTTGTCATCTTAGATTAGTAACTGGTCAGTGCCCAGAGCATGCCCTACAGATCAGCTAATAACACACAATGTACTGGGTAATGTTGTTTGTACTTAAGAATGAATGAGCCATGTTTAGTCTTAAGTAAAGTGGTAGAAACATTCTTTATAAAAAAAAAAAGAGCTATGCAATGCACACGGAGTGTGTTGTTGCTCATGGGCGACATCACATTACAAGTTAATTTGATGTATTAATCTTTTATTATTTTCTGCAAGAATAAGGGTACATAAGTCACATTTATAAATTCTTCTGAGTAATACAAATGATCAGGGCATAGGTTAATCAGCGCATAGAACAATTCTTGCTTGTGTATATGCATGTATACTTATGAACTGGAGTTGCCACGTGGCTTGTCTCAGCTGAGCTTTTCTCCAAGGGCTTCATTGTGGTCAGAATTTCATGTGTTCATTCTTATGAAGTCTTAGGAGAATGTCTCTGCTACCCATGTATAAAAAGCAATATACAGAAAAGGAAACTGAGCTTGCAAAAAGACAAGCCTTCATTCTTCTGTTTAACTGATAATTTACCCTTTAAAATTAAGTTTTAATTTGATTATAGATGGGTATATTCTTAGAACATTGGTTTTTATTTTTTTTTTATACCACATGATTGCCCTCCATGGTTGCCTCAACCTGGAAAATGAAAGGTTCTCTGTTTCTCTGGAGACATTGGCTCATTCAGCCAGTTAGTATACAGATGTTGGTTGAGGCTTGCCATGTATTTTTAGGATAATGCATATTTTAAGCTTTCATTTTGGGACCTCTGCTGGTCATCTTTCATTATGTCTGCCAAGCAATTAAGTACATAACTTTCTATTCCACCATTTCCAAGTGTAGTAGTGGGTGATACCCTGTAAGACCCTCCACTTAAATGAATAACATTTACCCCATACTGTTGTGCCTCTTCTTTACAAATCGCATCTGTTTGGGCTACTCTCATTTTAGAGGGCCAGGCTGTTTAGTCCTCTCCCAGGTATGCCTTGTACCAGTTTAAGCTGGGAACTACAGCCAAGTGTGGAAACATTGAAAAAGCACTAGGTTTACAAAGCAGGTAAAGCTCTGTAGTATACAATGGGATTATTCCAGTTTATCTGTTATCTACTGTGTAGCCTGTGCTCGAATGACTGTCCTCATGGCTACACAGCTTGTTTATATAAACTATAGTACAGTTTCTGAAACAAACACACCACTTGTACCCAGGTTTGGACTGGCCCGGCAGGATGCTGAGAAAAAACCTGATGGGCCCCCACCAGGCCAGATCCCCTCTGCCTACCCTACAAAAAAAAAGTTGCAGTGACAGGCAGCACTGTTCACGCATGCGCGCCTATTCCGGGAAAAAAACCAGTGGGCCATTCGTGCATGCGTGCCTCCTATTGCTCATGAGCTTCCTATTGCGTATGCGTGTGTCACAGGAGTGGGTCCAGAGGGGCGGCCCTGGACAAGAGTCCCCCCAGTCCGAACCTGGTTGTACCAGAGCAAGGCAACACTACATTATATTGTAATTCCTTTAAAAAAGATAGTCAATGATTTATTTTAATCCTTTGGGGGTTCCTAACAAATTAGCACCCCAACTGATTTTCCTTTTGTTCCAGGCAGATTTAACCAGACAAGATTACATCTGGATGATCCAGTTTCAGGAAATGTCACCCCCATTTTAATGCAATTAGAATTTAGATGATTGCTTCATTTAATCTTTCTCTATTCAGAGGCACCAGGGTGTAAAGGTAAACAATAGAGACTCTGAATCTATCAGATAAACAGGATCAAAGACAATGATGATATGATAATGACATTGATACAGGATGGTTTTGGCTGCTTTTTTTTTCCAGAGGAAGTAGACATAGACACGTGCCTACATGGAAATACCCTTCCCATAAAATGCAGAAGTAGCTATGTTAATGTTAGCTATATATATATATATATATATATATATATATATATATATATATATATATATATATATATACTGCAATTAGCATAGCAAGCAATTGTGTGGGGCTTCTTCCTGTCCTTGTATATAGAAGGGAAAGCTGTGAATTAGGCTTAATAAACCGTTTTGCCTGTGGAAAAGAGAGTAGAACTATGGAGGTCCAAACATCCGAAATCAACTGTGACTGGACAGACATCAACACTGATAGACAGCCATTACTCAAGCTATTAATCAAAACACCACCCCCATTTATTTAATACTTTTGTGTATAAAAATAATATACAATATATAGATGGATAATAGGCATCCAAAATAATTTGTGTTGTAGCCAGATTTTGATCAGGCACATTGGTACATTTGGCAGCTTCACTGGAGTAGCAAATATTGAGCTGTATGGGATGTTTCTAAAGACAGAACCCATACTACAGCACTACATATAGATGCTGGGGACAGGTGAGGAGACTTCACATACCTATGATAATTCAGCTGATATGACACACTCATCACTATACGGCTGTGATGCCAAATATCGCAATGCAACCAACTGCGTATGTTTTATGACTGGCAACTATTAGAAGCCACCAATGAACAGTGAACTAAAGCTTCACTATAGAAGTAGCTAGAAATGTTCTACATTATGTTTTGAGCTTCTGTACCAGCCCAAGACAATCACAGCCCTTTAGCAGTAAAAATCTGTGTCTCCCCAGTAGATGCGCTAGTAGCTCCCCATCTTCTTTTCTGCTGATTCACTGATTCACATGCTCTGTGCTGCTGTCACTTACTGAGCTTAGAGACCGACTCACAATATACAGTACACATAGAATAGAAATGTCACAATATAAGGCTGATTAGTAATTAGTACAGATAATTACTACATGACAGATACAGACACAGAAACCACTGCAACTAGCATCAGAATTAAATAATCAGCCCTGTATCATCATCTTATATTACAGACTTACTTCATTTTCTGTTTGATAATTTGTGATGACCCCTAAGCTTAGCTTCCCAACAGCTGCTCAGAGCCCACTGGGTGTGTGACATGGCACTTTCCAAGATGGGGACTCCCTGTGACATGTTTGAAGTCCCGGATGATTGCTGCTATTGACAAGCTGAAACTTAAGGCTGGAGCAATAAGTTCAGTATATAAAAAATTGCATTTTTAGCCACATTCATTTTAAGGGTTTAGTTCTCCTTTAACATTGTGCATTGAACTAGACAGCAGCATTCCCAATTGGGTTTCACATCACAATCCTCTGGCAGCTTTTATAGAGGCTCATGGCACAACAATTAGGAGATGTATTGCTTCAAAATACTTACATATCTATTTTTTGAGTACTGTGTCAGAGTTTTTACAGCTTAAGATCTAAACCAGGGGCTTCCAACCTGTGGCCCCTGTGCAGTCCCAGACAATTTTTCTTTTTCCAATGTGGCCCAGGGAAACCAAAAGGTTGCACACGTCTGATCTAAACTTTCTGGGTGAAGCATCATTCTAAACATATTCCAGTGGTAATACAACATTCATGGCTTTGCACTTTATTTCCAGGGGCAAATTCTTTCCTAAGCTTTCCCAGCCTAAATAGTAAAGTTAAGGGTAGGGACAGACAGGGAGAAGGTAATTCGGGGAGATTGTCACCAGCTAAAAAACGCCAGGCGACAGAATCTCCCCGAATCTCCCTGTCTGTCCCCAGCCTAAAGGAAAATAAACAACATTAAGCAAAAAGGGGTCATTACCTCCTGTGGTGCTAAGTACAACAGGAGTCCCATAAGGAAGAAACTGATTTAGTGTGCAGGAAGATACATAAAGCAGGAGAATGTTTTACACAGAAATCTGAGCTCCATAAGGACCATGGCAGACAAGGAGATTTGTCACTCGGCTGGACATCTCATCTTCCACAGGCAAAGAAGTGCAGACTATACCTGCCCCATCACATGATTTGGAATCACCACATGTAAAATACATGCTGTGTGATCTGGATAATGGCTTGAAAATGTGGAAATGTGGAAAATGTGGTGATTACCCAGGGTTGAGGTCAGGTACGGACTGAGAATTAAAATAGGCCCTGGCATTTCAGGTTCATAGAGGCCCAATCAGCCCACATAGAGGTCCAAACAGCCCCCACCAGCCCACTAAATACTAGGGATGCACCGAATCCATTATTTTGAACCCCTGAATCCTTTGCAAAAGATGCAGCCAAATAGCGAACCGAATCTGAATCCTAATTTGCATATGCAAATTAGGCGTGGGAAGGGAAAACATTTTTACATCCTTGTTTTGTAACAAAGTCATGTGATTTCCCTCCCCAACCCTAATTTGCATATGCAAATTAGGATTCAGATTCGGTTTGGCCGGGAAGAAGGATTCAGCCTAATCCGAAAGCAGCTGAAACAGGCCTATTCCTGGCCAAATCCCAAACCGAATCCTGGATTCGGTGCATCCCTACTAAATACTGACTTTCTATGGGACCTTATAGCAGCCCTTCTGGCATTTGCCAGAACCCACTGATTGCCAGTCTGGGCCTGGTTGAGGCATGTAATGTGTTGTACGTGCATCGGTTACAACTAATATGAAGGGACTGGTATTATTGGGTTTTTCATTGCCCAGGGGAAAGGCGATTTACTTATTTATTATATCTTTATTTACACATTGAACAGAGGTGTTGGATTTACAATGTCACACTGCAACAGTGGTGCAATTGAATGAACAGTGACACCAAAAACTGAAAGTTCCTGGAATGACAATATAATGTACTGTTGCTCTGCACTGGTAGAACTAGCATGTTTGCTTCAGAAATACAACTATAGTTTATATAAACAAGCGTCTATGCAGCCATGGAGGCAGCTATTCAAGCACAGGCTACATAGCAGATAATAGATAATTTCTGAAAAATCCCATTGTGTACAACAGAGCTTATCTGTTATCTGCGGCCTATCATGTGCCTTTTCTCCTTTTTCAGCTTTGAATGGCTGCCCCCATGGCCACACAGTAGCTTGTTTATATAAATTATAGTAAAGTTTCTGGAGCAAACACACCTTTAACAGTGCAGCACAATGGTACATTATATTTGCATTACTTTGAAAGATTTTCATTTTTTAGTGTTACTGGTCCTTTAACACAAGTGAGTGTAGGCATAAGATAAAACTTCCATATGTCTATTATCTCCTGCATCAAGCCTCATCTCCCTGTCATGTTATAGAGGAGATACTGGCCATTATTACGTCAAGGGAACATTCCTAAAATGCCAATGGTAGTCTCCTATTTGTCTCAGCTGACCACCCCTCACCTTTCTTATGAATCACATCAGACTGCTGTTCCTTAGTTCCTGTTTTATTTGTAACAGAGAATTTCAGAGAGGAAAAGAAATGAAAACTGCCCATGTTAGGCTTGTGACACACTGGTAGATTCGGGGAGATTTATTCGCCTGGTGACTTGGTGACCTCTTCTTCTGGTTGACAATCTCCCCAAACTGCCTTCGTGTGTCTTCCCTTCCACTACAATGAAAAGTTGCCGGCGCTAAAGCACACGCGGTGCTTCGTTTTCTGATGTCGACCGTAGTTTGCTATTTTGGAAAATGAAGCACCGCGTGTGCTTTAGTGCATGCGTCTTTTCATTACAGCGGACAGGAAGACATGCAAAGGCAGTTCGGGGAGATTGTTGTCCAGAAGAAGAAGAGGTAATTAGTCACCAGGCGACTAAATCTCCCCAGCGTGTCACAAGCCTTAATGTTTATGAGCTATTGGGATAAAGCCTATCTGACCATACTTTGTTTTGTTGCATTGATCTGGGAGTAAAATCCCAAGCAAGGTCTTTTGTCATTTGACTGAAAGGAAACAATTGGGTGAGTACCAGGAAATAGATTACCATGTGCAAGGAGGCAAAGTACAAATGACCCTTATCCCTTTAGGTGCTGACTCTGTTTGATCTAGCCATGCCACTTCCAGTAAATACACAAGGTAACATAGACTAAAGGGAAACGCAGAGATGTAGAATCCATCGTACTGATATGTCAGGACTTCTGTGTGAACACTACCCATGCTGCCTAGTATGTAAAGGGTTAAAGAATTTCCATAACTACCCTTCTTCACACCGTATTCAACATTGATTTTATGTAAAAGTCAACATTATTCTGGAAAGAGTATCTCTTTAGGACCTTTTTGGGAAGGCGAGTTTTGTATACCATTATTAAAATTTTGCATCATCAGGATCCCTGATGGCCCTCTGTACCCCTGGAGGGTATTCTGCTGTCTTTATTGTTATTAACCTATAAGAGAAACTAATGGCAAGAAAATTTAAAAGGGCAGTGGTAGATCGGGAGCTGATGGCCATAGGAACAGCAGGTGACAATACGAAAGGAACCATTCTTGCCAGATAAGAAGTTTAGACATGGCCTGTAATGTAAACATATTTTTCAAGCATATTTTTTCTTACAGGGTCCCAATTTGGTTGACAAAGCACTCTGTGTAATATTAGCCTAAAGTTAATTGTTGGGGTTCATTTAGGGCTGTCGCTATCCAGTCTGAAAATACTTACCCAGGCATTTTTGGACAAAAAAGTGCCAATACTGACTCAAAAAATGTTCAATGTTTTCTTTACTACTATTTTTCCCAAGTTTTATATTATTTGAGCTTTGATTAATCTGCCCTTTTGTTTGCTTAAAGAATTAAGTAATGTTACACTTTTTAAGTGCTATGTACAGTATAGTACTGCAACATATATTTATTTGGATTTATTAAAATTCACACTATGGAGAATCCCCAGCAGTTTACATTTTAGTCCATGAAATTAATACCATACATAAATCAAGGGATTCATACTAACTCATCCTAAACAGCACAGAGATCCATTTCTGCACCCTGCAAGGAACTCATTTAAAGGAAGGATATTTTTCTACTTTAAAAAAAAAACTGCCTGGCCTATTTATAAGGGAATTCTCTAATGGTTTCCAAGGTGAGGTTTGCTTTTTGGGTGATAACAATAATCTGCAGACATTCCAGAGGACGGGGGAGGCTAATCCAAATAAGTAAATGGAATGGAGGGGAGTGTGGAACTTTTTGCTGCTCAGTCTCAAATTATGTATTTAGGACACAAATCTCTTTAGGCAAAATAATACAAATTCAGACATTGGCATTTTTAATTGTTAAAATACTAAACATTTGTAACTATTTAAAATTGCGCTGTTTAAAAAAGTTTTCTACATTAGATGTTGATAGAGGTTCAGGATCCTGTGTAAACCCACAAACTGAAATTTATGAGAAACAGTCAGATTTGTGGAGCCTTGCCAATAGAAAGGAGGGATATATTCAAAAGGTCAACAACCCAGTGCTCAGTTTTATTGGTAACTGAGTAACTAAAGCTCTGGTACCAGCCTTGTCAACTGTCTGGTAACCATTGCTTAAAACAAATTATCATTGCTACTGACCAGTAACAGGTGTATGAGCAGATCAGTACTGTGGGGCCAATGTAACCCACTGTCTTGTACCCCTTTATATTTTTATACTGTGAGATTTAAGAAGGACCCTCTCTACCTCCTGTATTGGTGTATGTAATTTGTATGTATGCTGAGTATTGTACAGTGCTGCAAAATATGTTGGTGCTTTCTGATAAGACTGATGGAAATTGTAGTGGGTTTTGTAACATAAGGGGGAACTGAATTCTAACTGAAGTATTGATTAATATGTATTCTCTGTTTAAGTGGATGTGTTTCTTAGCTAACGTTACTTTTTCTCTGTAGTTTATCTCATATTCCTGCACAGAGCTGTATGTTGGAGCTCTAATAAAGGAATTTTTCAAGCTTTACCGATTAGTCCTATAAAGTTTTATCTTTTAAGCCAAACCTAGTCTTCCATTGGTTGAAAGGCCAACATGAACAGGTCCACTATCAGAAAGTATGAGGACACATATCATGCCAGTGGGTTTAGAACATAGATGATGGACCCTGTCAACTAGAGGTGGCCATTAAGCTGCCAAGGTCCCATCTTTGCCTGATATGCAGTGTCAGACTGGGGTGCCAGAAACCAGAAAACCTTAGGCTTTGGGCAAACCAGAAAACCTTAGACCGTGGGCCCACTTTCCAAACTATTATTCCTCCTCTCCTCACTCCTCCTCTTTTATTCTCCTAGTCTTTTATATCTACTTACTTTACCCTTCAATTATTAAATATTTTTTATCATAAAGAAATAGGGAATGGCCATGAAATTGGCCAAATGGTTAGAAGCAAAAGGGCCCACTGACAAATTTCCCAGTATCCCGGTAGGCCAGTGAGACACTGCTGATATGGCTACTTATGTGCTGGGCCATATTAGGCTGAACTGATTGTTTAGCCTGGGGGCCAACAACATACCTCCCAACATTTTGGAAATAAAAAAGGGACAAAAAAATTGCCACGCTACATTTTGACTATGCCCGTTTTGTGACCACACCCCCTAATTACCATGTTCATTTTACAAAATGTGGCAGGTTATAAAAGTTTGAACATATTTCTGTGTTTTTTTTTTCAGTTATTCCAGTTTTGCTAAGGAAGGTGAATTGCCCTTTAAGTGGTGAGTCTTACTTTTCTCAAAGGACCTGTTTTCTTATATTGTTACAATGACTTACAAAAGTATCTTATCTTTTTCTGTGGCTGTTCTGGTCTCTCTGCCAAAGGCCAGAAACTTTGTTTCTTTTTCTGGCTGTTCAGTGCAGAGAAGAACAGAACTTTCCAGCACAAATGAGGGACTGCGGGTTGAGGTGTCAAAAGAGGGACTGTCTCTCTAAAAATGGAACAGTCGGGAGGTATGCATGAGATTGTAACTGAGGTCAAGCATGCCTTTTGGGAGAAGAATCAATGTTCTACTGCAGTTCTCACAACTACACGATATTCAAATCTGCCTGATGGATATCTGTTGAGTAGGGCCAAATTAGAATAGGCCTAAAAACATACTTCCCATTCCACCCTGACCCTGTTACACCCTAACATGACCTTAATAAACCTAAAATCACACCCATCCCCTGCAAGCCTCATCCAAATGCAGCCTACAAATTGGGCCATTTAGCATGTCTAGCATTCCCACAACTTACCCCTGACAAAACTCTTAGCTGTTCTCCCCTGAGGACAAAATCTACACAACTTGCAAACTCTACAGTCTTTCTAGAGCGCCTGATAGTGATGTGATCTTAGTGCAAGTCTTCCAGGAGTTATACACATGAGCCCTCTCCTTGTGCTTATGTATAAGCTAACAAAAGGCTATGGCAGGGTTAAAGGCCTGCCATATTACAGAGAGGCTGTAATACCAAAGTAAGCAGAAACATTGGAAAACTTACCAGACAGGTTTACTTAGTATCATTAAGGTAGTTAAATAGTGGAAAATGAAATGTAGATGAATGCAGCAGGAAGAAAGTTATTTTAACAAATGAAACACACCTACTGCATTCACCCTTTCTGTTTGTTCATATGTACACAATAAAACAAAGACACTAGCTGGATAAATGTTGCATCACTTCCATCATATGTAAAACCCCTAATACAATGTGGTTACACTAGTGATTCATTAGGTAGTCAACAGCACTAGGCCTACAATAACGTTACTAGTGAAATCCAGGACTGGTAGTCTCATCTCCTTACATAACATGTTCTACATACATCAGCCACAGCTGCAAATAACAGCATCCACTAGCAGCTGAGGGCATAGTCAAATTTTACTCCAGGGATTAGCCCATAGCAACCACGCACACAGTTGTTTTTATTTTTCTTAGTTTAACCGACCAGTGAATGCCCATTTGCTGGTTGGATGCTATATTACTATACTGGCATATTTATAATCCTTTTGTAGGTCACTAGTCCCAAGTTATGTTTTACCACAAATGTGGATTTATGCAATTTAGTTGCTATTGAGAACAGGTTACATTTTACCTTTCCATGAAAATGAAGAGTTGCAATTATACCCCACCCACTTTTTGTTTTTTTTGTTTGTCTACTTTTCCTAATGGAGTATTCAAGGTTGGACTGACCCGGCGGGACGCCAGGAAAAAACACGGTGGGCCCGGCCCTCATGGGCCCCAGCCCTCATGTGCTCCCGCCACGTCAGATCCCCTGTCCCGACCCTACAAAAAAATTGCAACACCTAGCGCACTTCACGCATGCACATTTTGCGAATCCTATTGCGCATGAGAGCGCCGCGCGACTCCTATTGCGCATAAGCATGACAGTTTCCTCTTACACATGTGTGCAGCATGGCTCCTACTGCGCATGTGCATGGCACCAAAGGAGTGGGTCCTAACTGGGCCGTGTACAGCGGCCCTAGGAGTATAAGCTCTTTGGAGCAGGAACTGCATC
The DNA here is from genome assembly GCA_024363595.1 of Xenopus borealis. Classification (NCBI taxonomy): domain Eukaryota; kingdom Metazoa; phylum Chordata; class Amphibia; order Anura; family Pipidae; genus Xenopus; species Xenopus borealis. Next base: position 71,080,737 of record CM044448.1, read on the forward strand.
CTAACTATGTATTAAAATACCTTAGCACTTAAGTATAGTTTTACCTATGTTTACTGTATAACCATACCCTTGTTTGTGTTTGTGCCTAGTAAAGCACCTCATACATTTGTGTTGCAATATAAAAAACATAAATGTATACATACATATATCTACAAAGTGAAAGGCAAATGTCTTTCCTCAGCCTACACTTACAGAATTTACAAAAACATAAAGTGCAACTAGGGTTACTGTGTAATGAACATTATGTAAACAACAAATGCAGACAATAGTACTAATACTGCTCAGGCCTCCAATATTTGCAACAAATGAATTAAGTCTGGAAAGCAGAGCTGTCTCGATAATGTAACCATACAGTAATGATGTGCTGTCAGAATGATTTAAGGGCACTGCAATGCACTGCTGTCCAAGTGCCTAAAACCTGCTGTAATGCAAAACTGTCCAAATAAGTCTAATGTACTTGAAAACTGTTCTGTGATATTCTGGGAAAGTAATACCAATTAGTTAGCAATGCACAAGATTACAGTGCTTGTACAAAATAACCATACTCAGCGCATTATTAAACAGACAACTTAAGTCTTACTGATCCATTTCTAAAATGTACCATAAATGCGCCAGAGGAAAGTGGAGCAATCACAGATACATCATTTGGAAAGGAGCTGGCAGATTACCTAGTGTAATTGCTTGGAAAGGGCTGGATATATGAAGAGCACATTTCAATGGAAATTGGCTCATGCTCTATAATTGCCTATACTAATAGGCAGAGAATAAAAAGTTCATGTTTGAGAAATCACGCACCACTCCCAGCTCTCTAGCGCCCTGCTACAAGTTAATTTGCTTAGCTGCTGCATGTAACAACAGAACAGCAGGGAGGCATGCCACAGAACATACACTGGGCCTGTAGCTAGGGAATCAGTTGGTTACAGTGAGACTTAATTAGTAATGGCGAACAAAGGCCAGTCCAACTGCTTTGATATAATTGGTGCAGTTTACCCTGCTAACCTAAAGCTGGCTATGGATGCAAAGATAAATTTGCACGAAAATTAGTTTCGTACAATTTTTTGACCTTGGGTGGATCATCCCAACATGTTTCATACCATGGAGGTGAGTTGTTTAGTTAACTGGACAAGTTCGTTAGAAGATTTCTATTGGCTAACAATAATATGTATGCATGTATTGTCTACCTGATCATAAGAATAGTTGACTGTCACTACTATTTGTCAGACATAACTTTCGTATGATTGCTGTCACCGTCAAAACATTGTCTAATTTTCTGACTTTGCATTTTGAACCTTAGTGTGTTTGCACCAGAGCTGACACAAGACTTCTGGATGCCAACAAGGTAAAATGTGGTCAGTCTGCAGTAGTTTTTGTTTGTTTAATTGTGTCCAATCTCTTGTATAATCTCTACATCACACAATCTCTACAAGTATAACTCAGCCTTATGCCACACCAAGACTTGCCCTATCACGTGAGCGGTGTTTGGTGAAACAAGCTGATATGGTCATGTATAGCGACCTTTATAATTAACGCCTAGGGGGCAGATTTACTATTGGTCAAATTTCGAATAGAAAAAAATTCAAAATTCGACCATGTGAATAGTGAGGGAAGTAAAATCCTTCGAATTCGAATATCGAATTTGAAGGATTTTACCGCTATTCCAATATTCGAACGATCGCATAGTAACTTGCCATATCAAATTTTTTTTAAAGGGGAAGTGCTTCAACCATCGAATATTTGAATATTCTAATACAATTAAATTTGAATATTCGAATCGATCGGATTTTGAAAATTTGATGGTCATGGTTGCCTCATTTGCATATTCAAAATTCGAATTCAAATCTTTTTGAAAATTCGATTGAATTTCGAATCCTTCATGTGAATTTTGTAAATCTGCCCCCTAGTATGATGTAGGACAGTAATCCCCAACCAGTAGCTCGTGAGTAACATGTTGCTCTCCAACCCCTTGAATGTTGCTCCCAGTGGCCTCAAAGCAGGTGCTTATTTTAAAATTTCAGGCTTCGAGGCAACCAGGACTGGACTGAGAATCAAAATAGGCCCTGGCATTTCAGGTACACAGAGGCCCAATCAGCCCACATAGAGGCCCAAACAGTCCCCACCAGCCCACTAAATACTGACTTTCTATGGCACCTTATAGCAGCCCATCTGGCATTTGCCCTAACCCACAGATTGCCAGTCCGGGCCTGGAGGCAACTTTGGTTGTATAAAAACCAGATGCACTGTTACACAAAGCCTTTATGTAGATTGACAATCCACATAGGGGCTACCAAATGGCCAATGACAACACTTGTATGGCACCCCAAGAACATGCTAGTGTTGCTACCCAACTCCTTATACTTCTGAATGTTGCTCACGGGTTCAAAAGGTTGGGGATCCCTGATATAGGAAATGACAATCACTGACATAATGCAACTGGTCTTCAATAACAGAAAAAAACATCAGAATCAGCCTGCTTTCTGCTCTGGAATAAGACAAAAAAAATACAAAACATAAATATATATATAAATATTCCTTTGAGCAAACGCACTCCAATCCTGATTTCTTATGCTTAATGCTGGGTGCTAGTTCAAAGTTTTGGTAATGTAGAGAATCATATAGAACTGCACACCTTCTGTGAATCAAATCACTTTTATTGGCATGAAATTATGTGTCCAACGTTTCGGCCCCCCTTGGGGCCTTTTTCAAGGATCCTTGAAAAACGTTGGACACATAATTTCATGCCAATAAAAGTGATTTGATTCACAGAAGGTGTGCAGTTCTATATGATTCTCTAAATATATATATATATATATATATATATATATATATATTATTTATATAAAACTATGCCATCTGAAATAAAATATAAGAACTATTTCAGAGTTACCTAGATTATTTACATCTTCAGTATACTAAAAGTTTGAAAATCTGAGAAAAAAAATACATTGAAGAAAAATGAAACAAAGGATGGCATAGGTGCCAGTAATAATGTGCACTCCCAGGCATCAGACAGAATAGGGACTTTGCATAAATCTGAGTGGAAGTCTTGGGAGTTTCTTGTAGCTAAACTTACTGGCTCTGCATATCTAATGGTAAGAGAGGGTCTTTTTTGTTCTAGTTTCATTTTACATTATTCGCAAATTGGAGTTTTGGGTGTTTTCCTGGGTGTTTTTCAATGTTAACCACACAGCTACTTTAGGTTCCACCCATGTGCAGAGAATATCGGGTTTATAGGTGGGATACAAATCCAGCATACAATGGGCCTGAAAGGGCTGAATACATTTATATTGTTGCTGTCTCATTGTTTACTGCATCCTGGGGCTCTGCAGAATTTTCCTGTTCTTCTGGGTGGGGGCCTCTTAGTGATACTGCTGAATATGAGATGTGCACCGGGGATTGTTTTCAAAGTCTACTAGCATATTGATTTGAAAATCCTCATCATGAGCTTTTTAGAGTGAACTGGTATCTGTATTGTATGGGAGACACTTGATGTTTGGATGTAGAGTAAAAACTTTGGTGCACTCTCATCTGGATGCAGCATTTTGGGGCTAGATCTGATCTTATAGCAGTGTGACAAAGAGGTACATTACTTCTGTTTCATATATGCACACACATGTAGAGTTAGAACAGGGGTATGGAGGGATGGCTTTCAATGTGGAACCATATCCCGGTGGTTGCAGTGTATGATGTGCATGCTATAATATTATTCCTTGCTGTATGATGGTGTAAAGCTGCTTGTAGTGTTAGCACATTGGTATATTTCACAGGATTTCCTTTAGCCGTACTGGCAGCAATGTTTATGGGATTCCCTACACTGCGTCGGTCACTGAGCCAAGTGCCTCTGCAGCAGAACCATGTCCAAGCAGAGAGAAGACACCAACAGAATTGTAATGAGAATAGCACAGCACTCCCTCCCCTCTGCAGGAAACACACCTATAGTCACTTCAATGCCCCTGGCTCTACTACAAACAAACTACAGCCCCTGCAATATGCACACTGTTCCTTTTGTGTCCCTATGGCCTCTATATGGTTAAATCTTTTTAATGTAATGTGTATTGAAAATGCTGAATGTGTGCCAACAGCAGAGTTTGGCCACATATCACTGAAGTTTGAGTTCTGCTGGTAAATCTGATTCCTAGCCTTTGGAACTGTTATTCCATTAAATGTAAATTAAACCAATTCTAATTAAAGTAGAGGAAACAAATGCTTTTCAAAGCAATTATTCCTAAAGCTGCACCCAGATGCCAGTATTTTTGGAACATAAATGCCTTCCTGCAGTAGCCTGTGGGTACATTGTAAATGAAGCACAAGATGGAATAATAACGTGGTTTATAGTTCCACCATGGGAGACATAGCCACTGATTATTTCCAGCTGACTTAGGGATGAAGCAATTGGGTTCCTTTTGCTTGTTCCTTTAAATGAAGCAAACTTAGATCATCTGTTGATCTGGGCATAAGTGTGATCTGCATGGGAGCAATTATGGCAACCTATCTACACCTTATAAGTATCTCTTGTTCTAGGGGTATAGACGTATAACTTAGCAGCTGCGGGCTCAGGAGTGTTGGAGATTGGTTGCAGTGATATATCGCAGAGCATATAGAGTTTCAATAGCAACACATTTGCCTCCCCATACTTAGGTTAACATTTTCTAATGTTTATGCCACTTTACATTACTCCGCCATTGTCCATCAGTTCTGCAGCATATGATTTATATTCAATGTGGACGAGGTGTCAGACCAGGTTTACAGATAGGGCCACAGGATGGGTATGCACATATAGACTACATCCATAGGGAAACTATGTGAGCATGGTACAGGGGTGAGATCACCTGATACATAGTTCTGTCCACGTTTCTGATGCTAATATCATCTATGCCTTAGGCTCATGAATAGTTCTTATCATAGGAAGAGATCCTTGATCATGTTCCTCATGTTTTGTTGAATTCATTTTTCCCATCAATTAGTGGAAACAATGAAATATTATTTCTCCAGGGGGGGATAGTTTTAGATATAAACCTTGAATATAGATGCATATAGGTGGGTAATAAATGCTGCAAAGTACTGTATAGTGGTTGAGCTACTGCCTATTGTTCCATGACTGAATCAGATATTGTCACAGTGTTTCAAGAGGTAGAGTTTGAGTTTAATTTTGAAGAGATGAAGGGATTATTCAGGTATAGAATTACAGAAGGAGGGGTGGGATACAGCCAGGGCTGGACTTGGAGGAAAAAGCAGCCCTGGCAAAAGTATCAAAGCAGCCCATGTATTACCGCACACGCAAAGCATAATATATATTTCCAACCCCAAGGTTAACTAGAACTAATGTTTATTAATAGATATTTAAGAGTCCATTACCATATAATCCCCAGCAATATTATACACCCTATGTGCTGGAACTGGTGCTTGCAACAAATATATCACCCTAGTTTCTATCACAACTATTCTATCAGATGGATTAGTGACCCTATACTTACAGTATATTCTACATTATCCTTTGTGTGCCCCCAACTAGACCATGTACCCTGGCAGATAAGAGGACTATAATTACCATGTGTGTCACAGGACCAACGTGTTTCATACTTGAAGAGACTAGTCTGTCTCATGCAATTAATGCTACATATCACAGTGTTCCATATACAGGCTGAAGTGATTGTTCTGACCATGGATCCTACTGTTGCCAACATATCATATCATAATCATAAGGGATTGGGTATATTGATTATAGACAGAGGGGCCTATTTTGGCCAGAAAAACACTGTGGTGTGTATTTTCTGGCTCTTATCTGCACACATGCACAGTAATAATGGATGACAGTCAAGCCAATTACCGAGAAGAAGAGGGAAATAAGATGAGCAGAGGAGGACCCTAGCTGCAGAGATAAGGGCAGACTGAAGTGGGGAGGGGTAAAAGTTAGGGGGCAAGTAGTTTAGGTCAGATATGATGAGAGAATAGATAATGGCACTGACATGGACATTCTCAATCACGTTTAATGCAGTTTGGTTGCCAGCAATGTAATTCACAACAGGTAAACGATTCAAATTTGAGCCTAATTGCCTCTGAGGGTATTTTCACCATTCTATATGTCATTTCCCTAAATATCTTATATGTTGCACTTGCTAGACAGACATAGGGATGGTTTTAAACAATACTGGGTAAGAAAAGATGAAAGGGTTTGACTGGGTGTTGCTAGAAAAGGAGAGCTAGTAGTCAAAGATGACCCGATAGTGTGCTGATTCAACAGGGTCAATGTGCATTCCATCAGTAAAAGGATTTATTATAATTCACCAGAGATCCTCTACCTGTACTAGTAAGAGGGGAAGTACAGATGGGTTAAGGTGGTAAAGTGCTGCTGCCTAGCACAGCATTTATAACAAACAACTGATAAAGACATATAGACACCAGGATATCTGTAGTAGGAATAGTTATCAGGTGGCCATACATGGTGAGTTCCGCTCATTTGGTGATCTCTCCCCAATATGCTCACCTTGAGCTGGGCGATATCGGGCGGATCCGATCGTAGGCCCTAGGGCCCAACGATTGGATCACAACGCAGGGGATATGGGCGGTCGGATTGCAGGACCACATCTACGAACGGCTGCGATCCGACGGGATTTTTAGTCTGTCTGATCGACATCTGGCCGACTTAGGGCCCCACACACGAACTTAGTCTGTCGGCAGCTTTTATTGGCCCGTGTATGGCCACCTATAGTTTGTCCATCATTGCCTTCTGTTCCAGGATATAAAGATCAAGGCTGTATAAACATAAATGAACATGAGTACTTAAACTATTTAATTCAATCACAAGTACGTGAATAACAGGAGCCAGGCAACATTTACTTCCAAAGATTCCACGTTAATATACCCTGTCCTCCCTCTGATTCCTAGAGGGACTTTATTGCCCCTAATGTCTCTGTAAATCTCTGCATACAAGACATGTGCACATAATGTTACTTCACATGGGGGATAAGGGAAAAATGTATCCCTTCTGGGAAAAGAAAATGAGAGCTCTGTTCTATTCTGCACATAAAGAAAAGATCCAGAAATACAGGATCTGTAAAGGTCCCTCCTATTGGATAATTGTCAGCACCAGTGCCTGCCCAACAAGTTGCTCATACCTGCAAAAAGTATTAGAAACTTACAGATATCCATGCAAGCGTTTCCATATCTGGGCACATTGCCCATTGTCAGAATTAAATCAGATAGGAGCCCCATTTCCTTAGCTTGCAAAAGGCTGTATTCTATGACTGTCCAGCTGTTGTAGGACTACATCACTCAGAATACCTGACATTATGAAGCTTTACGTTTTAGAGTCACATTAACGTTTCTCTGAAAGGGCTTTTATTGTATTAGAATTAACTTTTCATTTATCATTAAAATAAAATTTTAAAGAATTGCATTAAGTTGGTGTGCAACTATATTATGTGGTAGTACAGGTATGGGATCCGATATTTGGAAACCTGTTATCAAGAAAGCCCCGACTTACAGAAAGGCTGTGTGCCATTAGACTCCATTTGATCCAAATAATCAAAATTTTTAAAATAGCTTCCTTTTAATTTGTATTAATAAAACAGTACCTTGTACTTGATCCCAACTAAGATGTAATTAAAGTTTATTGAGGCAAAACCAGCCCATGGAGTGAATTTATATTTTACATTATTTCTAGTAGACTTAAGGTATGAAGATCCAAATTATGGAAAGATCCATTATCCAGAACACCCCTGGTCCTTTGTATTCTGGATAGCAGGTCCCATGCCTGTAATATTTTCTCACAGGTTTGTAGTGTGACATATGAGTGCAGAAGGGGAAGGAAGACAGCTTAAATGACAACTGACACTGTCTTATTGTTTTAAAAATATTATATATATACAGTACATATAAATATATTCATAGAAACTGGAGGCACTCACAGGTCTTGATATTGAAGGTTTATTTAATATTTATGTGTTCCCCCACAAGGAAAACAAGGAAGTTTTACAGTGCTGTACTTTTTATTATATTTTTTTAAATCCCAGGAAAGGGGTGGACATAGAAAGTGGAGTCCTTACTAGGAGTGACCTTCCTTCTCCCACATGCCTCCCCTGTGGTTTTTGGGCCTGTTTTATGGTAGTGACAGAAGTAACTTTCTGTTAGACACATAGACACAAAGCACTAAACTAAAGCTGGCCATACACAGGGAGATCTGCTTGTTTGGTGATGTTGGCAAACAAGTGGATCTCTCTCCAATATGCCTGGTAGGCAATATCGGGCAGATGTGGTACACGATCCAACAGGATTTGTAACCCTGCCCGATCTACATCTGGCTGACTTATAGCCAGATATTGATCGGAGAAGCCTGTCAGAGGGCCCCACACAGGTCCAATAAGCTGCCGACTCGGTCTGTCTGCAGCTTTTATCGGCCCGTGTATGGCCAGTGTTCTACAACTGAAGAAGTGTAACAGTAAATTGTAACAGTAAAAGTAAAGCGCTACGAAATAAGTTGGCGCTATAGAAATACATGTTAATAATAATAATAATAATAACAGTAAATAAAAGTGTCCACAGCCTTACAGAGGCCCAGCTCTCCTAAAGTTAAACACTAGGCACTGGTTCCCTCTGGTGCTGAGTACAGGATATAACATAATTCTGCCAGCTTTAAAGGACAAGAAAAGTTCCCATTTACTGGTCTCCTTTTAGTTACATAGTTATATTGGGTTGAAAAAAGACAAAGTCCATCAAGTTCAACCCCTCCAAATGAAAATCCAGCATCCACACACATACCCCTCCATAGCTTCACATAAATTATATATAGCCATATACTAACTATGGCATTTAGTATCACACTAGCCTTTGATATTATGTCTGTCCAAGATATCATCCAAGCCCCTCTTAAAAGCATCAACAGAATCAGCCATCACAACATGACCCGGCAGTGCATTCCACAACCTCACTGTCCTCACTGTGAAGAACCCCCAGTGGCGGAAATATAAATGCAGTTCTGCACCACCATTTTGCTTAGCTTTCCTTGGCATGCTCATTGCAGACTTATTCTTCAAACAATATATATAATTTAAAGGGGTAATTCAGGGGTTGCTAGAATGGGCAATTTCTAGCAACTTTTCGATTGGTCTTCACTTTTTATTTTGTATATATTTTTAACTTATTGCCACCTCTGACTCTTTCCTGCTGTCAAAAGGGGTTCACTGACCCCAACAGCCAGAAACTATTGTTCTGCGAAGATGCAGTTTTATTGTTATTATTATTTTGTATTACTTTTCTTTATATTAGGCCCTTATATTCATTTTCAAGTCTCTCATTCAAACCACTGTCTGATTTCTAGGGTAATTTGGACCCTAGCGACCACATACCTGCTGAAATGCCAAACTGGAGAGTTAATGAGAAAAAAAAGGTAAATAATTGAAAAAAATACAGAAATAAAAAGTGAAGATCAATTGCAAGATTAGGCAGAATATCAATATCTACATCAGTATCTGTGGAGTATTAGCAACTATTGTATCAATTCTAACAGCTGCCTTTAATGAAATTCAGGGATTTTGCTCAGCAGGGACAAAGTTAAAAAATATATCAACTAATATATCAGTTTAACAGAGTGTCAGTGACACCCTCCTCCCCAAGCTGCTTCAGAAAGATATAGGAAGATGAACATTTTAATTTTGAACATCAGTGCAAACAGGCACAAATAGAAAATAGAAAGTAATTCGGAAAAGTCTTTATTTTTGAGTGAATTTTCACCTGGCGAAGTGTTGCGATGGCTGCGCATCTTTCAATTCAGTCCCTCTCCTATTCATATCCTGTCTTTAATTCAAATCAGTACATAGTTGCTAACACCCAGATTGCATAAACTGCAGAGCTGCTGACCTAAATAACTCAAACGGTCAGTTATCCGGGAAACCATTATCCAGAAAGCTCTGAATTACAAAACCAGTCTGTTGGGTTTATTGAATGTTTAAAAAATTTACTAGTAGATTTAAGGTATGAAGATCCAAATTACAGAAAGAGTCTTTATCCAGAAAACTCCAGTCCCATAATAGGTCCCATGCCTGTACTATTCTTGTAGTACCAAAAAGTTCTAATTAAATGATAATATGGAGACCCACCCTGAACAGCATGACTGTAGGTTAGGAATACCTGAGCCAAATATAAGTTAGAAGGTGATAGACCGGGAGCCTGGAATGATGTCCTTGGATAGAACTGGGCACATTCATGATTCTTGTGTATAGATTGTCAGCAGCTTTTCTAGAAAAAGATACTGACCCTCCTATATTTTTATCTTTCTTCCATAATCATAATATTTGTATTGGGCAGCTATTTTTAACAGGTTACACCAGGCAAGTAAAATACCAGGCAAGTGACAACCCTACTGGAACCCATACATGTACTGATTTGGCAATTTATTTGGCCATGCATGGGGCCCACTTACAAGCCTGTCTGACCGATATTTGGCCAAAAATGATTCAAATATCAAACAGGCAGGTCTGATTTTCTTGTCCCAATAGGATGAGACAATAATGATACTGTAACGTAGGCCCCTCCATTACTGGCCCATGGGCCTACAACTAGGTTAGATATCATGGGAGATAATGACATCAGTGCAGCTGCATGTGGTTTGCTCACATTTATTTGTTTATTTACTAAGCAAATTGTATAAATAATCTCAATTTAATTATGCGTTCTGATTAAGTACAGGTCAAAGCCTATTGTAATCTCTCAGCAACCCCTGATATCCCACACAATGAGCCTGGGAGCCTAATCAACAGGACTACAGGGAAGCACCTACGTGTCACATGCACATGCTAAACTCACCGATTTATTTCCCAGGCAAAAGTTCAATCAAATAAAGCAGATTAGATTAGTCCATAGGAAGGAGAAGGTAATTAAAGGTAACATCATCAGATTGGTATCAGGACAAGGATGATGGCCTGCTCAGCACTGGGTGGGGATTCTTTGAAGCCAAAGATTAGGACTGTCTTGTGACGCATAAACTGTTCTCTCATAGATTTGCACCTTGGGCAAAATACAGGTAAATCAGGCTTAGGCAGTACTTATGTCTTGTTTTGACCATTTAAAAGATAAAATCATTTTGATGTCCATTTGCTGCTCTTTCTCAATTTTAAAGGAGAAATTGACAATATTTTCTTAAGCAAAGCTCAGAGGAAATCATTCTGGCAGAGATTTCTGCAATGGTCTGGGGCAGGGACACCTAACTTGAAAAAACGTTGAATTACAATTTGCAGGGGGACAGCCATAGGGTTGTCTGTTTGATGTGAACAACAATGCAACATGATTCATTATGTTTCATTTGTGTCCAACAGAGGGCACCTGAGTTCTTTCTAACCCATAACATCATAGGTCCAAAGCTCTTCAATCTTTCAGAGGGGGGGGATGTGATCTAAATCTTAACTTGTTACTTAATGAATAGCATATACAGTATATAAAAAAATGCTCTAGAGAGCCTTAAGTGCAGAGACACACAAGGAGATTCAGGGATATTTAGTCACCCAGCGACAAATCGACTCTTTTTCGGACGGCTAATCTCCCTGAACTGCCTTCCCACTAGCTAGAATCAAAATCACAGTGGGGGGGGGGGATATATGGTACTTGTTTTCCAAAGTTGCCCCACGCAAAAACTTCAGGCGACTTCGGAAAATGAAGTGCTCTGATTGGCATCCCTTCGGTGATTTACTGTAGATTCTAGCCGGCGGGAAGGCAGTTCAGGGAGATTAGTCACCTGAGGAAGAGTCGCCGGGCAACTAATCTCCTTTTCAAACTAGGCAGCTTTTCTGTGCATGGCAAATATATTTTTATATAAAGTGATTAATTATGTCATAATGTATATCTAGTGTTCAGTGATGTCACTTAAAGGAAAACTATACCCCCCAAACAATGTAGGTCTCTATAAACAGATATTGCATAAAACAACTCATATGTAAAACCCTGCTTCATGTAAATAAACCATTTTCATAATATTATACTTTTTTAGTAGCATGTGCCATTGGGTAATCATAAATAGAAAATAGCCATTTTAAAAAATAAGGACAGCCTCCTGGGATCCTAGGATCCAACGGTGCACACAAACATACCAAACAAACTATAAAGTTAGGTCACATGAGCCAATTAACAGACAGAGTTCTGTCTTTTGCTTCAACACTTCTTCCCTTTACAGTTAGAGTTGAAATATTTCTGGTCAGGTGATCTCTGAGACAGCACACAGACCATCATGAAATGGTGGTTCAAGGCAAGAGATGTAAAAGGGCAATATTTACTTAAATATATATACCAGGTAGGTAAGATTCTTTAATATGTCACTTGATTTGATTTAAACTATCTGTTGCTCAAAAATTCATTTTCGGGGTATAGTTTTCCTTTAAGTCAGGCAATTCATTTTGTGCATTTTCCTTCATTTATATGGTCAGAAACTGCTTGGTGACTTCTAATATCTTTATTATTTTATTACTATACTGTACATGTGTATATACAGCATATATAAAGAATGGTCTAGTCTTATCACCACAATATTTCTTTTTATAAACCATAAAGACAAATTTATCTCATAATTCTGGGTTTAGGACACATTTCCACTGTGCTTTTTATTTTCGACTAACTTATTTTTCTCTTAAAAAACAACTGATAAGAATCCAAATATGCCAAAAGCTTCCCTCTGAGCTTGTGGATACTTGCACCGGAGTTTTTAAGTCAGCACTCACCAGCAGTATATATCTTGAAGAACGGTGCACGTGTCCAGTGGTCCACTTATCCACAGGCTTTTTCAGGAATCCAAGTATTTGACACAGCACCATAAATTCGATTTAAAAGTAAAAAGCCTTTATTGAAGACATGGCTTCATGATCTGTTACAACCATATACAACGTTTCGGGCCTAACTCCAGCCCTTTGTCAAGTCACTGAATCAAGTTACAATGTTGCAATTTATACTCATCTTACATGCTGCCCTCTAATGGCAACAATGTGTATATAAACAAATTCCACAAACATTTCCACAAGTCTAGTACAACTCTTTTGTTTAATTAATTTCAAAATTGAATGCCGTCTCTATCCCACTTTGGTCTTTTAGTCTTGTTTCGTGTCTGTAGAAAGATTATAAACAATCACACAGATCAATCTGCAAAAGATAAAATACAATACAAAATGAAAAAATTAAAACCTTTTGTTCTGTTATCAAGCTATCTAAAAATCGGGTGAAGATCATATTCTCGATTAAGGCCATGGGGTGCAAGTGTTTCCAGTCTCCGAATCCATTTTGCCTCTTTCTTTAACAATATTTTTACTGAATCGAGAATATGATCTTCACCCGATTTTTAGATAGCTTGATAACAGAACAAAAGGTTTTAATTTTTTCATTTTGTATTGTATTTTATCTTTTGCAGATTGATCTGTGTGATTGTTTATAATCTTTCTACAAACACGAAACAAGACTAAAAGACCAAAGTGGGATAGAGACGGCATTCAATTTTGAAATTAATTAAACAAAAGAGTTGTACTAGACTTGTGGAAATGTTTGTAGAATTTGTTTATATACACATTGTTGCCATTAGAGGGCAGCATGTAAGATGAGTATAAATTGCAACATTGTAACTTGATTCAGTGACTTGACAAAGGGCTGGAGTTAGGCCCGAAACGTTGTATATGGTTGTAACAGATAATGAAGCCATGTCTTCAATAAAGGCTTTTTACTTTTAAATCGAATTTATGGTGCTGTGTCAAATACTTGGATACTTGCACCGGAGACATACTTTACAAACATCATACAGGGCTTTACTTAAAATCAGCAATACACTAATTCACTTCCAACAATTTGCCATGGCTGTAGGGTGATTTACATTACAATCATGTAAACAATATTAGATATTAGGTTCAATTCAAACTGTATATTGAATGAAGCCTGGAGATAGTAATATCATTACTTAAGATCCAGACAAGTTTTCATATGGCAAATCACACTGCTTTTTTATAATTGTTTTGTAACATTATTTATAAGGTAGGTGAACAGCAAAGGATCAAACATAAAAAGTAAAAAGTGATGATCCTGCAACAATATTGGGGAACGTGAAACTGGAGATAAAAGGTTCATCACTAGGAAGTTGTAATACAGATTGTTCTATCATCACAACTATCTACAGAACTGGACATGAACACCTCATCTCAACAGTAAGGACCTGCTTCTCTGCATATTGTACCCATATTGCTCATACTGTACCCTCACCTCCAACATTAAAGTGCAGCAAATTTGGCTGAAAGATGAGCTGGCCGCCAGCTGTGATATAATTCAGTAATGTGATCATTTGGAGGGATGACTGAGAATTCACATGGTTCGCCATTAAGCTACAGGCATGGATGCTGAACTGCATTTGTGGACATAAATGAGCCATATAAGTCACTCAGTGGTGTAACTACTCCCTGGTGGGCCCCCTGTGGGGCCCTTACCTCTATAAATCCCATGCTGGAGTGTGATGTATAATCTTCCCCTAGATGACTGCCTGCCATAACCATTTTCATGGCTCTGATGGGCCCCAAGGAGATGGGGGGCCTAGTGCAATTGCACCCCCTGCACCCCTGGTAGTTACACCACTGAAGTCACTGGAGCATTCCGTGATCATAGTAAAGGTGCTTGATTTTGCATATTGTAAGTGTATGCACGAGTTGGAGTTGCATAATTTCAGGTTCGCATTAGTGTGGTTTTCTTTTGGCTCCAGTCTGCAACTCTTTATGGATAACTTGAATTATTACTTTGTTCTGGGTGGTGATAGTTCTGTGTCAGTAGACACAATTGCACATGATTCATCAGCACACTTGACAGACACAATGGAACTTAGCATTATTATACAGAGGTGCAAGAAGTGTGTTTTGCACCCAAGTACGGGCCCAGACAGGCAATCTGTTGATTCTGGCAAATGGCAAAGGGGCCGGTGTAAAGCTGGTCATTGACATGCAGATTTTAGCCTTAAATCCAAGGCCCACCGCCACAGGCAGACCCTACACCCCCCACACCACAGTAAAAAAAGTCACATAAACATGGGCCCATTACAAATTAAAAAAAATACAATTGGTGGCAGGGACCCCCATAAAGTAAAAAGAAAACTTAACTGGTGGCCAGGCAGCCCCTTACAAGTTAAAAAAATGGTGGTCAGTGCCCTCCCTATAAAAGTTATAAAAAGTCCCTGGATAAGAAATTTTACTGCATTCATGATTGCTTTTTGGGAGATTAGAAGAAACAAGAGAAGCCATAGTAAAATCATATAGCAATAAAGAGATTGTAACAATAAAGAACCCAATCCTCTGGAGATCAACAGCTCCCGTGGGGTGACAAAACACATGAAAACTTATCATGTAAAAAGGCAATTTACATTAAGTACAAAGGCAAAGTATTTGCAGGATGTTTTGACACCTGCATGAGTGAGATTTCACAGCACAATAGGATGGGAATCAAATACACAACATGCTGGAGATATTGTTTACAGCTGCCTAACATGGTTACAATGCTGAGAAGCTACTACTCGGGGGGGGGGGGGGGGGGGGATGCCATAGAAACATGCCATAGAACACCATTGGGTTGCTGTCAGATTTCTGATAGGATCATCCTCTTTATAGCAAGTGAGGGTTTAGAAATCAGTCCTGGAGAAAAACAGCTGTAGAGTTGTAAATAGTGATGAGCAATTTTTTTAACAAGGCATGGATTCACTGTGAAATTTTTGCCATCTGTAAACTTTTTCACAATACTGCTGCAAAAATCTGGCACAAAAATTTCACCACAACAATAAAAGTTGCCAAGACAATATTGCCACGAGACAAAAAAAAAAAGTGTCCATAATAAAAAAAAAATTAACTTTAACGCATTTGGTCGCTGAGCCAAAAAAGTCACCACAAGAAAAATGGATGTTGACTTGTGATAATGGGAAAAAATTGTTGTGTGCGTAAAAAAAAATTGCGGCCTATTGATTTTGTTGCACTTTGCAAATTTTCATGTTTCGAAATATTTTAGCAGTTTCATCAATTTTTCAGCAAAGCAGAATGGGACAGATTTAGCTCAGCACTAGTTGTAAATCTGTGCATGTATTTTGACAGCAGCTTGTTGCCTCCAGTTGTGAGTCCAATTTAAAAATCCCCAGGAAGAGATGTGCAGAGTGAGATCTTTTTGGAGGTGTTGCCGGCCAATTCATCTAGAAATTGGGCCATGTGCACAACAGCTCCAAGAGTAATGCTGTTTATATATTTTAAACAAATGAAAAAAAAAGAAAAATAAGCATAATTGTAAATGTGCTTAGAAGGGCACTCTGAGTATTGGGAGTCCACTGCCCACTCCTATTAGCCAGGCTATAACTACAAGTATCCCAAGAATGACTGAACCTGCTGCACATTTTTTGCAACATGAGCATGCCATGCCAGCTAACAAAACCAATGTCAAATGGGAGCTGGAGTATAATTTATCTGTATGCTACAGTGCCTTTTATTTATAAGATCCCTCTGCATTCTTTATTTATTAATAGTGCTCCACCAGCAGCATTCTGCACTGAAATCCATTTCTCAAAAGAGCAAACAGTTTTTTTTATATTCAATTTTTAAATCAGACATGGTGCTATACATATTGTCAGTTTCCCAGCTGCCCCCAGTCATGTGACTTGTGTTATGATAAACTTCAGTCAGTCTTCACTGCTGTACTGCAAGCTGAAGTGATATCACCCCTCCCTTTCACCTCCAGCAGCCAAACAACAGAACAATGGGAAGGTAACCAGTAAGTAGGAGAAACAACAGCCTGCCAGAAAGCAGTTCCATCCTGTGGCTCTTTCTGAAAATATATGAAAGGCAAAATGATCTGACCTGGCTGCCTACACACCTATATTGCAACAAATAAAAACATACTTGCTGGTTCAGGAATGAAATGTTAAATTGTAGACTGAATTATTTGCAGTGTAAACAGTGTAATGTAAAAATAAATACTACATCATAAAAATCATGACAGAATCTCTTTAAGGTTCTTTTCTAATACTTTGTGATGCACCAACTTCTTAACCAAAGACAAGCAGTAACTCTAGCACTAGTATAAAGGTTTAGTCAACTCATTTCGTGGTGTTGGATATTCAGAGTAATTTTAGGCTAGTGTGAATTTGTAAGAGGTGCAAGGAAACAACACATTCACTGGGTTGATATCACACTTGTCAGGAGAAAAATAAAACGTCAGAAATTGTTAGCAAATTAAAATCAATTTACAATTTCTGTGCCAGGAGAAGATTATATAAACTGTAAAGTATTAAGGCTGTAAACATCAACTAATCTAGTTTGTGTAAAAAGAATGTAAATCACAGGCAGTGTCTGAATCAAACAGAATTACCTTTTGTGACTGAGAGATACCAGACCTGTCCTCCTGCACTAATGATAAG
The DNA here is from genome assembly GCA_024363595.1 of Xenopus borealis. Lineage (NCBI taxonomy): Eukaryota > Metazoa > Chordata > Amphibia > Anura > Pipidae > Xenopus > Xenopus borealis. The sequence goes on from CM044448.1 coordinate 71,098,123, forward strand.
GGTCAGTCTACATGAACAGATTTGGGAAGATTAGTCACAAATCGCCGCTTTTTCTGGGCGACAATCTCCCCAAACTGCCTTTTCCCTGCCAGCCGCCCACTAAACTGAAAATCGACTGCAGCAATTCACATGCGGCCGTTCGTTTTTCAAAGTCCCCGAAGTTTCCTCATGAGGTAACTTTGGACAACTTTGGAAAAGGAAGGGCTGCGTGTGAATTGCCCCAGACGATTTTCAGTTTAGTGGGCAGCGGGCAGGAAGAAGGCAGTTCAGGGAGATTGTCGCCCCGAAGAAGAGGCGATTTGTCGCTGGGGCGACTAATCTCCCTGAATCTGCTTGTGTAGACTGACCCTTATGGTTCTGTGTTAGGGTAATGGGCATTGGGGAGATTTGTCGTCCGCAATAAAAATGGGGAACTGTGAGCGTCAAATCTCCTGAAAAAGCCTCTCCACTGGCAACAACTGAAATTGCTGGTGGTGAAAATTACACATCATGAAGTCATCCAAAGTTTCCATACAAGGCAACTTCAAGTGACTTTAGAAGAACAAAACAATGTGTTGGTTTTACCATCAGTGATTTTAATTATTGCCAGTGGAGAGGCATTTCCAGGATGTTATCTGCAGTTATGTGTTTTTATCACACGACAATGGCCCTTTTTTTTTTCACAATGGCCCTTTTAGGCTAGGGCCACACTGGGCTGAAATCAGCTGGTTGAAATATTCTGGCTGATAGCCTGCTCTTTTTCTCATTCAGAAGTGTGGCATTGGCTCTTCCGCCAGCAGTTTTTCAGAGACTCTAGCTTCTGCTCTGAAATGCTCATGCAGGAGCTGATTCAACACTTCTGAATGAGAAAAACAGAGGAGGCTACTGCCCGCAGTAAGGGCTGATATCAGCCAGCGTATTTCAGCTAGGGCCCATGTGGTACTAGCCACAATCTAAAAACTCCCTTGTTGTGTATGAGTGACAAAAAGCTGTAGCCTGTGTGCTGTCACTGTATAGATAGATAATTCATCTTGGGCCTCAAACTTCATAGTGACCAAACTCTACTGTCCAACTTATGGAGTTTCATTTATTGAACAGCAGTTTCCAACAATCCAGTGAGACCTAAGACTGTTTGTGACTTGCCCTAAAGCAATTATCTAAGAAGGGTAAAAATAAGGAGGGTTGTGTGTGCACTCCTAAGGCTAAATTCAAATATATTTAAGTACAATGGAAGTGCTAATCAATCAATGCACATTCCCTAGTCACCTGTCTAAATAATTCAACGAATATGCAAGTGCATGTATTTAAAAAAGAAAAGTAAACAGGGTTTTTTTGTTATGATCATAATGTTGATAAGCCACACATACCACATCAAGGTAAACCCCATACGGTAGAATGGGCAAATTTTCTCACCTTGTTTTGCCGTAAAAATTATGCCCATAGACTTGAATGGCATCGAGCGCCAAAAAAATAGACTCACATCAAAAAAAAAACTTTGCCGCTCATCTAATTTTTTTTGACACCCATAGAATTTAATGGGCGTCTGCAAAATTTCACCTGCGGCACATTTTTGCTGAAGCAAAACAGATTAAATTTGACCATCATACTCCCTAACTTATTTATCTCTAGTCAAAATACAAACAGTCATATAACCTCTCTGCTTTATTGCAGTACTTGGAGTAAATGTCTCCTGAAGCTTGGTTTCAATCTGTGGGCTAAATCATCCCCCGCCACCTGCTTATGCGGCTTTTAAAAGAGAGAGACTGTCCAGACCAACGCCCATTTGAAAAAAAAAATTTAGATAATGAAGAGAATATAATAAAGGCAAAGTAAAATTGCATATATAAGTGCACACTTGTGTTTGTATATATGCAACTACAGACACAAGTACAAGTGTGAGTATAAAAGTGAACAGGGATGAAAAAGGAAAGGCATTTGTATTTCTTTATAGGTTTGTGCCTCCACATAATCTCTTCAAATGTCATAGTACAACAAGCTGTCTGTTTCTGAATACTTTAATGGAAAATTAGCCATACACGTAAAGATGATGAGATAACTGAACATGGAGAGTTTTTTGCCCAGTTTTGCCATCCACACGTTGGACTATATCATGCTGATCCCATTGCTTGGCCCCTTGGTTGGGTTGCCACCTGTCTGGTATTTTACCGGCCTGGCTGGTAAAAATGATAGTTGATCCCAATGTTATTAATAGGGAAAAAAGATAAATATGCAGGAAGGCTGGTATTTTTTTTCCAGAAAAGGTGGCAACCCTTCCCCTTGGCCAAACATCAGATCATACCATAGGCCTATGCAGTTCCTTAGAGTGTGGACTGATAGGTCAGTGTGGTCCTTGATAGTTAAGCTTTTAAAACCTCGCTTGATCAATATATGACTGCTTTACAGTTGGGAAAGCCATTGGACATGCCATACGTGGATAGGACTGCATTAGCATTTTATTTTAGTCCATGTGTGTCCAATGTAAGGAACTTCAATGGAATGTGAATGTCTGTAAACAGTGACCTACAACAATCTGTATTTCCCCCAGCCCTACAGTACAGACATGCCCATGATGAGAGCCTGAGGGTGTGCAGGAGAGATCAAACCAAAGTATGTGTCTCCCTTTGAACCATGTTCAAATGTTTTTTGATTTAACATTCGTGTTCCTGCAAAAACAAATTGTGAGTACAACCCCCGTACCTTGAATAACAGCTTCATCTATAAACTTCATTGTATCTTGAGTGAACTTTGATTTGCCCAACTGTCAGAAAGGGATCATGTATTTTCTACTAGCTTTGTGCCTCCACATCATCTCTTTGAATTTCATGGTGCAATAAGCTAACAATCTTAAAAGAACATAATCCTTACTACATCAGGTGCTCTAAATGCTACAAAGTTATAATATTTCCATGGTGACAGTGCTTGAAGATGATAGGGATAATGGGCTTTGCTTTTCGTCAAGTACAAAGTGACTCTGTAGAACAGTGATCCCCAACCAGTAGCTCGCGATTAACATGTTGCTCTCCAACCCCTTGAATGTTGCTCTCAGTGGCCTCATAGCAGGTGCTTATTTTTGAATTACTGGCTTAGAGGCAAGTTTTGGTTGCATAAAAAACAGATGTCCTGCCAAACATTCTCTCCTATAGACTGCCAGTCCATATAGGGGTTACCAAAAAGCCAATCAGAGCCAATCAAAAGTCTAGCATTCTCCCATACAACTTTCTCATCGCAGCCCAACAGAAGAACATGTTCATGTTCTATGTCACCAGATTCTCCAGATTTAATTTTTCTGGCAAAAGACAGACAATTATTATCTAAACAATAAAAAACAACATTTTATACAGCAAAAATGTGCTCCATTTTGAAAATGGTGCAACATTCACAGTAACACTTTCCCTGGATCAGCTCAATCGTCAGCTCTTCTGCTTTGCCCTGTTTCACACCCAATTCAGTTGCATTATAGGAGTTTCTTTAGCATAGTAATGGGAAATAGCAGCCCAAAGTCAGTGTAGAAAACCTAGTTTCTGCCAAAACCAAGAATAATAGTAGGAGTAAAAAGACTCATTTTTATAAACAAAACTGACTGTGTTTCATAACAAGGAGTGTATTTTATACCAATTTTTACTTCATATTTGCAGAATTTCAATTTAATTTCATGGGGTAAACAATGTGTTAATACACATTTGGCCTTAAAAAGAGGAAGAGAATATTTTCAAACAGGCATCATTACAAGTACATCTAAGAATTACATGATCTCAACTTTTGTTTAGGAAAAGCTAAAGAGACGTTTATAAAAACATCTTTCTAAAAGTCATGTAAGCATAAATCTGAAAATTGTCTTTTTAAATGATACACGCAAAAATAGAGATAGAAGTTTGTGAATACATTGTGAAGGGTTGCACCAAATTCTTAGGGGTCTCTGTATTATGCTGTGTACAAAACGGAGGAATAATACACCATACAGAGCCACACTTCACCAGGTAAAAAACGGCGTACATTTTTTATGCATTTTTTTCTTACAGTGACTTCCGCTGGAAAAGTAAAATAACAGATGTGAAATCTTGTGTTCGCATGATATTAATTAAACAAACCTTGATAAACGTGTACATTCTAACTAGTTCACTATAACTGTGGAAGGGACGTGGTCCCAAAGTGTTTGATTGTGTGTGAAGTGTTATGAGCACCATGCAATAAAGCTGGGATCACCCAGTTTGTTGCATCATGCAGATATTGGTTCTTCTGCTATTTTCTGAGGATTTATAATTCTAGTGAGGTAATAAACCAATACAAGTACAGGTATGGGATCCGTTATCAGGAATTCTGTTGCCCAGAAAGCTCTCCATTTTTGAAAGGCCGTTTCCCATAAACTCTACTTTATACAAATGATTCAAAAATTTTTAAATGATTACCTTTTTCTCTGTAATAATAAAACATTAGCTTGTACTTGATCCAAACTAAGATATAATTAATCATTATTGGAAGCAACCCCAGTTTATTTGGTTTATTTAATGTTTACATGATTCTCTAGTAGACTTAAAGCATGAAGATCCAAATTTTGCAAAGATCCATTATCCAGAAAAAAAAATGGCATTTGGGATGACAATAGGTCCCATATCTGTATACTTATTCAAACTTCTACAAGTTGTGTGGCTTCTTCATAATCTATATAATTATATAGGATAAAATGATCTCTGTGTAAGTATTTAACATAACCTCAGAAGGCAATGACAAAACATCCTCATTCTAAAACCATTATCTATGCAACAAATATTCTAATTTCACATACAGACTAGTAAAACCATCTGTCCTTCCTGTAAATGCTGTTGTCCCTATTTATTTTTGTATTTCCTCTCATTCTGACCACCCTGAATCAATACAAAGTGATATGCATATTTGAGAATTTCCCCCAAACATTTTCCACCTTTTTCTCCTTTACCCTGTTTCCTTTACATAAAATGGTTAGTTATTAATTAATCCTGGGCTCTTGCAAATGAATTAAGAATAAACTGGCTGTTAGACACTATTCTATGCGTGGTCCTGTTCGACTCAATATACACTTTACAAAGATTTTCTGCCCATAGGTTAATTATTTACGAAATTCAAATTTACCATGTTGTAAAGTAAGATCTATCTCAGTAGGGTGGGATATTAGAAAATAACACGTTTGTGCCCAGCTATGATTGACAGGTGCATCATCTTGTCTGTTGGTCTATCCTGTTATCCTCTTTGATCTGGACCAAGCGATAAATAAAACATTGCTTATATAGTTAGGATAAAGTCTGCTCGTTCAGTATACACAGAAAAACAACTATGATAAAATTGAGTACAATAAATAGGATTTGCATTAAAAAATTCTAATTATTTAAATAAAATTAAATTAATATTTTACAAATGTTTTGCTTAATAAGGCACTAATCCTCCCCCTCTTCCTTTATAGATAGGGCAGTTACAGCAGACCGCTTTATCTACCTTTGAACAAACAAAGCCTAAGCTTTGAGTAGTTCATTATGAGAGGCTTATTACTGTACGCATGGCGTCTCAGGTATTAGTGATGAGAACACTGCCAAATGACTTGTAAGCAATATATGCATGATTTAACCATAGACAATTAGCCCAAAATGCACCTCTTGCAGCAGCCAGAGGTGAAAGAAAGGCAAAGGAAAATAATTTTCAAAGCCAAAAAGAATTTTCTTTTCAAAATTAACGAATGAAATCCAAAAAAGTCCAGATTAGTTACTCCAGTAAAAATAAAGACTGTCTAAATACTTATAAATAAGTAAGTCAAAAGATTTGTCCCCACAATTGTTTTTGCCTCAGAATTTTTTATGTGCTATCTCATTCTAAACTCTAAAGGAACTTATCTGCATATCACTTACAAATCCATGATACTTTTATTTTAAATTGAGAATAGTTTTTTTTCAGTTCTGAACTGAACTTCCCAGTAGATATCTAAAGAGCAAATAAATATCACTATGTGAAAACTATCAGTAAGTTTTTGAATCAATATTTTAATATTACAATACAAGAATTTAATTAAAAAAAAAGAACATGACTTTTTCATTAATTAGTGATACCAGTGGCGTAACTAGATATTGGGGGGCCTGGATAGCAAATTATTTATCAGGCCCCCAAAATATGTAGCATTTCTGACCAAATAAAGGCAAGTTTTCATTTTTGCAATTAAGAGGTGCTGCAGTATTTTTCTTTGACCCCAAAATATGTAGAGGCTGATCTGCTTGACCAGTATTTATTGAAATTATATATGAATTAGAGTCTCATGGGGCCTCTATATCTCCTGGGCCCCCCTTGCAGCCACAGGGTCTGCTTCCTCTGTAGATATGACTTCTGAGTGATACGGTCATGTTCCAGGATGTTTTTTTTCCAGAATATGTCAGTGCAAAACATTTTAAACATTTTGTCACCTTTAGTCCCCCAGACACAAAAGGTTGCTGTACCCAGGGCCGGTCATACCAAGTGCGGGGCCGGTCGTACCAAGTGCGGGGCCCAATTGGAACCATTTTGGTAGGGGCCCCTAGAAGGAACTTTGCTGTCTGTCGCAGGGTCACAGAGCTGGATGGGCAAATAGTGCCTGCTTTCCCCTCTGTCCAAGTGACGGCTGCCAGTTGGGGATGGGGGCAGGCTTTGCAACTGGGAGAAAATGTTCTCTCACTTTGTTTAATCTATGTGCGCAAAAAAAAGTGCACATTTTGGTTACCACTATAAATTGTGTGTGTGCAGCACCATGGATTATATATACAACATTAATGTATTTCACTTGTTATTTGGGCCAATTGGGTTTGGGGCAGGCTGGTTGAATTGGGTTTGGGGGTGGGCTGGGCCAATCAGGTTCAGCTGTGGCCTGGGCCAATGGGGTTTGAGCGGGCTGGGACAATCTGGATTAGGGGTAGGCTCAGCTACTGTGGAATTAAGGGAATAGGAATCAGAGCTCGCACTGGAGCCGGGCCCCCATAAGTGCGAGGCCCAATTGGGCCAAATTGGTCCAATGTGCTTAAAACCAGCACTGGCTGTACCAAAGTATACATTGCCTGCACCTCTTTGCCAAATGAGTGCCGTGCTCTTAAATGAATTGTTCAGTATAAAAATAAAAACTGGGTAAATAAATAGGCTGTGCAAAATAAAAAATGTTTCTAATATAGTTAGTTAGGCAAAAATGTAATGTATAAAGGCTGGAGTGACAGCCTATTTACCCAGTTTTAATTTTTACATTGAACTGTTCCTTTCAGGGTAATGACGCATATTGTCAACACCTAATTTTAATTAAGTCTACAAATGATGGCAATAGCAGGAAGTAAACAGAAGACGCTACTTCTCTTTACTTCCTCATCTGTTATTTGCTTTTGTTTTGAGTGCCTGAAATCAAATGGGGAAATAGGTCATTTGTTAATTTACAATCATATGGACCAGTTACCCACATTGTTCAATTCTAACTTTCCTTGATTTTGGCTAGGGTTCTACCAAAAAATATTCAGTAATAAATAGCTTTTGTGCAATAACAGAAGGTGTGTATGTTGATTTATAAACACAAAAGCTGTGTGTACATCTGCACACTTGCAGAGAGGATATATTTTCTTTAGGCTTGAAATCTGAAGCACTCTGAATTAATTAACAGATGCTAAATTAGCATTACAGAGATCTGGGTAATGCAGTCTGCAGGGCATAGGGGCTTCATATAGAAATGATGTGGCTGCTAATCTGAAACAGGGATGAAAGAGCAGATTAGTCTTTCGGGAGACAGAAACAAACATTACTCACTGTTTAACCCTTCATTTTACAGAAAAAGAATGGAGAGATTACATTAAGAAGAGATGCAATGACAGCTTTCCCCTTTTTATTTTTGAGTCACTACCAATGTCTAGTAGTCTTGTGCTATTAAACTTTGTGGACAAACTGTAAATGGGTTACCTATGTTGTACATCGATGCAGAACAATCCAGGTTACTCTAGATTTGCAAATTCTTTATGATCACAATGAATAATGTAAGCAAAGCCCCAAAGCCACTCACCAAAAACTGTACTTTCACCCCAAAAAATAGGGATGCACTGAATCCAGGATTCGGTTCGGGATTCGGCCTTTTTCAGCAGGATTCGGATTCGGCCGAATTCTTCTGTCTGACAGAACTGATTCCGAATCCTAATTTGCATATGCATATTTGCATATGCAAATTAGGGTTCAGATTCATTCTGGTATTCAGCCGAATCTTTCGGGGAGGATTCGGGGGTTCGGCCGAATCCAAAATAGTGGATTCGGTGCATCCCTACCAAAAAATATTAAAGGGGTTTCATAACCAAAGCATCTTTAAAGAGAGGCCTCAAAAATGTTCTCCTTTTATTTAGGAATTACATTTTGGAATTACGCTTTGTGAGATGCCTTCTTAAAAAATAAATGGGGTATAACTGGTGATTACAGTTAGTGTAGAAATTCACATTATTCTCAATATGTTTTGGAAGTAAAAAAATCCCTGAAAGGTCTTGTGATTTATACAAACAAATACAAGAGGTCTTCTGCACTCAATTATCAATATATTAATATATTTTGTACATTAAGATCCTAAAAATGTCCTCCCCTGAAAACAAAACAGGTAGTGTTTGCCCAAGATGGCCAACTAAGTCAAAGTCATCCCTGGTCAGCCACTCTTAAGCTGGCCATAGACGCAACGACTTGGTCGTACGAATCGAGGATTCGTACGACTATCGTACGACTTTCGGATCGTGTGTGGAGTGCTCCGACATTTGTCGTGCCATGCCGATCGGTCGTTTGGTCGATCGGCCAGGTTAGAAAATTTTTGTCGGCTGGCGATAATATCTTTGCGTCTATTGCAGATCGTACGATTTTCAGTGGGAGACCGTCACTAGGTTTTTAATCGTACAACTTTCGTACGATCCTTGTCAGGGGCAGAATGTCAGCTGTCTGTGCTTTTTACTACTTTAGTTGATCTGAAGGTTAGTGACAGGTCGGGAGCAGGTCGGGAGATGCAAAGATCCGATCGTGGAATCATCTTACGATCGGATCTTTGCATCTATGGCCAGCTTTACACTCAACTTTTATCTGATTCATGAAGGATTCTACTGCTTCATTATACATTTCACACAGAGACTGCAACTGCAGCTTGCTTGCTTTCAATGTTAAAACACCCAAATATGGTTGCCCTTTTATTGACCACCACTGGAACTATCTGAATGTAGCTGGACAACAAGTGATCTCAAGGTTCATACAGATCCAGTTTTTAAATACAGCCTGTATCACCTTCTAATAGAGGTATTGTATCCTGGTCCTCTCCAGGAAAAGCAACAGTGTCTTTCTTTAATCTTGACCCTCACAGGAATAGTGGAGGTAATGGTCATCAATCCTGGGTACCAATGGTTATTAAACCAACAACACATTTATTAGTGAAGAAAAAGGTAAATGTGGCGCTTCTCCCAATACTCTGGATATTCAAAATAGATTATCTTTCATAATTGCTTTGATTGTCAGCACCTATCACATTTATTTTATCAGCTGTCTTCAGTAAGATTTCCTTATAGAAGTAGAAATGAATACCCTAACCTGCACAATCCTTTCTCTATCTGTGTTTCCCTAGCTCTCCTACAGGGAAATGTTCATGTATCCTGCAGTCACCTATCTTACAAGAACTTCATCATCTGTAGGAAATGCCCTGACTCACAATTCATATGACATCTGCTATAGATAACAAAGAACTGGGCCTGGGAAGAATGAATGCATCTTACAAAAACATTAATAAAAAAATATTTCATCTAATTCTCCTCTCAGGCACAAGATATTTCAGAGAGCTCCTTGAATGTTGGCAGCACCACAAAGACCTCTTCTGCTCTAAAGTAATAACATTTCAAATTTCAAGTCAGGTTTCAGCTGGGTTATGGTGATTTCATCCACTGTTGGACTGTGTCTGTATGGCTTAAAGGGGAACTAACATGAAAATTGTATAACGGTTTCAAATCAGCTCAGCCCAGGTGACTAAATCTCCCCAAATCTGCCAGTGTGCCACTACCCTTAACACGCAGGGTAGATTTTTGTCTAAAATGCACTACAATCTGAAATCTGTGCCATTCATGGGCTGATTTATGCACTACTAACTGATGGGCCAACACAATGCCTGGTTTCACTTGACATGTATGAAACCCAGACTATTTTGAAAATAATATGCATAGCACTCTTTTATTATCAAAATTTTAGAAAAAGTTAATTTTATCCACATTACTGGAAATCAGGCTAAGGATTGTGCTGTTTAACATTAAAGCATGTTTATTGGTCTAATTTCACATAAAACACAATGCTTTACTGTCATTTATGGGAGATGGATATTTCGTTTTTTTTTTTTTTTTTTTTTT
>CM044448.1:71118660-71143175 GCA_024363595.1 Xenopus borealis
AACTGTGCAGCGTTTGATGGGTATGGTCAGTGTACGGAACCCCCTGGCTATTTGGTGCAGTCCGGTACCGCGGAGTGTTGCACTGTATACCTGAGAGCCGGTGAGCGTAAGTCCTGTGTTCTGCTGTCTCTGGGATCATCTGCTGTGCAGAGTGTGTATGAGTGTCGTTGCACCGAGATCTGATCACTTCCAGCTTATCCCATGGGCCCTCCAAAAACTTTCTTCAGTTCAGCTGCTGCATTCCTCTTCTGAATCGCTTTTCTTTTCCTGCAACGTTTAGTCTGACTGATTCAGCCTCCCTTCGGAAAGCTCTTGTCAGCTGAATGTCCCCTCTCTATTCCTCCCATGTGCAGCCACCTTGGGCCAGTGGTACTGCTCCTTCCATTAACTGTGTCGGTGCTGGGGGGGCAGTGGCACCTTGACATGTTGCTTTTCGTCTTGGCCAATAGACCTACTCAAGACCAAACTGTTGCCACACAGGGAAATCTGCCCTGAAAGTGTAGTAATGATTGTCAAATTTATCCCGTTTCACTTTGCCGGAATATTATCGAATTTCCAGCGAAACGGCAAAAGTACGCAAAACGGCACCAGTGTCGGATGCTGGGGTTGTTTTTTGGACACCTGCGCAAATTTGTTGGTGAAAATTCACTAGTGTCCAAAAACCAGACGACAGACTTCACGGGCACCATCTTCTAATTTTTTTTGACACCAGCGAATTTTCTCTGGTAATTAGCAAATTGATTCACCGCCCGCGAAACGCATGAATTTGCAAATTTATTTAAACACAGGAATTCGTGCGTTTATTCGCTGGTGGCGAAACACGGTAATTTACTGCAAATTCGCGCCTGGCAAATAAATTTGCCCATCACTAAATGTGTAGCTTTTGGACCTCATCAACATCTATTAGTATTAGCTGAGGGTATGATTGCAGGTAATGCCAGATGCTGTCACTGTGCACCCAGTGGAGTCGTTAGCACTTACTGTCTTGGACCGCGTCTCTCAACTGCACCCTTGACTACGCTGCCTGCAGTCAGAGGTATAGCTTATAATAAACGCCGGCGGTAGATGGTACAATTGCGATCTTTCTTGGAAAAGTACCCCATCTTGTAAAATATAAGGATATTATAAGTTACCGAGGAGTACCGAAGGCCGAGTGTTTTTATACAGGTCATGGAACTCCGTGGTAACTTATAATATCCTCATATTTTGCAACTGGGGGTACTTTATTTATTATAATACACAAGTTTCAGTGAGTCATGTGACATAAATTACATCAGAACTCACCGTTTATAACCGATGACATCAGAACTCACCGTTTGTAAGGATATAATTTACAAGATATTTACGGCTTTTGTGTATTATACAGTTATAAATAATAGAATTCTGTTGGTATCTGACAATTCAGCACTAAACAGTGGCCGATGTTCAGGTGCCAATCAAAATTTTCCATCCAGCCAATCAACGAGCCGACTGATTTCCAAGTCTTCTGCCAATATCGGTCAGCTCGTTTCCCACCTTCATGCACTGATTATCGCACAAAATTTAGTTCCATACGTTATTCTCTATGGTCACCTTAAAGGACAAGGAAAGTGTAAAATAGAATAAGGCTAGAAATGCTGTATTTTGTATACTAAACATAAACATGAAATTACTGCACCACAAGCCTATTGATTTATGCTTTCAAAGTTGGCCACAGGGGGCTGTCATCTTGTACGTTTTTGCAAGACTAGACTACATACACATGCTCAGTGTGGTCTGGGCTTCTTAGGGATCGTCATAAATGATCAAAACAGCACAAGTCAAATAATATCTGCCAGAAGCCTATACAGCAAGACTGATTAATAATCAGAATATACAGACTGCACTGGGTCCTGTGTTGTCATGTAATCTAATGTGGATTTTATAGTTTTTGTATTGTTTAATACAAACTTTCTCCAACTCTGCAGAACCAGTGGCTGCAGCAAAATATCCTCCAAATAGAATCCCAGTTTATCTGTTTAAATCTGGCTCTATGATCTTTGTCCCTGCAGTTGGAGTTTGAAACCGTAAAGGGTATGTAAAGGCAAAAGTAAAATCCAATACAAATCTCTACACAGTCGCCAAATGCAAGCTGCTGGAGCACTGCATAGCTGGGAGGTAATGTCGCCACACAAGCTGATATTTGCATCTATGGCCAGCTTAAGTGTTATTATTATTATTATGAAGTAATTCTGTAGCATATAACATATTTCATAGTGTTACCCCAGGCAAATGCCCCTAACATTATACTTACTCCTCTGTGCAGATCGAGGTATTAGACTTCACGGGCACCATCTTCAGCCACTTTGATAATCTTTAGAATGAGACTGTGGGGTGGCGCATGCACAGTTGGAGCAAATTTCTGTTTTGCGACAACTGCAAAACTTGTGCCAAAACTCTATAAATTGTGGCTGAAGATGGCGCCCGTGAAGTCTGATGCCTGAATCTGTGCCGAGTGCTAAGTAGAACGTTGGGGACATTTGCCAGGATATCACTTAGGCTGGGGGGTCTTGGTGGGAATGGGAGATAGGGGTTTTTTACATTTAGGGTTTCATTCTCCTTTAAGCGGTGTTGCCAAACCAGTGGATCTTTGCCCAATGTGGACATCTATGTTTTGTGGACAGATGGGCAGATCTCATTGTACAGTTTTCCAGGCCATTATGCACACTGATGTGGTCAACTCCCACTAAAATTTTAAGCCCTACCGGATGAGGGGAGGCAGACCCAAAAATTCCCACCTTAGTCTGGTGGGTTTGGCAGTCGGTATATTGCCAGTTTAAACTTGATTTTAATTTTGGCCATACTCTAAAAGATCTGCTTGATTGATGAAGTTGCAAAGACTGCCATAATTTTAAACCTGTCTGATCAATATCTGGCAAATTTTCAGCCAGATGGAGGCCACCATACACAAGCAGTGATGTTGCTGGTCCTAAGGTCCCAAATCAGCATCTTAAATCTGCCTGTGTATGGCCACATTTAGCCTGCGAGCAGGTGCTCTGAGGACAAAGCCTCTTTCACAAAAGTCATACTTTGTTATGGACTTCATTAGCTTGTGAAATATTGAGGTCCTGTTTCATTACGTGTGCCCTGCGTAGTTGCATCTCTGCAGATAGAACAATGTCATGACTCTGAAAGGGAAACCACCAGGTACCATAAGAACTAGGAAAATGTTATTGATCTGAAGAGCTTGCAGTCTATTGTCCTGATTTGGAATATATCTATAAATTATTCTGACAGCATTTGGCTTCTGTGCAAACTTTTTTTTTTTTCTGTCCACACCTGTATGTCAGGCTTGAGAAAGGGCCCAGTGGGGTCCAAAACATTGCCTTGTATATATTTATTTTTTGGGGCCAATAAAGCAACTTTGAAGCATTAATCTTCAATTTTGTGGTGTGCTACAGTATGCCTGGTTTTCCACACCTGTATGTCAGTGGTATTGTACTGGTTGTGTCCAATGTCTGGCCTTCAGGTCACAGCCGGGCACTCTTGCTCTTGGTTCCTAGGGACATTTTCCTTTTAATGTTATCATTCCTGAAAGAGCCTGTGTTTGGGATGTGTTGTGCTCTGTGTATACAGTTTGTTATCCAGGACAATTACAGCAAAACTCCATTTCTATGGAATTGCTGGCTCCCTGTGCAAGGCTGCTTCTGGGCACGTGTGTGTATATAAAGTACCTGAACCACAAAACCCATTGCTAGTGCGCTTTTGAATAATTTTAAGTTAGTGCCTGAAGATTAAATACACACGTCCCTGTAGGAAACTCCGTTTTTGGTTAACCTCCAATGTTCTGTTCACTTTTTGCCTCAGCCATCCAGTTCTTGCTGGTTTTATTGGCACTACAGTGTTTGTGTTTATGAGGCTTCCAGGAGACAAGAGCAAAGCAGATGTCAGGGCAGTAGGGGAGGTATCCATGGAAATGTGTTTAATTGTAGGGCCCAGGCTGTGGGAGTGAAGATGTACCAGCAGCGGAGAGCAGGTTCATGAGGGTAAATACACATTTTGCTGCCTGGCAGCAACCCCCTTGTGCTTTACTAAGTGTTGCAACATCTCATTGGACAAGAGTTCTTTTAAACTCCCAGTTAAAGCTCCCAGCAGCCCTTTATAGCCACTGGATGTTCACTGATGCTTTAAACTAGGGTTGTAAACTGCTACAAGCTGTCCCACCACTCTAAATGGCATTTTTTGCAGTGTGTAGAGTTTTCCAACCCAGCAGCTGCCGCTATGTACTTTCACTACCTGTAGCACAATCACCACAACAAAGGCCACATTCTACATCACAAAAAGTTTCTTTTCTCACTTGTACAAGGCAAAACACACCTCCTCTTCCACTGCTGCTGCATTACCTCTGGTAAATCATTTTGCCACCTCTCAGAGGGTGACAGGTGAGTTAAACACCTGTGGGAGTGTTCTTATCAAGGCTAGGTGCCTCGCAACCAAAATGGTATTTTATATTCTATCCTGTCTTATTTAGGGTTGCCACTTTCTCTGGAAAAAAATACCGGCCTTCTTATATGTTTTTCCCTATGCATAACATTGGCATCAAGCAACATTTTTACTGACCAATCCAGTAAAATATCGGCCAGGTGGCAACCCCAGTCGTATTGTGTTTCCTATGTGTGGTAGGGTACTGCAGTATTTTTATAGAAAGCAGAAGGCTGGTTATTAGGTGGGCAGAATTGCTGATCATCTCTGGCACAGGTCAATAGCCAACTGTTTTGTTTCTGTTGTTTCCAACTATACAGGCCGGTTATAGTTTCATTTCCCTTCTTTCCAGGCTGGTAATGTTCCATCATGGCTCTGGTATTTCCTCTCTCCTGACTGCCCACATATGGGTGCAGTTCATATTTGTTGGAATTTATGGGTGGCAGTATGATATGGAATGGATCTCTTTGTCAGGCTGCTAATCCAGACCACACAGCATGTATATGCTTAGGTATTCTATGTGTAGTTTCGTCTTGTAAAGAGCAGGGTCTGTCATTCTTTCTGGGGGAGGGATATAAGATGGATTTCACAGCAATCTTTGTCAGAGCTGTAAAAAGGGGCAGGCATCCGGATTTTTCTTTCTTTGAAGATGGAGTCCTTTGATTCCTACTTCCCAAAATGCAGCCTCACACTGCTGGGAGTTGTAGTTTGACAAAAGCTGCAGGATCTATAATGAATATAGAAATTTCTAAATCCCCTAATTGTTTTTAGGTGGACCTGTAGCCATCATGCTTTCTATGTGAGGCTTATCTTTAAAGTTTAATTTAGATGTAAAGTGCCCAGGTTTTTATAGTGCAGTGACCGGGTTAATCTTGCAGCTTTTGGACACAGTACACTGGGAGGAAGAGCCTAATTGGTTGTCTTTCTTGGTCAGAGGATTAAGGGCAGACTCCCAGATCTTTTCTGTGCTCCATATTTTCTAAGGCTGGGGACAGACAGGGAGATTCGGGGAGATTCAGTCACCTGGCGTTTTTAGCAGGTGACAATCTCCCCGAATTTCCTTCTCCCTGTCTGCCGCTAGTATAACTGACAAAGCGCCAGCGCCTGTGCACACGCGGTGCGGCGATTTCCGGAATCGCCCGAAGTTTCCTCACGAAGTAACTACGGGCGATTCCGGAAATCGCCGCACCGCGTGTGCACAGAGCCGACGCTTTTACATTTCAACTAGCGACGGACAGGGAGAAGGACGTGCGGGGAGATTGTCGCCTGCTATTAAACGCCAGGCGACTGAATCTCCCCGAATCTCCCTGTCTGTCCCCAGCCTAAGGCATTAACCCGTCTGCTACTTGCAGCTTGTGCATCAGACAGTCTGCTGGTATCAAGCAGTGAAGTTCCTGCTCACATGATTTTCCTTTGTGTCAGACCTTACCATTATTTTTAGAGAAACAAAAGACCTGTTTCTACAAAATCATTGTGATACCAGTATCAGACAGTAACACTGAAGGGGGTATCTGAGCTTTCCCAAGAGGGGTACAGGTCAAGTGCTTGAGGGACAGCTGCTCTTCTATAAATAACTGCTGTTGAAACACCCAAAGCATACGTTCCTGAAGGTGTGTTTAGGTAACTGGAGACAACAAAAATGCAGTGCCTGTACCTGGTGCAGTATTACCTTAGTTAATAACATTATGCTTAGGGTTGCCACCTGGCCGGTATTTTTGATGGTTGATCCCAATGTTATTAACAGGAAAAAAAGATAAATATATAGGAAGGCCGGTATTTTTTTCAGGAAAAGGTGGCAACCCTAATTATACTATGTCCGTTAAGCATTCTGGGTTGTTTGGACGTGATGCTGCTGGTTGTTAGCCCCAGAGCTAATGTAACTATTTATAGGCAGGAAGCTATGGCAGATGTCTGCATTATGTTGTCTATTCCAAAGTTCATCTATATTCCCTATATGTAATAAATAGGGTTTGTACTGAAATAGTTTTTTTTTTTTGTTTTTTTTTTACAAATATTCAGTAAAACATATTGGCACAGTTCTATAGGGCAGATGATCAGTATGTGTTTATTGTTGTGTTTTCCTTGATTGCTCTGATGAGCAAAGAAACTGAAGAGGAACAGTAACTGCTAGCGGGCACTCAAAGCCTGTATTGTTTCTAAATCCACGTTTAATCACCATATTGCCATTAGTCAAAGATAAGGTGGCCAACACAGGCTGGTAAAAGCTTCTGATTGTGTCCTTCCATAAAATCAGCCATATATTAATCAGGTTTACTGTCATGGGAAAACATGTTTTCTTTTTTTCAAACCGCATCAGTTAATAGAGCTGCTCCAGCAGATTTCTGCACTGAAATCCATGTTTCAAAAGTGCAAATTCTGACATGGTGCTAGACATATTGTCTATTTCCCAGCTGCCCCAGTCATGTGACTTGTGCTCTGATAAAGTTCAGTCACTCACAAGTTGGAGTGATCTCACACCCCCCTCCACCAGACAGCCTAAAATAGAACAATGGGAAGGTAACCAGATAACGGCTCCCTAACACAAGATAACAGCTCACTGGTAGATCTAAGAACAATATCAATAGTAATAGCCAAGTCCCACCAACAATAATGTAAGGCTGAGGACAGACAGGGAGATTCGGGGAGATTCCGTCACCTGGCGTTTAATAGCAGACGACAATCTCCCCGAACGTCCTTCTCCCTGTCCGTCTCTGAAACTTCGGGCGATTCCCGCTTTTACATTTCAACTAGCGACGGACAGGGAGAAGGACGTTTGGGGAGATTGTCGCCTGCTATTAAACGCCAGGCGACTGAATCTCCCCAAATCTCCCTGTCTGTCCCCAGCCTTAATGGTAGGAACACATACCTGTCATTTTATTTTCGGAAGTCGCACAAAGTTTTGTTGTGAGGTATTCCTACTATTGTAGTCACTGATGAAGGAAGATGAGATTTCCTATAGCTTGATATCAGTCCTAGGGAACCTGAATATGCCTTGAAGGGCATTATGATTTTCTCATCAAAGATCATTCTTTAGGGGAAGTTCCCAGGACTCCCTCATAATAGCAACGTGACACAAGTTTCGAAGTGACTATTGTGAATCTGGACTTAGTTACTTCGTCCGGCAATTTGGAGCGATTTCAAAAAGCGCGCCGCTCCGTGTGGCTACGCGCCGGCGTTTTCAAGCAACGCCGGTGCACTTGGGTAAGTGGCTATTCGGGGAGGTTCGGGGGCTACAAGTCGCGGCGAGAAGTCGCCAGGCGAAAAATGCCCCCGAATCTCCCCGTCTGGCCTAGCCCTTACTGCCGTACTGCTAGTTGGAGTGATATCGCCCCCCTCCCTTATCCCCCCAGCAACCTAACAACAGAACAATGGGAAGGTAACCAGAAAGCAGCCGCTTAACACAAGATAACAGCTGCCTGGTAGGTCTAAGAACAGCACTCAATAGTTAAAACCCATGTCCCACTGAAAAACAACAGCCTGCCAGAAAGCAGTTCCCTCTAAAGGGCTGGCACAAGTCACATGACCAGGGACAGCTGTGAAACTGACAATATGTATAGACCCATGACAGATTTCAAAACTGAATATAAAAAATCTGTTTGCTCTTTTGAGAAATGGATTTCAGTGCAGAAGTCTGCTGGAGCAGAACTATTAACTGATGCATTTAAAAAAAAAAAACATGTTTTCCCATGACAGAATTCCTCACTCTTTACTCTTAAAGGGCTTTCCCTGAATTCAGTAAGTAAGCCATGTGTTGGATATGCTTTTTTGCTATTGTTTTAATTCAAATAAATCTGATTTTTGTGTTTCTGGAATTGATTATTTGAGCATCTGTGTTTAGTAGTAATGAAAGGAGCATGTGCTCACTAGATCTAAATGTTTGGCTGATGGCACCTAGGACATAGTCTCTGCAGTTTTTCTGTTGTGCAGGGCCAATAGGAAATTCATTGCCTCTTATTATATGGAGATGTTTGTTTTAAAGTATCCAAGTGAGCATGCAGTGGTAAATCTTTGTCCTTTTAGAGTTTTTTAGGAGCCAGGAAAAGGGAAACCCTAGAAACCTATGGAGCTCAAAGCTTTGTTTATGGACATCTGCTGTTTGCCTTCCTTGTGTATTACTCCTTTGTATTGTAGTCCTTCTATTTAGCTGTATGTACATTATGCCCAATGTTTCCTGCCATGGAAAATGTGTTTGTCTACAGTTCAAGCACTGCAGCCATGTAAAATATGTAGAAACTGTTAGGTGGTGTCATTATTTTCATACTGTTAAGAGCATATTCCCTTATGTTACTCTGAGTTTGTAATTCATTAAAGGGGTTTTCTTAAAGGCTGGGGTAGTAGGAGGAGATGGTGCCTATAGTAGCAGTGGGGATCACAGTCTGGGGAAGGGACTGTGGCTGTGGAATAGCAGGTATAGTAGGGAGAGATGGTGTCTATAGTAGCAGTGGGATAATAATCTCTGGGTGGCTGTGGGATAGCTGATATAGTAGGGAGAGAGGGTGCCTATAGTAGCAGTGGGGTAATAGTCTTTGGGAAGGGACTGTGGCTGTGGGATAGCAGGTATAGTAGGGAGAGATGGTGTCTATAATAGCAGTGGGATAATAGTCTTTGGGAAGGGACTGTGGCTGTGGGATAGCAGGTATAGTAGGGAGAGATGGTGCCTATAGTAGCAGTCGGGATCATAGCCTTTGGGAAGGGAGGCTGTCTGGGCCCAGCTAAGGCTAATAGCTCACCAGATATTTCTTCTATTTGTGTCCATCAGTGAAATAACTTCTGATGGCATTGCCTGCCACCAGGGAAAGGCAGGTGGACAGTCATAAATGAGAATAATGCCACACTGTTTTTTTTGCAGGTGTGAACAAGCCATTACACTAAATGCCAATCCATTACCATCCATCGCGAGTTCCAGCTGCACAAACAGGCACAGTATGTACCTGTCCTTGCACCCACAAGGTGGGTTTTGGCCCAAAAATGCACAGTTATGCTGATGGCAGCCAATTGGTGTTTTCTGTGGTGGTGTGAAATGCCACACGTAACATTATCCACTATCAATAAAACTTTATTTATCATAAGCAGAAGTCAAGATAAGCGACAAAAGCAAACAAGATCACAGTAGTAAAATAACAGAAAAGAGTTCATATAAAATCAGAGCACATAGAAATAGACAATGGATTGGGTTATTTTTTGTTGCTGTTGTGTGTTTGTTTATCCAGATTTATGATGCAATAAAACTCGTCTAATTCCTTTGTAAGTCACTGAAAAATGTGTCTGCACATTTCAGATAAACCAATATTCTTTCCTGATGGCTTTAGGGTCAGTCCACACGAGGAGATTCAGGGAGATTAGTCACCCCAGCAACAAATCACCTCTTTTGGGGTGACTAATCTCCCCCTGTCTTGAGCCAGCTAAAATGAAAATCGCCTGCGGCAATTCGCACGCGGTGCTTCATTTTCCAAAATCGCCTGATGGAACTAATCTCCCTGAATCTTCTCGTCTGGACTGACCCTTAAGGTGGCCATACATGAGAGATCCGGTCTGATCCGCTCATTGTCGTCAAACGAACGGATCTCTGTCCGATATGCCCACCTTTAGGTGGGATCAGAATGACGTACATATGGGTGGTCGGATCGCGGGACCGCATCAATGCACAGATGCGGCCGCGATCCGATGGGATTTTTAATCCTGTCTGATCGACATCAGGCTGACACTCGGAGGACCCCACTCATGAGCCGATAAACTGACAACTCTGTCTGTCGGCAGCTTTTATCGGCCCGTGTATGGCCACCTATAAAGGATACAATCTGAATCATTTCCCAGGTCAGCTGGTTCTTCCTTTTTATTCTCTTTAAAAAAAAATTTGTTTTCCCCTTTTTTTCTGTTCATTAAAATGTCTATAAATGTTATCATATAAAGTATAAAAATTACAAAAAACTCCAATACAAAACTTTAGCAAGTTAAAGCAGCTGAAGCCCTATAGAAGTCAATGGGATCTGTACTGATCCTATTGGACACTTGTTAGCCATTCTGACTTTTGAAGAGTTTGACATTTTTTCATTATTGACTGAAAAACTCGAAATACCCCCCCCCCCCCACATTAAAAAAATAAAAATTTGCCAAGGGGCAATAACCCATAGCAACCATTGAGGTATTTCATTTTAAACAGGTAACCATTAAATACTACCTGCTGATTGGTTGCTATGGGTTACTGCTTCTGGCCAATCTTAGTGCCTTTTAGTATATAACCCCTACAGAGTTTTTTAATCCTAAAACCACTAAAATTTGAGTGTTCATAAATGTGCAGAACCAATACTGAAATGTGCATTTTTACTTGTAAGAATGTGGCAGTCTTTCTTGACCAGAAACTCTTTTCTGGTGACTGTGGATTTTCTCAGATTGGACCCTTTGTCCCTTATTGGTCAAAGAATGTAATCTTTTGTCAATTAACCCCTTTGTAGGAGCAGGGTTTGCGTGTTCAAATTAAAGGGGTTTTTCACCTTCCAAAGCTTTTTCAGTTTAGTTGTTTCCTGATCAACTATGTTCAACCATGAACAAACTTTTTTCAATTGCTTTCTGTGTTTTATTTTTTTTATCGTTTTCCCCAAATGTAAGTTTAAAGTTTAATGTTCCTTTCTCTGGTATCTGACAGCTCCAGGCGCATCTGAACTGTTACAATTTGCTGCATTTAGTTCATACATTTAGTTGATACATTTCTTGGCAGTATCTTTGGAATATTAGCAACAATTGTCTAACAGTTGTCTAATGAAACTCAGGGATTCTGCTCAGCAGGGACAAAGATAAACAATGTATCAAGTGAAGGGTTGAATTTCTAATACAAAAAAGTTTGAAATTTGAATTCAAAAAGACCAACCGAAATGAAATCAAATTTTGTTTGGTCAAATAGGTCCGTTTTCGATCGATTTCGAACGGTACGAATCAGAGTAATAGCGCATTCGATCAAAGTTTTTACAAAAAAAAACACCTTTTGATTTTTCAGAAACCAACAATTGACTCCAAATAGATTCTAGGAGGTCCCCCATAGGCTAAAACAGCAATTCAGCAGGTTTTAGACGACGAATGGTCAAAGTTGATTTTTTAAAGAGAACGTACAGGATAAATTGCGAAATTCTAATTTTTAGCAAATTCGAATTGAACTTGGACTATTCCCTAGTTCCCCTATTGTCTGAATTTTGTAAATTCGAATTTGACCCTTGATGAATCTGCCCCTTAGTCGGTGAAAATTTTTACTTTACATTTGAATATTAGAAAAACCGTTAAATACGAGATCTAAAGTAAATTGAAAACATCTTTATTTCTAGTGAACTGTCTGAAACTAACTGAACTAAATCCTAAAGTTTTGTTGTAAGTCTTTCTGAAGAAGCTCTCTGACTGTAAGTTTACTACATGTTAAATCAGTTCAGTGCTCCCTGTGCGAGCAGCCATGTTGTGTCACGTGCATGAGCATAATGAGCAATTTGTGGATTTTCCTTATGCGAATGCAGATATGGCTGCTTGCACAAGGAGCGGGTAGCCTAGTGATGGCAGGGGGCATTCCCCAACTGGAATGCAGGCTCTATTAGCCCGCACCTTTGCTTGGGGATAATATTTTTACCCAACAGGTGCACTTTCACAAAAAAGCTAAAATAAAAAAACAAAAACGGAATAAATAGTGAAGACCAATTGGAAAACAGGTGGCCTTTAAGCAGTTCTCTGGTATAAAATGTCAGCACATATCTAATCTAGCGTATAGAATAGATGTGTAATAAAAAGTAACAATAACATTGTAACCTCACAGAGTAATAGTGTTTTGTTGCTGGAGTCAGTGACCCCCTATTGAAAGATGTAAAGAGTCAGAAGAAGAAGAAGGCACATAATTAAGAAAAACTATAAGAAAAAAATGAAGACCAATCGAAAAGTTGCTAAGAATTGGGCATTCTATATCATACTAATAATTTAAGAGAATGTGAACTACCATTTAAGAATTGGGAAATGCATTAAAGGGGGTAAATACCAGTGGGGTTCCTTATAAATCGTATAGAATTACATCTCAAGCTATTCCTGTCCCAGTGGAGCTTACAGTCTAAGGTCCCTATAACATACAGACACCACAAGCAGTAGGGCATAACTTGTTCTTGGCATAGCCCTCTCACCAAAGATGTAACTACAGAAAAGCTGTGAAGTTGGTCATAAAGGGCAACAGGAAATATGCACTACTTAACTCTCCCTCCTTCCTGTTGTTCAGTCTGAGGATTTAATGCACAGTCCAACTCTTTGCTGCATTTCTTGGCTGCCTTTGTATATGCACTAAAGGGATTTTCACATTATACTACAGGTTATTGATATACATGTAGGGAGTGCTGTATGGCTTGTTACTTATGTGTCCATTGTAATATTGAATAAAATAATTATAAAATTGTAATGTTTTTTTCCCTGAAGTGGTGAACTGGCAGATACTTAAAGAAGGAGTTAAGAATGCTTTTAGCAATGGGCAAATACAGGATTATTGAACAGATGTTTGTGGCACAACGTTGTACTGGCAACTGGTCCGATTGCATTCAGGACGGACACCCCATCCTCATGGCAAATTGGAGAGGCTGTGGATGGGATGTTGATTTAAATAACAGGAGCATATATGACACATTCTACACTAAAGCTGGCCATAGACGTAAACATTTTTGAAAGATCCAATGGTTATCGTCTCAAAATAATCTTTTAAATGTCCAATGTGTCCATCAACTAAAAAGACCATTTCAGGCGATATTGCCAGCAAAACTGAAGGATCACAGCCTGCTTGACCCTGCAAACATAGGTAGATTGCCTGGGGACCGATAAAGATTTTCTAACCTGGCTGATCATTTTTCAGACGATCGTTTGTATCCCAGTAACCGCACGATAATTTTGCAGATTGGTCAGACTTCCCTAAGATCGGTCGTTCGGCAGAAAAAGATCTTTGCGTCTATGGGAAACTTAACCCATGAGGTTGTAAACCCTAATGCTATAAATGGTAAACAGACTATGCTCTTTGACTGTCTGCTGGATAGCACTGTGGTGCAGCAGATCATATTTTTCCCCTGCAGCGTGGGGATTTGATCAGACCAGGACACTGTGTATATGTTGGTTTTTGACTCCAGTTTTTTTTCTACCGTCCAAAAAGTATATATACTGGTAGGTTATCTGGCTGCTAATTTAATGTTGAATAAGGGTACATGTACATGGGAAAGTAGATTGTAACTACACAGATGTAAAGGGTTTCTGTATTCAATTTTGTTTTTAAAAAAATGTAATGTCATTTGATCCTGGCTTTTTTTTTTTAACTCCATATCTCAAATCCTTGCAGCTGCCTGGTTCCTCTGGATTGCTTATCTTCTAACTGACCCTTGGTGACCATTTATTGAAAGTATGTCACTTTGAGTTCTGGTGCAAAATGGCAGCGCAGAAGATACGATCTGCAAACATCAATGGCCTCCCACGCTGCAAGTCTGAGGGTGCCCTGATTGACTTCAGTGAGGTTCCTGACCCCAGCCTCAGTGATGTTAAAGGTGAGTGTACAGTACAATCAAGTTAGAAAAAGTGGCAATAGACAATTGAGAGCTTAAAGGAGAACTAAATAAAAATTTGCATAATGAGAAATTAATTATATGCAACTTTTCAATATACTGTACATTGATGAAGAGTTTTTTTTAAGTTACATAGAAGTATATTATAAATGTACATCTTTTAAAAATATGTGTTTTCCTTTAGTAATACAGTGTGTATTGTATTTTCCAACTTTAGTGGCAGACAATTAGTTGTATATGTATTCGTTCCTGGAAGGAGATAATTAGAAGATATTTTAGTCTGGGTTATGATCAATTTTCCTGTTTGTCAGGGCAATGTCACAGAATGCAACTATTTTTTTCTGCATGGAGATACAGACTCTTTGCCAAGGTCAAGTGTAAACGAATACCTCTCTCCAATGCACCTCCATTAGTGTAAAATAGCTTAAACATTGCTTTGACCATTAAAAATTTAACCATATCTAGTAATGCATACAAGTTATACCATCGCTCCCTTAGGTTAATGACACACCAAAGGGGAATTCACAAAAGTGGAGTAAATTGCAGCTGGAGAGAGAGAGGTTTTTGGAGTGAAATTGTCATTTTAAGAACCTCCTGTTCACATACGCCTTCAGGTGGCCACAGACGCAGGGATCTGATCGTTTGGCGATGTTGCCAAACGAGCGGATCTCTCCACGATATGCCCACATTGAAGTGGGCGATATCGGGCTGATCCGATCGTGGACCCTAGGGCCCAACGATCGGATCATAACACATCCGAAACGGGCGGTCGGATCGCAGCACCGCATACACTCACAGATGCCCGACTTTTGGCCAGCTATCGATCGGGGAAGCCCGTCGGATGGCCCCACAAAGCTGCCGACAGACCAAGTCGGCAGCTCATTGGCCCGTGTATTGGGGACTTTACTTTGTTTTGTGAATAATAAAATACTGTACTATAAAATTGAAAAGAAGCTACTTCATAAAGCAAAATTAAAAGTTATAAACAAAAGCACAGGTATTCTAGGAATGTATCCATTTGCTCACTGGTTTTCCTTTTCCCTTTTTTTCATAGTGCTGTCTCCTAGTTCCCTGCGCATTGACAATCCTTCATCTTTGGAAAATGTAAAGGAGGTTGTGGCCATTAAGGACTATTGCCCCAACAATTTCACTACTCTGAAGTTCTCCAAAGGGGAGCACTTGTACGTACTTGACACTTCTGGAGGTGACTGGTGGTATGCACACAACTCAACAGAAATGGGTTACATTCCCTCTTCTTATGTGCAGCCACTCAACTATAGAGACTCCTGCCTTAGTGACAGTGGAATGATAGATGGACTTCTGGAAAATGTGAATGAGGGGGTAAAGGAACTGGACCTCTTGGGAAACTGGACTGATTCCTTCAATCAGGACTCTGTTAAAAAATGTCACAATAATCCCTTCCTACGACCCTCTGTTTCTAATCCATTTCTTAACAGCCCTTTAGTGTCTCAGACCCATTCTGCAGATAATGAAAACTCTGTGGATTTACTTCTCTTTGATCCACTGGCTCCTAGTCATGTTCTAGCCTCTGAAACCAGTACAGATGTGCTTCTAGATTTGCACCCTAACACCACCCAAAATGAAGTAGCTGTAGAGGTTAAGAAGGACAATCCATTTTTCCGGAGCAAGCGTTCCTACAGCCTCTCTGAGCTATCTGTTCTCCAGGCAAAGTCTGAGAGCCGGAGTACAGGCAGCTTCTTTGCTGGCTTAAAGTCCCCAGCACCTGAGCAGTTCCAAAGTAGAGAGGATTTCAGAACTGCTTGGCTTAACCATCGAAAACTAGCCAGGTCCTGCCATGATCTGGACCTACTTGGCCAAAATCCTGGTTGGGGTCAGACACAGCCTGTGGAGACAAGCATAGTCTGCAGGCTGGACAGCTCAGGGGGTGCCGTTCAGCTGCCAGACACAAACATCAGCATTCATGTCCCAGAGAAACACGTTACCTCAGGTGAAACTCAGCAGATCTCCTTAAAAGCCCTTCTTGATCCACCACTGGAACTTAATAATGACAAGTGCACTACTGTCAGCCCTGTGCTGGAGATTAAACTAAGCAACATGGATGTACATTGTCCTCTTACCTTGGAATTGAGGATTTCTGTGGAACTGGGGGGTAATGCTTCTGCATTGAATATTGTAGGAATAAAAGGCCTGCGAAGTGATTCTAAGGAAGGGCCATACAAGCCCATGGCACAGATTTATATGTATGGAGATACAGTTCAGGTTAAACTAGACAATTTAGAGCCAGTCATGTATGTAGTAATGGTGGCTCAAGGACAGGGCATTGTGTCTCCTTCCTCTGTGTGGGAGTATATTAATAAGAAGGTCACTGTGGGACTCTATGGCCCCAAACACATACACCCCTCGTTTAAAGCTGTTTTAGCCATTTTTGGTCATGACTGTGCCCCAAAAAGTCTGCTGGTCAATGAGGTAGGGCAGCAAGCCAACAACTCTGCTCCAGTGACCTTGCAGATGTGGGGTAAACAACAATTTGTCTTACACAAGCCTCAGGACTTACAACTTTGCCTCTTCTCTAATATGACTAACTATAGAGTGGATGCTGGTGACCAGGGCAAAATCGTGCGTGGCTTTCAGCTGAGACTTGGCAAGGTCAGTAGACTTATCTTTCCAATTATTTGCCAAGACCCTGCTCAGCTTTCTGATTTTACTCTAAGAGTTCAAGTGAGAGATGAATTTGGAGGAGTTCTATCCCAGTACTGTGTTCAAACCCCTCGACCACCTCCAAAAACTGAGATCAAGTCCACTGGACCGAGAAGATTCCTGAAGAAGAAGGAGGTAGGAAAAATAGTTTTGTCTCCACTTGCTGTTACATGCAAGTACCCAACTTTCCAAGACAGACCAGTGACCAGTCTGAAGTATGGGAAACTCTTGAAATCTGTGGTGAGGCAAAGCAAGAATCCCTATCTGCTGGAGTACAAAAGAGGTGATGTAGTAGGGTTGCTGAGTGAGGAGAAGATCAGACTTAAAGGACAATTGTGGAACAAGGAATGGTATATAGGATATTACAAGGGTAAATTGGGACTGGTTCATGCCAAGAATGTACTTGTTGTGGGTAAAGTGAAGCCAAGCTTTTTCACAGGCCCAGATCTGACTACAGGGCTTCTGCTGGAACAGATCTTGCGTCCTTGCAAGTTCTTAACTTACATCTATGCTTCTGTCCGAACCTTGCTAATGGAAAACATTGGGAGCTGGAGATGTTTTGCAGATGCCTTGGGTTATGGAAACTTACCGCTTTCCTACTTCTGTCGTGTAGAATTGGAGAGCGAGACGGAAAGAGTGGCCTCTGTCCTGGAGAAACTTAAAGAGGAGTGTAACAGTGAAGACAAAGAGAAGAAATCATTCCAGAAAGAGTTGATCATGGTAAAGTGAATCCTGCTGCAGTGTTGATTTTTTTTGATTAATTGTGTTTGTTCTGGATATTTTACTTGTGGGGTTTGTTATTATATTCTTCATTAATAGAATGCTATGGGGTTTTTTGTAGTCTTAAAGGGAAATATTCCCATTATTGGCATGAGCTCACTATCTGAACGTCCAAAAATGTTTTTATTTTGTACGCAAATTTGATGCCATATGATATATGCCATATGACCCCCCATCTTGGCTCCTTTGACTATTTCTTTGGACATTTAGGTAGTATTTTTGCACCATGTGTGGCTGCATTATATTTTCCCCTGGCTGCCATCTGTCATCCAGTTCTGTTTTAAAATTATGGGAGCCCTGTCCCCAGCATTGATTAAAACAAAAGATTTTCCTTGTGACTTTTGACTGGCCCCTTTGACTTTTTGGTAACCTTTCAACCTTATATTTGCTTTTTAAATTCACTGGCATTACAATACAAAGAGTTTTTTTATTTTTTTTTTTCTAGAAACTGTGGCAAAAAGTAATGCTGCCCACACATACATGTATGTATGTATGTATGTATAACTTTATTTTAAGTGTTGTTAAGAAACCGCAGCGCCATACAATATATAAAAGACTAAATACAATAAATGTACAGTACACAGTTCATATAAGGACACAGAGCTTAAGTGATATGTTGTAAGAGACTCAAGGGAAGACCTTTACAGTCTAAGTTGGCTAAATTGGAGGGGGAAATGTGCACAAGGTACTGGACTAATACTTTATTACTCCAAAGGTAGACTTTTAGTTTTTTCTTCTTGAAGAGCTTGAGAGAGTACAGAGGAATTCAGGATGGAATTCCAAAGGTAAAGCACAGCAAAATAGAAAGGTTTGAGAAGAGAGGTTGCAGTGAATAAAGAAGGTGAGTCTGAGGCGAGCAGAGAAGACCAGAAGCATACAGTGAGACAAGCGAGGAAATGTAGTGAGGAGTAGAGCAGTGAAGGGCTTTGAATGTTAGCAGAAGCATTTTATATGTTAAAGATTTCGTTGGGTTTGAACAGGTTCCCTCTTAGGAGAGAGCAGAAGGATCCTGGTAGAGGGGTTGATTGAAGGGGAGAGAGATGGGATTCAGGTTAATAGGAGATTGCAATAGTCTAAATGGGGTTAAGGCGTGGATAGATCAGCTTGTTCACCAAACAAACAGATATTGGCCCTATTTTCAGATAAATACCATCTCTACCTGTTTGCTTTGTGTATGGCCAAATAAGAAAATAGTAGAATTTGTCAATCTATCAAATGGTAGGGAATATTTGGTGATTAGACCACAAAAAGGCATCTTGACATTAAAGGACTTTAAAAAGTTAACTTTTTTTTAATTGACTTTTGAAAGTTCTTTATCGTACTTGTGCATTGGAATTGTCTTTGGAACATGCAATATGTCTTTCCTTCACCACTATATTTTCTGCTCATAGGCCTTGCTGAAAATTGACTGCCAGGGTTTGGTTGTACGGTTCATTCAGGACTTTGTTTTGCTTACAACAGCGGTGGAGGCTGCCTCACGTTGGAGAGAGCTAGCAGAGAAATTGGCAAGAGTGTCCAAGCAACAAATGGATGGCTATGAAGCACCACATCGTGACAGGAATGGAATGTTAGATAGCGAGGTAAGGGTAACCAATGTGTAAGGTATAAACAAAGTGGAATTCCTTTCCAGTCTCACACTGTTTTATAATAGATGTGCATTTGACAGTATTTTTTTTAATTAGATCATTTAAAACCCCTTGAATAATAATCATAATCTTGTATGTTTTCCTCTGAAAACCATATAGTATAGGGAATTACTGACATTGCTATAGTATTTTC
Organism: Xenopus borealis; assembly: GCA_024363595.1. NCBI lineage: Eukaryota > Metazoa > Chordata > Amphibia > Anura > Pipidae > Xenopus > Xenopus borealis. The sequence goes on from CM044448.1 coordinate 71,137,890, forward strand.
GTACAAGTAGTGACACAATGCTGGGGACCCTCCAGCAGTTTCTGAGGTGTGAATAATGTGGGCATTTTCAGTCTGGGTTGTGAAAAGTATAGGACTTTAGGGGGTGTGAACAATAGAGTTGTTAGGGGGTGAGAACAAAACATGTGTTTACAGTCTTTATTTGAGGTGAAAACAATGCAGGGGCCAGATTATCTCAGAACTGATACCCTTTAAATCTTACACAAGGTTAGGAACCCTAGCAGGCAAACTTTCATGTGGGGGCCACACAAGGGGGGTCTGTCAGTTGGACAGCCCTGCTGCATGACACCTCAACTCATGGCCTGGACTTATGGAGGCTGTCTGAAGGTGTGGTTTCAATAGTATGGCACAGCAGGAAGCGAAGAAGAGCTAAGGTATATGTGGTATATATATGAGTAGCTTTAGAAAGATGGATGCACTGCAAATGCAGTTTTCTATGAAGAGAGTAGAAAGGTCAAAAAGGTAGAAAAATCTGTATATTTCAGACATCTAAGAATAAAGCAAAAAAATGTGTGGTGGCCCCTTTTAATTTAATGCTTTCAATCTCCTTGCATGTTGTCATTTTAGGCTTAAATTTCTTATTTTAATATATATATATATTATATATATATATATTTTTTAAGATATTGAGATATTGTATTGTGTATTATGAGTTGTTAATTATTCGGACTTGGCTTTTGTTACTTTTTTACAAGGCCATGTGGAAACCAGCTTACGACTTTCTCTTGACATGGAGTGCACAAATAGGAGAAAGCTGCAGAGATGTCATCCAAGAGTTACACACAGGTCTAGACAAGATGCGAAGTCCAATCACCAAACGGTGGAAACATCTCACTGGAACCCTTATCCTTGTCAATTCTTTGGACATTCTTAGAGCTACAGCCTTCAGTACTCAGGCACCAGAAGACTGCGTCATCTTGAGGACTCCTCAGAGACAGAACCCTGTGGATCTGCCCTAGTTGTTTTTGCTGCTGCTCAACTGATTTTAAGGGCTGATGTTTCACCAGCTTCTGAAATAATTTGGTTTTGACCAGCTAAAAGGATTCATCCACAAACAAGACAAAGGAGGAAGAACATATCAAAGTGCCATAACTATTGAATGAACCAGAAATAGATCTGCACACTTTGATACATTTAGTATAAAAAAAATCTAGTGTTTTATATAAATATTAGCAGTTTTATGTGTGTCATGTACATAGTGTAAAATAATGTGGACATAAACCAAAGGCACAAGATTGTGGATGACCTGCAGCTTTCTGCTTTTATCTCTGGATCTTTGACAAGCACAAAGTTGTTGATTATGAACTCTGTTCAACTTTTGTACCTGAAGCGTTTGTACTTGCTTAGACTTTAAAGAGACCCTAGAAGACTAAATACCTAATATGTGTACTGGTTTCACAAAGACAGCTGATTATCCGTTGTTTTTAATTTACAGTATCTCTTCAGCTGACAATAAAGGAGATGAACATATTTATATAAATCCAGAAGCCCTTCTACTGACTACAGCATCAGAATGAGCTCCTCATAGAAATTGCTTGAGCAATAAAAGGATAAGTGAGGTTATCATTACACCAACACCGTAACAGGGGACATAATGGAGGTGATGAAAACCTGCAGAGAAGTGTAAACACGTGGGTAATAACACCTCTTGCCTCAGGTTTCTGTAGGAAACTGGTTCTCTTTGTGCCTTAAACATCACACTCCCGTTTGAATGCCTGTGCTCTCTGGTTGAGGGGAGCTATAGAATCAGTTCTTTCTCCTGCACTATCCTTCTAGTTGAGAGGCGATTTCTTCTATTTTTCTGCAGAGACAATCGGGGGGGATGTGCGAGGTGTCTGTCACTGGATTCTTTTTATTTTGCTTTACCCTTTATTTTAATTTCTGACAGATTTCTAACTACCTCACCTTCGTTTTCCATAACAGTCTAATAAACTTCTATGGTCACAGAACCAAATGTTGCATTAAGGTTTTTATTGTTTTTGTATTCTGTTATTCTCTGAGGTTATTGTGGGTTTTTGGTGGATGCATGTGGGGATAATTTATGGCTAAAGGGTAGCTCTTTGTATATAAATAGGCATGTGGCAGATTCAGTGGGGCAAGTTCACTAAAGAGCGAATTTTTCCCTTGGAACCATTCGCTCCAAATCGTCAGATGTTCTTTTGCAGTGTTTACGCTAATTCATCAAAAGGCGCAGTTACGTCTTGGGAGACAAATGCTGGCAAAGTTTCACCAGCAAAAATTCGCCAGCATAAGCATTTCATAGTGAACTTTCACTAGCATTCATATCTGTCTAGTGAAATTTGATTAACACACTTACGCTTAGGTCAATTTGAATAGGGCAGATGCATATAGGTCATACAGTATATGCATCTTTATTAATGTTGTTGAAATTGCTTGAAGTGGTCACTGTCCAAGGAAGCAAAATAAATACAAAAGAGATCCTCTGTTGTCCTAGACCTGAGCCTACCCTAAAACACAACAAATATATATTTAACAGTTATAACTTTTAGACACAATACCACTTTAAAATCTGAGAAAATGGCAGCAACTTTTTATGACATTTCGGTAGACAGGATATGATGTCACTGACATAAGATTGTGTAGGATGTAGCTTCAGCTTAACATTTCGCTAGTTATATCTTGGCAAAGCTGACTCTGACGAAAGGGGTAAAGTAATGGAAAACTCCTGAGTGAATATGCCCCTGGTGTAAGGGAGCGAAACTTTGTTAGCGATGAATTCTTTCACTAGGGAGTTGTCCTCTAGGCCTGTTAATGAATTAGTGAAGTCCCTGCAGATTGTATTTCTGGTGAATTTTCGCTAGTGACGGCCACTTCGTCCCATTGACTGAGCTGAAGGTGGCGGAAACATTCAACAAGCTACTGTACTGTTTCCATTTGTACTCCTGACTTCCACAGCCCACAATGACTAAAGGAAGCAGTAAGTGCTTCTGTACATCTCTCTCCTGATCATTGAAGTAGATACCACTGGACTGCAGGTGGCCCAATGGACAGGCTGATTGTTGCTACTGGCAATAGCAATTCAGCATATTCGCTAATCAGCCCTATAATATTGCATTGGTCGGTAACAACAACGCAGCTGTAATTGTCTATATTGCAAAGATATATTTACAGGTATGGGATCAGTTATCCAGAAACCCATTGTCCGAAAAGCTCAGAATTTTGAGAAGGCCATCTCCCTCAGACATTTTATCCAAATAATCCAAATTTTTTTCTCTCGACTAATAAAACAGCACCTTGTACATGAACCAAACTAAGCTATAATTAATCCTTATTGGAAGCAGAACCAGTCTATTGGGATTATTTAATGTTTATATGGTTTTCTAGAAGACTTGCGGTAGAAAGATCAGTTATCCAGAAAGCCTATGTCCAAAGCATTCTAGATAACCATTCCCATACCTATTCTATGCCATCGAGTCACAGATCACAAGACCACAAATAAAATAGTGACCACCGTGAGACTGAAGGTTATACTATTTATATAGACGGCAGGTCAAAAGTTTGCAACTATAATTTGCACACAATTCACTACCAACTAGCAAAGATATCTGGCATCCACAACACTAAGCCAGGGGTGACTAAGAAACATGAAGGCCATGTCTATCCAGGATGGGAATATACATGGAACCAACAGTCCACAGCATCTCATTGACTGAACCACTCTGCATTTTTTCACAACTGCTCTTGGGAGGGGGATTAGTGGTAGGCAGAAGAGGCACCTGCCAAGGGTGAAAGGACCAGTAACATCAAAAAATGAAATTGCTTTAAAGTAATAAATATATAATGCAGTGTTGCCCTGCACTGGTAAAACTGCAGTGTTTGCTTCAGAAGCACTACTATTGTTTATATAAATAAGCTGCTGTGTAGCCATGGGGGCAGCTAGTCAAAGGAGAAAAGGCTCAAGTTACACAGCAGATAGCAGATAAGCTCTGTAGAACATAATGCTATCTGTTATCCATTAATTATCCTGTGCCATGTAGCAATTTTTCAATTTCTGCCATTGCTACTCAGCAGCTTGTTTATATGTGCTATAGTAGTGTTTCTGAAGCAAACAGATCAGTTTTACCAGTGCAGGGCAACACTACATGATACTTTCTTTACTTTAAAACACTTCAATTTTTTGGTGTTACTGTTCCTTTAAACAATGAGGGAGGGGCTCTTTTGCTTTGAGAGCCTACAGCGCCCAGTTGGCTTGGCCCAGTTCTGAGATATAATTTGAGTACAGACTTGTGTGTAAATAGGTTTCATAAACTTGATTTGTCAGACATGATGCATTAGGGTTGTCGTGACCAGGGCAGTCATCAGGGGGTTACAGGGGTGACTATCGTCCCAGGCCTGGTGGATTCGCTCTCTAAGGGTGGCCCAGCTACGAAAAAGAACAGGCCATTTAGGAAAAGAACAAAGAAGACCGCACCAGAAAATTACGAGGAAGACTGCTCTGAAAAATACAAAGAACCCACAACAGACAAGAATGAAGAATACTTCTCCGAAGAAGAACACAGAAGCAGCAACAGAAAAGAACCTTTAAGTGGAACTTAAAGGAGAACGCAACCCAAAAGTAAAAAAAACCCTAACCCCCTACCCTACATAGACCCCATTCTCTCCTCCCCCCAGCCTAGCTGCTACCCCAGCAAATGCCCCTAACTTTTTACTTACCCCTCCATGCAGATTCAGGGATCAGAATTTGCAGCAGCCATATTCCGGGTCTTTGGTAATCTTCATTAGTGGAGCAGCATTTTGGTGCATGTGCAGTTTAATAATTTTTCTGTTTGGCGACAACAGCGTATGTGCCGAAATTGACGTGCCAGAAGAAGACGCAAAGTTTACTGAAGACCTGGAAGATGGCTGCTGATCCTTGAATCTAGTTGCATTTGCCGGTGTTGCAGCTAGGCTGGGGGGAGGAGGGAGGGGGGGCTGGTAGGGGGTAAGGTATTTTTAACTTTTGGGTTGAGTTCTCCTTTAAAGGAAAGTTTCACTGAACACCAATGTTCTCTTTTTTTATTCACCTGGCCACCAATTAACAGTAGGTATTCCCTGACCACCAATGTTTTTTTAACAAGGGGGCTGGACACCAATGTTGTTTTGGATGTTTAAAGGGCACTGGCCACCATGTTTTTTTAACTTGGGGGGTCCCTGGCCACCAATATATTTTAATGGGGGTCTGGCCACCAATGTTTTTTGAATGTGTAGGGGTCCCTTGCCACCAATGTTTTTTTAACTTAGGTGAGGTAAGATTTTGATGTATAATAT